>JAVJGI010000001.1:22293834-22334623 GCA_035590275.1 Ibycter americanus
GGCGGGGCCCTGCCCACCCGGCCGGCACCGGCTCCGGCTCCGGCTCCAGCACCGGCTCCAGCACCGGCACCGGCACCGGGCAGGGCGGCCTCCGCCGCCTCCCCCGCAGCAGCGGCTGAAGTTGTTGAAGTTGGTGGTGGCTCCGATGAGCGGGGCTGCTCCCCGCTCCCCCGCCCGGCGGGCCCCCTGACGGCCCCTGCCCCCGCCTCAGAGACTCTCTTGGTTTGCTGGGTTTGGTTGGGTTCGGTTTTTTGTTTCTTTTTTCTTTTTACTATTCTTTTTTTCTCCTGTCTCGCTTTTGCTCCAGCCAAGGTGAATGGCCCGCGGTGGGTGCAGCTGGCCTCACCGCCTCTGCAAGGGGAAGATGGTGGCCGTGGGGGTGCTGGCCGGCCTCTCGGTGCTTAGCCTCCTCACTTACGGCTACCTGTCCTGGGACAGCCTCCGACTCGGCCCCGCGGAGACGGAGGCGACGAGGACCGGGCTGGGAGAGGAGCTGGGGGCCGGCGCCCCCAGCTCGCAGCCTCACATCATCTTCATCCTGGCTGACGATCAGGGATTCCGAGACGTAGGGTACCACGGATCGGAGATCAGGACGCCCACTCTGGACAAGCTAGCTGCTGAAGGGGTTAAACTGGAGAACTATTATGTTCAGCCTATGTGCACACCATCCAGAAGCCAATTTATCACTGGAAAGTAAGTTTACTCCTCCTTCATCATTCACCTCACCAGCTTAAACGCTGTCCCTGTTGAACAGGGGTTCAATAGGGGTTGAACCCGGCTAGGTACACCTCTGGTTTATCCCGTAGGCAGAGGTGCCTTTCCGATTCACTTAAAAGCCTTGAACAAAACGGACTTTCTAATACATTTGAAATAGCCGAATAAAAACTCGTGCTCTGTGAGCCAATAAGGATTCAGCACCGTGAGCTACCCCTGCAGAGTGCTATAGGACATTTACATTTACTGCATTGCTAACATACGTGCTAGTTGTCAAGTAATGTTGCTACTACTGGGAACCGATCAGCTTAGATTTTCTGTGCGATTTCAGAGTGACTTACAGGGAGAGGCCGTCTTAGGGAACTGAAAGCGTTACATTTTCTCCAGTACATTCATTGCAGCCGGCACGTTGGATCCATGGGTCCCACTGAACGCTAACTTAATGCGAGGTCTCTGGGGATTATATTGAATTTATGAGATGATTCCCCAGTGTGTCACATGGGGATGAGTGCAGGGAATCCAGGCTCTCTTTCAGGATCCTCTGAGCTGCAGTATTGCTCTTGACATGATGCGGCTGCTGCTTTGCAAACAATTAGAAACTTTTCTCTTAAGCCACTAGAACAGGTTGCCTTGCCAAAATGGTAAAAGTAGTGTGTTGGTTGGTGTTGTGTGCTTAGCCGTCTCTGGTAAATTGTGTTTTATTGTGGTCTGTTAGAGTAAATAACCAGTTACCTAACCTAAGGGCCTTCTTACATGTGGAGGTTAATAAGGATTAAGGCGGCGGGGTATGCATTTGAGCTGTAGGAACAGTTCCCAAATAACCTCAAGTGGGGACACATTTAGTCTTGAACAAAACCGCCTTGTTTCTGTTTAGCTTAACTCACATTGACAGGAACAGGGAACTCTTAAAAGCGCAAAACAAAATGGGAGGAAAAAAGTTACTTAGTTTATTTTCTCCATAAATATAAACAGGAACAAGGTAATGTTAGTATTGCTGGTAAAAGAAACACATGTTTATATAAAACAAGTAACTGGCCTGGTGTCTTGCATCTCCATATGCTAGAACTGGAGATAGTTCCTGCTCTGGATCTAGTTCCCACACTTGCTGGACCAGGGAGATTTGCATGGAGAGCTGACACGTTATCTAGAGCAAGACTTCCTCATGTGGGTTTTTGGTTTGTTCTTTGGTTTGTTTGGGGTTTTTTTTCTTTTCTTGTTTCTTTGTGTGGACTGTGTCTTAGAAGAGGAGCTATTTTGAGACACCTACTCACTCATTCACAAGAACGTAGTTGCCCTGCAGCAACTCAAGTAGCAGCTCACAGAGGAAATGTGTATCAGGATAATGTGTAATGCGTCTTGGTTGTCTTTAAAGCCATGCAGCAGTTGGAAGCAAGGACCTCAGCCAGCAGCATGTAGCCAGCCAGCTTTCTGAGGATGGTGGTTTGGGAACCAGTGCTTCACAAAGGGAATGTCATGCTGCACAATAATGACTCACACAGCGGCTGAAGGAATGGGACAACCGGGTTCCAGGGGAACCAGGGTGTGCTGCTTTGGCTCTTGGGACTGCAGAGGTTGTCTAAATGCAAAAAAGAGTAAAAGTAAATTAAGGAATAACAGTAACTCAGTTTAACTATTTTAATCCTTCATTCAATACGGAGCAGTTTGTGTGTAAATATATATTAAAAGGTAGGCATGTTCTGAGGAACCCTGCTCTTTTCATCAGATCATCAGGCGGAAATGGTTCTGCAAATCTGCCTACTTTGGTTTTGGAACCTTTTATAGGAAAAAAGAAATTTGCTTATACTTCATTTTTATTTTCTTAGTCTGCTGGTCTAAAACCCTTAGAACATTTTTTTTTCATGTTGTTCTGCTTCAGGAAAAAGGAGACACAGAGAGAAGGAACTGAGAGAAGCCACAGAGAGAAGGAACTCGCATGACTGAGAAATAAGGCAGGGAATGGTGAGGGGTTAATAGGCTTGGGTAGAGTATTAACAAGATTCAGAGAATACTATTATCCATTCTGGCTGAAGATAAATACTGCTATTGCTAGTGATAACTACTTTTACTGCTTTCTTAGTAGAGGCACCTTAATGAAAACGCCAGGACTCAGAAACTTCTAGTCCAGGAGAAGTGCTGTTATTTCTTGAATTCCAAAATGTGTTAGTGCAGGGCTCAAAGCCTGCTCATCCACTGAAGGATCACCTGGATGCTCCATGCCTCCCAATACACACACCATGCTTAACAGGTTCCAAGCATTACCTGATTGGTCTATGAAAAGCAGAGGGACTTGTGTAAACCAGGCTCATTAGGGAGCACTGGCTCTCATTGCCAAGTGAAAGTCAGGCTTCAGGCAGAGAGACTTTGAATGCTCCATATTCTTCATAGGGCTCCAGGCTTGTGTTAGCAGAGAGACCCTTCTTTTGGTAGCTGTCCTGTGCTAGTGAATGAGCACAGGGAAGGAGGTTGGAGGTGACATGTTCAAAGGAAGAGGTAGAATTTGCTCTTCTTTCCCCTTCGTGCCATACCACAACATAAGAGCTGGTGAGCCTCTCTTTCTGACCGCTTCTGCTTCCCTCTGTTTGCTTTCTCATGTCCTGTGCTTGAGGCTTTGGCCTACTTTCATTTCTTGCTTTCCACCAGTATTACCTCTTTCCCCATTCACTCCATCAAAAGCTATTGCTTTTAGGCTAATAGTAAAGCTGGCTTCCACAGCTTTTTATTTTGGGCTTTATTTATGGGTGTGGGGAAGGGGTTGCAGCTGAGCTGAATCTTGGGAACAGAGAAGAGAAGTGTGAGCCAGTGGGCTGAGTGCCACATGTGATGTGCTCTCCCGGCCGGCTGTGCTGGGGCCAACGTGGGGAGGTGAGGGAGGCAACTCTTGGGAAGCAGCTTGGCCTGTGCTCTGCAGCTGCACGACTCTGTCGCAGAAGTGACCTGGGTGAGAGAGTTTGCTCTGGCTCATGCTGCTCCTGGGACCACTGCAGTTCCTGCCTGAGCTCCTACAGCTGGATTGAAAATTTGATAATCGGTGGGTTTTGGAGACTCATCCCTAGTGTTGCTCCATGCTGGTTTGAGCAGACCACTGCCCTGCATATGCTCAAGAGGTTATCGACCTGCTGACAAATTGTAGAAAGGCGGCAGGCTTTTTCTGGCTTTTTTTTTTTCCCTCCCAAAGGATGTGAGTGAACGTAAGTTGTCCTCCAGACGAATTGTATTGCGTCATACAGTATTTTTTGTTGTTGTCTTCCTGAAAGTAATAGGCACGCCTCAATATACTAAATAATTTAAGCAGAATAGCTCAGGATGCTTAGCCTTAAGCTAGTGCTGAGGCAAAACCTGTCTTACACAGGCACCAAGTTAGGTGAGAAGAAATTTGCATGTGTGCGTACATCAGCCATGCTGGAGTATCCTTAAGATACAGAGAGACATATGAATGTGGTACAGAACACAGCTAAACTAAGAGACTACTTTTAAACTCATCCATGAAAGAAATTAAAAATAAACACGTTTCTGTTGTTTCTTACTGTAATTTACATAGAAGAACTTAAAAAATAGTGGCTCAGACTTCCAGTCTTCAAGTTCTCCCCTCTAGGAAAAGGGGTTAAGGACACGCAAGGATGCTCAACCTGCATGCAGTAGCTGGCTGGCCAAGCTCTTACTGAGTTAGCTGTTGTATCTGTGTGCTTAATGGCCTTGATGATTTTTCACTGCATGAATAGTCTTGTAGACCAGTTTGGTAGTATTATTTAAGATGATCTTGATTTATGGAAAAATACAGGCTACAGTGTACTAAGAAAATCTAAGGTTATTTTTGTGTGAAGTTTTCTGCCTGCGCGTGTGTGAGTGCATTAAGATGAGGTACAGAGTGTAAGATCGATTTGTTATGGTCACATGTGGTATTGATTATTTAGATGACTTGTTAAGTTACATTATCATGAAGAGTCATCTCCTTTTGCAATGAAGAATTACTGAAGCATAGTCAGTGTGTAGACAGTTTACCAAAGTTTTTTAAAGAAATTTTGAAAGATTATGACCAAAAGGAGGAGTATTCTTTTGAGCTGGTGAGGCAAAAAGACTATAAGCTTAGATGAACATCTGTTGGGGTAGCTGACCCAATTCTGTAGAGGGTATTATGCAATACAGTTGTACTTGATGGAGCAATACTTAATTTAGCAAAGGAACTTGAGAAATAAGACTGACTGATAAGAAGGAATCTAGACATAATATGCCATAAATGTTTTTGGTATTATGTAGGCAGCAGACATCTACTTTTTCTGCTGTCAGTGTTCTGCTGATCATCAGACTCATAAGCGTAGGACCGTTATGCGTACTGGAATCTCTTTGGGCCACAAGAAGATTCCTGACCTACACCAGAGTAGGGATCTCTGTAGAAACCGATGCACAGATAGGGTTACAGATCACTAAGGAATCTGAACTCCCTTTTGCAGCTTATGAATCATGGAAGCCCTGCACTAATCTCAAGAATGAGCTTTGCATGATGGATGGAATGTGGAGATGGAAGATGTTGAGAAGTGTTGAAGGTCTGGGGAAATAAATCCTTTTTTTCCCCCCCCCCGGGATAACATGAAATATTGAGAATTTGCTCATCCAAAGCAGACAGAAATAGATATATAGAAATATAGAAATTGTTATTTTAATATAAATAATTATATCTGTTCTCTAATTATAGAAATATTACACATTCATAAATATATATACTATAGCTAGCTAGTTAGTATGTTTTCTCTTGTAGGCATCCCTGTGTAGCAATACATAGTTCACCATTAAAAATGACAGTGTCTCAGCAAACCAAGGGTGATTTGACAAACAGAAATGACATAGAGGAAAGTTAAAGTACTTTGAATTGAAAACAGTGTAGCTGACTTGCAAGCAGACAGAAATACTGTATTCTGGGGGCTCAGACTTCTTGGTGAGCCTTCTCTTTCCCTGCCTCCTGGGTGTGTAGCAGTCCAAACTGCAGTTTCAGATATTTGGTTGCTCTGAGAAGGATCCAGTACAATGGTGTGTGACTGGGAAGTTATCTTCTATGCTCTGAGTTGAAATGAAGGGTCTCAGAAACTTGATGGGAATAATGGGAAATGTACGTAACACTCCATTATAGATATATTCCCTATTTTGTAGTTAACAAAATAGGAAGGGCTGCAGAATATCAGCCTGAAGTGTCAAGAGGAGGTCTGATAGCTTATCTGCTGTGAAGAAAAGAGACTTGGCCATCGTTGGTCCTGAGTTTAATTCTGATCAGTGTTTACATTAAGAACCTGGATGATGAAATAAAATATTCTGATTAAGCATGCCACTAAGATAGGTGGGACTGCCAGCATTAAGAGACTGTAGTGATATTGAAAATCATCTTGACAAATTGGAGAAATAATCTGAAAAAGAGCAAGACTAAAGTCAGCAGTGATAAATAGAAGGTAGCGTGCTGAAGCAGGAATAACTTTGCAAGCAGAGGATGGTGAACAACTACTTAGACAGCATTTCTCTAGAAAAGTAGCTGGAATTATAGTGAATCATGCACTGAATATAAAGTCAACAATGTCATGCTGTTACAAAAAAGGCAAAGATCATACCAGTTTGTATAAACAGGCCAGCCTAGTAGATAAGTGAAGCAGCCCTTCTACTCCACAGCTGGAGCACTTGTGCCCAAACTTGGGCATCGCTCTCCAAGAGCATTGTGCAGAATTGGATAGTGTCCAGATAAGGGTGATCAGATATCTCAGAAAGATAACTGTGGAGAAGAGATCAGAAGACATGGAGTTGTTTAGTCTAAAGAAGAGAAAAATGAGAAGGGACATAGTAAGTCTTCAGCATTGTAAGAGCTATGCAAGGAGGAAGGGCATCATGTGTTTCCAGAGTCATGGTGCATGGTACAAGAAATGAAGGGCTTTCTTGAATAGAGAAAAAACTTCACGTTGGATAAAAGGGAAAACTTTCAAGTGCTAAAGATTGTGAAACACTGGAATAACTGGCTTTGGGAAACTGCTGAGTTTCTTCATTGGCAGTCATTAAGAACAGACAAGACAAATATGTCAGGAATGACATAATGTAGTTGAATCTGCTTGGGGAAGAGGGTTGAACTGGATGTCTTCTCTTCCAACTCGTATTCATCTGTGGCTCATTTGAAGTACATATGAACTACAGAAGGCGTTCTGAAGGAGAGCGTTCATAAAATATTTTTAAATGCTAGAAATTATTTCAGCATTCGTTCTGAGAGAGAAAATAGGTTGTGTGAAAGTTTCATTTCAGTTTTCTCCTAGCAATTCATGTTTTCCATATCCTCACTTTCTCTGAAAATTTTCAAGATTTTTTTCCCCCTAGGCCTTCGTAACTCTTGTGATATGTAATTATTTATTTCTGCTAACTTTAATGACATTTTTGGGACTGCTGCCAAAGATGATGAGGTATCTTTTTCCATGTTCTTGTTATGTCTTTCACTTAAGATGACATTGCCTCTCTCTCTACATATATATGTATATGTGTGTAGCATACACAGAGAATGAATAAATAATTAAAGGCAAGGACTTCCTTTTCTTGTTTTGTTCTGCCTCAGTGCTTTCCTTCGTTCCACAGAAAATTAGATCCAGGTACTGAACTGCTCTATGGTCTGAACCTCTTAAGAAGTCTGTGCATATCACCATAATGAAATGCACTGTACAAAGCAGCATTTGGAGGAAAGAGTTGGGAAGGAAGCTATACGCAAACAGTAAAGATTTTTTTAAAATAACATGGAGGAAGTAGCAAAGTGTAGTACAGGTTGTGATAACTTTTTCTTGCATCACTTTCTGGTGACACTTAAGAATGTTGTTTGATAGTTTAGGTCCACTGCTTATAAGACAAGCATACTGTTATCTGACATATATAACTAACTACATAATGGAAATGGGTTAACTTTTTTTTTTCATTGTCCAATTTATATGAAGTGCAGTAAGTTAATGAAAAACAGTTGGACAGAAGTTTACAAAATCTGTGATTGTAAATTATCAGTACTCTGAGCAGTTTAAGTTACAGACTTTTAGCCTGTGTTTTTAAACAGGAAAAAAGAAATTATATTCCTTGGAAAAGTTAGGCTTAAAATAATTAAGGAGTTTTGCTCATTCAGCATTGTTCCTGATATGTTTGCTTTGTAATTGATGCATATTGCTGCCTATAACAACAACTTGAATGAGTAGTAGTGGTGGACTCCTATTATAGCAACTCTCACTTTTCAATGTTACTCTTCCTTCATGAGACCCTTTAAGTGAATCAAGATGGGAAACTGAGATGGGTGTCTGGAAATAAAACTGTGTAGTAAAAAAGATGGGGTTTACTTTCATGTCAAAGGATTTAGACCAAGATGATCAAGTTAGATGGGACTTAAATTTGGACAAATTAAATTTATGTTTTCATTAAAATACTTTACATTTCATAGAAAGATTTGCCTGATTTATAAGCTAAAGGTCAGAAGAAGGGAAAGATCTGTTACTTTCTTTTTTCTATTTGTGACACTTATGTTCATGATAGTATCAGACCCAGGGGTTTGTTTTCATAATCGCGTGTGTCTTAGTTCTGGTTTTGAGTTTTTCTGTACTTTTGGTTTTAAATCAGGTTTGTATTTGTTTTATTGAATCAGGGCCTCTGCACACCTTAATATAATATTATTTTAAGGTAATGGAGATCTTTAAACTTATAACAAGTTTGATTGTTCTTGAATCCATTTAAAACATGCCTCTTTTTTGTTCCCATGATGTGTACTTAGCAAAGCTGTCCCTATGGAATTGAGGACATTTGCATGGTAATATTTCATATCCTTAGAGTAATATTTCATTAACACGCACACAGGCAAATAAAAATTGTAATAAAATATGATAAATAATAAGTATAAGCATTTATTTTGTATTACCACATGTCAAGAAAGATGAGTGAACAAAACCTAAGCCATTAGATTTATGGAAATTGTGGTGATCTTTCAAATATTTTTTTTTCTTTTTGACAAACTAATACAATATTTAAAATTTTGGGGAGCTAGATTTTTTTTATTTCCTTGTGCTGTAGTAATTGACATGACTTGATTTCTAGATGAAAAATTTGTAATTGGTTGTGGAATCTGGTAATTTCCATTAAAAGCCTAAAATGTTAATGTTTAGTACTGGACACTGTTTGACACACACGAGCAATTGCCTCTTCAGTACATGACGCTTCATGCCGCTTTCTTCATGTTCTACTCCAGACTAGTACAGTTTCTTGCAGCGTGAGAAGATAGCACTTTCTCATTAATTCCTAGATGTAAATCTTTGAGACTTCCTATTTCCCTTGTATTTTTTTGCCTTGTTTTGTATTGATTCATGGTTGGATTTTCTACCCTGAGGTGAGTTTGCTTAGTTTTAGAATGTATACTTAAGAATGAATGAGGTAATTGCACCAGTCTTAATTCATTTGATTAATATAAATAGTACCAAGTAAACTAAGTGCAGCTGTGTGAATGATCCTGTGTAGGATGTGTTTGCTTTCTCTATATCAGTAGTCTTTTTATAATAGCTGCCCAGTTTATTCACTTTCTTACTGAAAAGCCAGTAGATCTGGCTGGTGCCCTCAGCTTGTCTCTGTAAATGTATATGGGTAGGCTGAAATGCGATATGAAGAGTTCAGAAAGAAATCAAGATGACACTAATGGGTAACAAATTCAAAATATTCATATAAAAGATGTTTTAACTATTGAGGTTTGACTAAAGTAGCTTTTGACTTTTTGCTGTCTGTGATGAAATTGAAAAATTTTAAATAGGGAACTTCACTGTACCTGCTGGCTCATAATAAGAAAGAGGTGAAACGTTTCGTAATTCTAGTTCAACTGCAATTGTAAATTAACTGTGTCAGCTATCACCTGCTTATTAATTGAGGTTGTTACCAAGATGTTATCAAGCTTTAGGTTGGGGGGGATATGGATGTTGCTAGAGTTAGAAAACAAATCTAGGAGAATTAAATACTTCTTAATATGCTTCAGATGTGAAATTATCTTCCCAATTGCATATATGAAGAGACTGTATTAGATAATAAGCATTAAAGTAGACATTATTAATATCTTAGGTATGCTGTGGCCCCAGAGCCTTCATTTTCAATGTAGGGGCAGAAAATCAATGTATAGGAACCAAAGTTATATCTTTTATTTTTCTTACACTGAAACACCTGATTAATAGAGACATTTGTGCCATGACAGCTTTCTCACTGTCCTGGCAGGTAGTGTTGGTAGATGGCTGGTTGCGATCCGGAGATGAAATGCATCTTGCACATGGGCAGGGGTGTGAAAGGAAGAGGGAAGGCTGCTGAACTAGTGGCACCAGCAAGTGTATGACCCCGGAGGGTCCTCACGTGCAGGGGAGGCAGGAACGTGAGACACAGCCTGGAGTTAATAATGGTTTACATTTGAGGCATCAAATGTGCATTCCCTTCCCATGTGTTAGAGGAAAAAACAGCCCTATGCCTCCTTTAAAAGGCATAGAATAGGTCATTGAAATGTATTTGGTTATTAAGGTTTATAAACATAAGTATAGAAGTGTTTATTCCAGTATTTGGAAGCTTTAAATGGTATTAAAAACAGTGCAAAAGAAGGTCCAACAAATTGTAACCTTGCTTGAAGTCACAGCCCTCCGCAGATGTGTAGGATCAGGCCTAAACTCCCTCCTCCTGTCTCAGTTTGCTTATGACGCTAAGAGAAAGGCAGCCTTTGCAACGCAGCTTGCTAGGTTATCAGTTTCTAGCTTCTGTTGCACGCATTGCATCATCTGATTATCATTTTGTGCGTAGACATCCACATGATAAAGGTATTTCAAAATAGGATTTATTAATGCACTCAAGTTCTCTTCCTTTTGTTTGTTGTGTTGTGGCACAGAGGGATGGCAGACAGGCGGGGTCTGCGGGGGACAGTGGAAAGCCAAAATTTCCCATTGTTGAACAATAGAGTATTCAAAAGAATCAAATGTACGTCTTCTAATAATTAAAAATACCTGGTATTTAGTACTAAAAGCAAAACAGCATCCTTATTTCTGGATGATATTTAATCTGGTTATAAAGAAATGCAGAATTCTGACTAAATTGCTCTGACTTTTATATTGCTTTTACTTTTTGAACACAGGAAGTTTTGAAATATTAATTCAGCTTTTTGGAGTACATTTTAATTACAACACATCCATTTATCAGAATATTAGCTGTTTTCTAGATAAATCTCCTGTGTTCATTTTCAGATTCTGCCCATATTTCTCATTTATATGTTTTAAAGAGTTTCTTCCCTGATAGAGAATATTGTGCCATTATGAGATAAGATTATGTAATTTTTCTTAACATTTATAGAACAGAAGTGGGTACCAAGGTACTGCTGTAGAGGCAATCTCTGTGATAATAAGCTCTCATAAGAAATGAGTTCCCTTCTATTTTGAAGAAGGAGAAAATTGCAGATTTGAGGAAACACTACAATTTCAGGAAAATGTGAAGCTGGAGGGAGTGGAGAAAATTAGTCTTGGGGGTAGGGGGAAGCGATGTAGTATCTTTAGGCTAAAGATGCTCCAATGGATATACTGTTAACTCACAAATTGTGCCTCTCTGAATTTAATAAACTTTGTCAAAACAATATTTACCATCACATTTTATATACTCAGTTTTAGTTGTCATGTGTTATAGCTCATAGAATCATAGAGAACTGGGTTTGAGAGGACCTCTGGAGGTTGTCTAATTAGGCCTACTGCCAACTTATATGACACAGCAGGGATGCACTTGTATTGTTTGTTTCCTCCTGGAAATAAGAAAATAATTGAAAAGTATTCAAGAAATTGGAAGCTAAACTGTTGTTAGGGAATTCCCTAGCTTTACCAGGTTATCAGTTTTAGTAAACTTAAGAAAACTATTTCATGAACTTTTTCGTATTTCCATTCATCTCTTAAAAACAGTGTTTTGGTTTTTTTTTCTTTTTAAGGGTCAACTGATGAAATTAGTCAACTGAATTTGTTAATGACCACAGCATAATGGCAGCTCCTTCCTTAACTGTTCCATGGTCCTGTTTTCAAGAGACTTCAGAGAAAGCTATTCTAGTATGTTTATTGCTTTCTCTTAAAGCAGAGTGTTTTTACTTTTGTACTTACTTTACTAACATCACTTCAAATTCATTCTGATTTGCGGACTGCTTCTGGAATGTACTGTCCTGCAGGATGCATTTTTTGAGTTTTCTCACTGCCTGATAGATAAGGTGAGGCTCTGAGAGCTGTGTTTGTTACTGCGCAAAAGGGAAGGCTGAGGGGAATCTCATCCCTGTCTTCAGCTACCTCCTGGAAGGAACAGAGAAGGCAGAAGTAGGTTCTTTTAGAGGTGCCCAGGGAAGGGAAGAAAGGCAGCAATGGGCACTGGTCGCATCAAGGCTAGATCAGGCTGCTCAGAGACATGCCATTTCCATTCTTGCAGAAATGTAATGTCAACTGGACAGTGCCCTGAGCAACCTGGTTTAGCTTGGAATTAGCTCTGGTTTTGTAGGGGATTAGACCAAACGACCTCTGCAAGTCACTTCCAACTTAAACTATTTTGTGGTTCCAGTTTTTCAAGTAAAATTCCTGGTGGAGGGGAGGAAGGAGCAGCTTACTTCTGCGTTGTTTCTCCCTCTGTAGAAGTAAAGTATTTGGAGTGTTTGCCTGCTCAGTTTATGGCGCTCTCAACCAGTCTGAACACTTGCTATCCTGAGTCATTATTATCACAGCCCTATTTAAATCTTGTGTCTTTAAGACCACAGCATGCTGGTAAGAATATAACACCAATAAATTTAGCAATGTATCTCAAATTCTGGAGAGTCACGTGTACTTTTACTAGATCTATGCAGGAAGTATATACATTACATGTGTCAGGTATGTACTTCACTGAAGCAATTATACGATTTGTGAGATCTAGTTCTGTCTTCTTTTTTCTTAACTTTGTTGCTGCTGTTACAATATGGAATTTATTTTAATAGGAAGATGAGGATTTGAACCTGTAATACAGTGCAGAAGGAAGATAGCATTTCCTTGGTTCTTGATTTTGTAACTATACAATTTTGGCGCTTTTACATTGCAAAACCTTTAGGCCTTATCTCAGATTAAAAAGAGTGAGCCTCTGTGGTGAACTGAGGAATATTTGGCCATCTTGGTAATACTAGGTATGTATGCTGTAAGTGATGCAGTCTTATGTAATGATTAAGAGCTAAGGTAATACTGTTTGGCACTGTTATAGGCCTGTTGAGTCTTTACTCTGTCACAGATTTAATTTTATAACCTTTGGCAGTAATGTGCTTCCCACAGTGGAACTGCACGTAGCATCTCGCGGAGTTTCAGGGTTCTCTGATTTCAATGTTTTGTATGTTTTTGCCACCGGAGACAACTGCATGGTTTATCTGTTGGGTTTCCATTGTTACCAGCTTCTGTTTTGGTGTTCCTTGTATCAGTTTGAAATTTTGGGACTGCTTTATCTGGTTGTGATGAAGCTTTGCAAAAGGAACCTTGCCAGGGTTAAGTTGACGGCAGACTGGAGCCCAGCAGCAGTGGGCTGTTCAGAATCCATTTGGAGCAGTCAAATTTTTTCAACGATATTTTGCAGTAGAAATGCTTCCGCTTGCTTTGAGCTCAGAGCTTTCTCTATAGAACATTGTATTTCTGCCGTGCATAACGTTAGCTATTTTCCACTGGGGAAATGTAGCTCAAGTGGCACGTTCATGTCTTCTATACTAACCTCAAGGTTCTTACATGTGCTGCTACTAGAAGCGAAGTGGCTTTCTTCAGCATCCTTTTGATACTCTGCCTGCTGCCACTAAATGTGACCTTGAAGTGCAGTGGAGTTTAGTAGTCTGAATTCCAGCTGTTCTCTCCTATATTGCATTTGTTAACCAGGCGTAATCTTTACCAAGAAGCTGATTTAATGGTTTTGTTTGTATAGCTGTAGCTTTTCTGTCCTTATAGTGCTTTTGAATCTGAAAAACTGTCATGTCAAGATGACACTTTATTATTCGACATGCTTCCTCTGTGTAACTGAGCCACACCTGCTCACTTCAGTAACAAAATCATGTTATTTTGATGCCGTTAACCATGGTGAGTCAGCTTAGGTAAGGTAAAATTAAGTTTGTGGGCTATTTGGCGGTGTTTTTCTTAATAAACAAGTCACAGTCTGAGACATTGTAAAAGAAAAAAAATCAGGGTAACACCTTTCTGTGTGAAGTGATTTCATGTGATAGTTTGGTTGGGGGGGGCTTGAGGGGCATTTCTGCTCCTTAGAAAATTATTGGTCTTCATAATGAGTGTACTTAGGGTCAGAAGCAAATACAGGAGCAGAAAAGTGTAAGCAGTCAGTCAGATGAGAAAGATTTTACTTTCTGACCTTGGGATCGTTTGCCCAGGTTCGTGTGTTTGGAAGTCCTCTCTGCAGGGTGAAGGCAGCTGTCATACGAGGAAAAATGGTGAACAATCCCTCTTCCTTCCCAGTTAACTAGGGGAAAGCTGTTTCCTGGTTTGTGTTTCTCTTGTGATACATGTGTGTTTTAGAAAATATGGCGAGAGTAGTGTGGGCATGATGGTAGAGATGCTTGTGTGAGGAGAGGTGTTTTTTTCTAATTAACACCTAATGCAGTTAAATTGATAGTAATTGTAAATTGAGAATAAGTTCCTGTGTTAGAATCATTGATTTAAGTTATTGTATGGAACATCCAAATCAACAAAAGCCCCAAACATCTTGAACGTTTCCAAATTCAGGTATTCATGCCAAACATTAATTTTGGTATTCATAACGCAAAATTTTGTGTAAGAAAACCAGCGGTAGGTAGTTGAAAATAATATAGCTGGCACCATGAAAAGCAGCTTTTTCGTGCAAATTCTCCCCTTAGGGAGTAATCAAGCCATTCCTTGCACATACCCTACTCCTGGCATCTAATTTACATGCAAATGAAAGCATCAAAGCTGGGACCCTGTATAGCCATATACATATATATATATGCGCATATATATATAGTCAGTGGAGGTATATGGACGTCTCTGAGGAAATGACTCAAAACACCTTAGTTACATACTTAAAGTATATGACTGCTCCTCCTGTGTGTAAAATGTGCTGAATAAAATTCTTTGAGCCTTACCATGCATGCTTTCTGACAGCTAGAGAAATAAACAGCGCAAATGAAGAGCCGTATCCGGCAGAGTTCTGCTGGATAAAATTCTGTCGAGAAGGACAATGGCAGGTTTATTTACTGGTGCTGGGGAGAAGTGGGATAGTAGCTAGAACATACTACAAGGAAAACCACATCTGTCCTGATCTAAGTCTTCTCTTGGGTTGCCTTTATGGCCTCAGGCAGGCAGCATAACTTGTCCAAGCTTTAATTTGCACGTCTGCATAAGTGAACCTTTTTATGATGTTGCTGTTACAGGTTTGGAGCAGGGGAGGTTTCTGAAATTCAATCAACATTTATTAACTTGACCCAGTTGCCAGTTCCTTCCGCAGTCTCCCATCCTTTAGTGGGAAAGCACAGGAAATGATTATGTCCATAGTAATACTGATTCTCTGTGCAACACTTCCATCCTTCAGGATGCCTCTTTGACCTTTTTCACACAATCCCCCCCAAACATTCAAGCCTTTCAGGTTGTTCCAGAATCAGTTGTAAAGCCTTGCAGCCTCCTAAACCTCTTCCAGGCTTTCCTGGATACCAGCCCACCAGGTAGTCCTTTTGGAATCTTCTGTCTGCTTGCAAGGCCAATCTGTTCAGCTGCCCAGACTTAAATCCATTTTCTTCATTTTCCCTCTTATCCTGTCTCCGGCACCAAGCAAAGGGGGAGCCAAACCAGGTCTTCTCCACAGGAAAGAATCATATCACCCTGTCCTTTTGTTCTCTGTAATTCTTCAGGTATTTTTTGGTTGAATAGCAAGCTTGATGTCTCTTTCAGACACAAGCAGAGTGTATGTTCATGTTAATCAGTCTACCAGCACGCATGCATGCAGCTTTTGTATCTGTAAGGTAAGAATATTTATACTGCCTTATCAGAGTATTTTAAGGCTGCGTTAATTATAGTTGATCACAGTAGTAAACACAATTTAAGGACTATCATAGATAATACTCCTTGTGCAGTTCAGAAAATATTTTAAAACAGTTTAAAAGCCTGCTGTCAAAGGAGATTTTCTAATAAATATTTGATTTTTACCCTGTAGCATTCTATCAGCATAGTATTTTCAAACTGGAAGAGAAAAGGTGTTACTAACAGGGAGAAGAAGGAACTTTACAAAGGTTGTGCTACTCCTAAGAATGTTTGAAAAAGAAAACAAACCTAAGGCACTTGGAAACAGTTCAGGAGTTTCTAATTAGATATGACATGATGTGATGTGTGATGTGATATGATATATAGGCAAGATGATTCCCTTTTTAAGTTCACCCTTCTTTGTTCAAACCAAACCATGCTTCACTGATTTACTACAAGTCCTGGAATTTAGTTCTCTGTTACTGCCAGCTTGTCTTAGTAGTGTAGGGAAATTTGTTACACTTTGGTTTGCAATCCGATATGAGAACAAGGTGTTTTCAGTAAAGCAGATGTTCTTTTTACAACTGCAGCCTCCTGGGTTCAGCCTCTCTTCGTGATGGCTGGCTTTGCTGGACCTGGCTCCTGCTGGCACTGCCAGCATTCCAGTAGCAGGGAGGAACTTGCCGTCTTTGTGCTAGAGGAACAAATTAAACCCTGTGCTGCTCAGACTGGTTTTTCTCAGCTGTTCTCTTTGGATCTAGTTGTTTTTGCTGCACAGCAAAGTGGGCTATGTTTAAGAGAATCTCAGCTGGACAGACTGGCTTAGGCACAGCTAGTGCTCTCTGGATGGTTTTCTTTATGGCTCCTGAACTAAAGCTGGCGTGCTTCTGGCAAGTTAGGAATGAAGAGAAAAAAATGGACATTTGCTGCTTCGTATCTGTACAGATACGCCTAGAAAACAGGGATGTAAGAAATCTTAATAAATTGCCTAGTCCATCCTACTTTAGGAAAATATAATGAAAACATTGTTAAAATATGTGGGAATAACTTGTTCCTAAAAACCTTCAACAAAGATTTCCACGCTTTCCCCAGGCAGCCTTAGCTATCATTTCAGTTATATAGCTTTTAAATTGTCTTAACTTCCATCTTTCTTGCTGCAGTTTAAGCCTACAATCTCTTGGCAGTTCCGAAGTGAAGAACTTACTCTGCTACAGAAAGGCGATAAATCTCCTGTACGTCTGAACTCTATTATCACGTCTCTGCTCTTCCCTTCTCTAGCCTGAGTAAAATCAGTTCTTTCCATCTTTCCACGTAGATCTTGGTTTATATACCTCTGGTGACTCTTAATGTTCTCCTCTGGACTTTTTCTATTTGGGCCTATTTTTCATGAAAAGTGACGTCCGGAACAGGACAAAATGTTCCAGTTGACGTTTGACCAGTGCTGCCTCAATGTTTTCTTCTAAATCTCAAAGTTTCTAAAATATTTTCACTGTTGAGTAATTGGAAGGCAGTACATCAACTCCTTTACTGGCATGAATTTACCTCGGCGGAAAATCTGGCCAAAGCATCTGTGTATCAAAGCGCGTATGACTCGCTTCCCACTGCTGATGGGCAGGAAATGTCACAAGAACAACAGATCTTGTACTATTTTTACCACTTAAACTGTGATCTGCAAATTAAAACAAGATGATGATCCTTATGGGTTTAGTTCCTGTTAGAACACCCACGTTCTGGTGCTGTGCAGGTCAAAGTGCACTCAAGCCACGCCAAACCATAATAAGGGAACAGCCAAGCTTGAGGTATGTCCCTTCTCTGGCCTCAATGTTTGGATGTGAAGCAAATGCATTTCCTTTTCCTCTAACAGACCTGGAAAACTTTTGTCAGCTGTTTTATTGCCTTACTTTAAACAGGATGTCATCTGTTTTACTTAACCAATCACTTTTATACATCCCAGTTAAGATGATGCTGGTTTTCACAACGTTAAGTCATTGCTGACTCATCTTCAGGTTGGGTTGTCAGCAAGCCCCAGATCTTTTATTCTGCAAGAAAATAAGTTTGTGCAGTTGATTATTCCTGAAGCACTACTTTTCTGTTGTTGTAAGTGAATTGCCTTCTGTTTAGTTCAGGCTATTTCTCTAATTCAAGTTCATTTTGAATTTCAACTCTCCTTTCCAAAAGGCAGTGCAGCAGTTTTAGCGCTAATTCAGAGTCTGCACAGGTAATGTAATGCACTGTGTATAAATTTCACCTTAAAAATGTATTCGTAACCCATATGAAAATAATCACTATAAATGTAATTAACTCAATTGCTTTTAGTTATTCCTCACAGATTTATTTTAAGAATGAAAAAACCTGTAGCTTAAGTATATTGATTCCAAATTCTTCATCTTGGCACTTGAAACTGAATTTGCCAAATATTTTCTCAGGATTAGTTAAGGAAATATTATGGGCATTTCATGATGTCTTTTTCAGCCTTGGGCTTTTGGAGTCTTGGCGTTTGTTTTGGTTTTGAGGTGTTTCTACTCTCCCTTCTCTGTGATTCTGGTTCATCAAACAAAACAATTATCTCGGATTTTGGCATTACCAAGTCAAATGAACCGTGCCGTTGTCAATGCATCCTACTAAGCTAGAGTATTACTGGATGTCATGTGCAGGTATTAACGGAAGATAGGTTGATTGTTCGATCTTAATTTGTTTCTGTATTTCTCTGAAGAAATGAGGCAAACAATGACCAAGATGAGTGGACAGCACCTTCTCTGTAGCCATGTTGCTGTGCTGAGGCTGGCAGAACGAGGCTGGTACAAGCCAGGAAGCCAGGCTGTCTTGGTTTGAATCTCAGTTATATACTTCTGGTAGTGAGCAAGGAAAAATTTGTCTTCTACAAGTTGTCATTTCTCCATAGGTGGGGCTGAGCCTTGTGACTCGTAGACCTTCGAGATAAAGTTGCTTGAATTTATTTCTTCACAAAAAATTGTCTGTGTTGCGGATCACAGTAATCACAAATCCTGTGCAGGGCCAGAAAGCTAATATGTGGGTACCGCTCCTGTATTCAACAACACAAGTATACTGGTACTCTTTAATATTCTCATTACTTTGCTTCTCTGCTGAGGAAAGACCAATTTCATGAATTAATGGGCATTGACATATGAAGGCATTTTCTTAAAAGACTGTTTGAAGCTTTCAAGTCTTTTGAAGTAGACATATGGTGTTTTACAGCAAGGACATTTTCTACAAAATTACTGTTGGGGCCTCATTAGGTTTTAAAGATTAGAGATGGCCAATCAGGCATGCTCCAGGTGTTTCCTCAACTACACCTAATACCTGTTTTTATTAAAAATGTGACCTTTATTTTCTTTTAAATCATGTCCAGCAAAAGGGAATTGTCAGTTATTATCAGTGAATTGGATTTTGGTTTTAGGAATAAACCATGCATGTTCTTAATTGTGCATAAGAGTTTCTTCTCTTCTTCAAAGAACATGGATTATGATGAAGGAGGTGGGGAAAAAATCCTTTACTAGATTGAAAACATCAAGATTATATCACAAAAAAATTGAAATCGTAAGTTTCTTCATTTAAACTAGCATTACTGGAGAGGGCAAGATCTGTCACTCAGCCAGGGATTCCTGTTTTTTTGTATATCACAGGTTTTGTGGTCTCCCCCCTCCCAACATTACTAGAACATCCTTGTGAATTGGCCAAATTCTGTGCACAGTACTGTAATTTAGTAAAATTCAGTGTTAGTCATAATTTTCAGAAGAAAGTGCTGAAGATTTTAAACCTTCACTATTCAAAATAAGTGCTAAAAGAAGTACCCATCCTTTTAAAAAGGCTTCCTAGAAGAAAAACAACCATGCTCAAAAATACATTACTCCTAAAAAGAAATACTGTCATTTCCCTGCAGTGATGATAGAACAGTCTGTAGAATAGATGTCTGTTGGCCTTCTTAATGTATTGCCTGACCTAATTTTTGTGAAGTGCAACTACTGTATTAGCAGTCATCATCCAAATGAAAATCATGGCAGAAGAGTTCAAGTTCTAAAATGATTTATACCAAATGATTGTGTACATAATTGGAAGTAGTCCAATTTAAAAGGGAAAATAATGGAATACTGAATGCCAAGCAAAGTTTTGGTATCTAGAAAAAGATTAGCAAGGGAGACATAAAAGTTTTTGTTTTCTCTACCACCATTCTTCTATGGAAAAATAAATTTGCTGTCTCACTTGAACTTTCAGTCTTCTGGCAACAAATGTACGTGGCCAGAGTAGTTGGTTTTTAAAAAAAAAAAAGGTGTACAGAAAGCCCACCCTTGTCTAGCCTAATTCGCTTGGCTTGCACGTGGGAAATTTTGAATTTAGCAAATGGAACAAGTGTGGTCTGAATCTGCTCTGTTTGGTAGCAGTTGATAAGTTGTGTCAAAACAGTCCTGGGTACTTGGAACTAAATTCAGCACATTTTTGAAGGAAACACTTGCAGATATTACCACGCTGCAAAAGTGTCTGAAACAGTTGGTGCTGGTACAACACTGGCCAGGCAGGAATGGAATTAAAATATTTCCCCTCCGCCGTCTGCTCTAGGCTTATCAGCTGCTAATGCCATACAGAAACTGTGTCTGTCTATAGTGCACTGATCCAGACTAAAAATATTTTCCTGCGTAAACAGTTTTCTTTTCAAAGAAATCTTTCAGTAGTTTGGGCTTTAACAAGCATGCTTTAATTGCAGTCAAGTTGTCTCACCCCCCAAACCTCCAATGCATCAAAATCTGCTGCCCTTCACAATTAATAACTTAACATCAATTGCATTGACATGAATGGAAATACTCCAGGTTTACAGTGGTCCAGTGCAGACTAGTTAGTGACTTCATATTGGAAAGTATTCAAATTCTGAGTCTAAATGAACTAGACACAGAGCATAAATTTAACTTCACATCCTTTAAAAGTATAGTAAAATATTTTATGCAAATGACTCAAGCACTGCAGACTGCATATCAGAAATTTCAATAATTTCTTTTAGGAAACCTTAGCTAAGAGATTACTTGGAAATGCACTCTAGAAAAGTTTACTGTAAATATAAATCAGTATAAACAAAGACTTACACGGTTCTTGTGGTTCAAAAATGTAATTTTTTTCTTTTTTGTCAAAGACAACCAGTGACTGTACTTCATCTCCCACCCCTGTGCTGGGTATATGGGTCACGCTGAGTCAACGTGTGTAACTCATGTGGGAGAGTGTGCTTCATGTTTTCTTCTGCGTTCCCATTCCGTCAAGCAAGTGATGCTCAGTCAGCATCAGGGACTAGGAATACAACATGCTTAGCCCATGCCATCTCCTGTCATGTCCTCTCCATGCCAGCAGAAAAAAGGGAAAAAGGTGACCTACAACCATATAGGAGACATTTACGTTTTCTACACTTACCATGATTCTTCAGCTGCTCAGGATAGGCTTAATAAACTGGTCAAGAGCCAGAGATACAGTGCGGTGTGCTGGTTATGTCAAGTACATGGGTCTGTCTCTTGCATGGTACACACAGGAAACAAAGCAAGCAAATGACCTTAGCCAGAGATAAAACTTCATCTGTCTCCAGAGATAAAGTCTTGATTAGATTATTTACTAATTTTCCTAATTGCTAATGACTGCACTCTTCCTAGTATTTGGTGTACCTTTTGGTAGCATCATTTTTCCGTTAGTGTATTTTTACATTAATATATCATCATTTTGTTAGCTAGATGAACCTGAAGTTAAAAGCCAGTGAAGCCGTTATTTGCAAGATTTTATTTAATACACACACATGGTTTTGCCATGGTTAATGAAAAAGATACAACTTAATAAAATAGAAATAATTTGTTAAACATAAAATATCATTCTCTTAAAGCTATAATTTCATATACCATTTAGAAATAACAATGTGGATTTTCTTGCATTAGTTGTTTAGTTAAATACATCTAAATAAACCCAGACAGTGCATTTAGGTAAGCGGTAGGCACTTGAAGACAGTTAATACACAACACCCAGAGAAATGCACACGTAAACACAAAAAGTGGAATGCAACTGAACTGCATGTCCCCTCCTGCTTTCTGTTCCCTGTTGGGACTGAGGATCCTGGTGAAAAAACAGTGTTCTGAGTTCGCGTGGTACAACCGGAGATTGGCATGCCAGAAAACACGACAGGGAGAGAACAGATTGCTTCCCTTCGCTGAAATAGGTGATTTAACCTATTTACAGCACACGGTCGTTAGTCTTTAAGAAAAAAACGTTCTTAGGCTGTGTGTGTTTGCTGATATCACTTGCTTCTAAATTTGCACCTCATCAATTCATTATTTAAGGAAGCGAGGAAAGACAGAAACCATGTCTTAATTTGTGTAGGTGGATGATAATGCAAGAGCCAGTGAAGCAAGAGGACAACCTGTGGTTGAGCCAAGAGCAAAACTTTTTCTAGGAGGGAGGACGTGCTGCCGTCCTCGTGCTGTCTGTGCTTCTGCAGGGCAAAAGAGCTCCAGTACCACCGACACACTGGTTGGTGGTGCAGGTAAATGACAACAGGGAAGAAATAGGAAAGATGGGCCTGACTTCCCCCTCTTTCTGTCCTGCTTCGTTGTAACCTACCCTCCCACCCTGGACTTGCAGTAAGAATCTTTGAGAGCCATTTTCAGAGGGATAAAGGATGAGAAATCCAGTATATGTAATTGTCATCACAGACGTTTGAGAAACTCACTGAACCATGGAAAATGCAGCTACTTTGGTCTTCAAGCTTTGGCCTTCCATAGCTGCTGCTGTCAAAGGATTTCACACAGCTTTAGAGACATTAATAAGGCTGTTCTGTGAGAGAAGAAGTGAATTATTATTCTGGTTTGATAAAACAAAGAGCTGTAATGAGCAAATTAATTTCAGCTTAGCTATGTGGCTTAAGATACTTTTGCCTTGCTCAAATCTGTCCCCTTTTGGAAGCAAGAGGTTACTGCCCAGGTGCAGGAGGGAGCAAAAGACAATGTGATTCTGGCTTTGGCAGCCCACAGTCTGGGGTGTTAGCTTGAACTGTCATTGAAGCTAGGTTTCTGCTAGGACCAAGGCAAATATTCTCAGGGCAACCTCTGACAAAGGGTAGAGGGAATAAGATCTCAAGTGGATGCCACTATTTATTGGAGAGTCAGTGTCCTGTATACTTTGTCCTACATCTCAAGGGAAGTTTGAGACAAACCAATAGAGAAATTCCACTTTTCCTGAGTCCGTATTTTGTTTCTTCAGCTGCCAGTTTACTTTAGGATGGAGAACCGCAATGTGCAGGCATAGGGTTTAAATTTTTGTTTTGTTTCTCTTCTAGAAAATAAACTGCAGGTAATAAAAGGCCATCAAGTGCTTTTTAAACAAGCAGCTGAAAACATGGCCATAATTGGGAAGAATTTTGAAGTAGGAGTTATTGAGTCAGGAGAAGTGGAATTTTGTAAGCACATTCCTGAGGGAGTGAGTGGGAGAAATCATTCTGTCTGGTGAGAGCATGAAATAGTGTATATGCATTTTGGGGGTTTATTAAAAGGGATAGTATGCTTCACATGATTCCACTTGTTCAGCAGGCTAGCTTAAATCTGTGTTTTCCATCTATATGTGAATCAAGAGCTCCGTAATAGTCACGCACTTGAAATTTTTAACATTGTGAGGTTGTTGTTTAGTTTCATTTTTCCCATCTCGATAACACCTTGGAAATTGAAGATTTAAGGAGAATGAGCATTTTCTTTTCTTTTTTCCATCCCAAGAGAAGACAGCAAAAAAGAGAAATATTTTTTATTTTTATCAGCTAGAAAAGCAAAAGAAAAGCAGGTGGATGAGCAAAATACAGGGTTTTTTGTTCTGTTGGCTCCAGGATTCTGTTTCTTACCACCAGAATATCTGCAACTGAGTTGGTGTAAATGTTTGAACTGTGCCTTCCTCTACTGAACTCCTATTTTGCCTTTTCTGTTTATGTCCTTCTGTCATAGTAGAACTACAGGTATTTTCCTCATTTTTCTTGTTGAAAAATTTGTGAGATTTGAAAAGTGTCCCACCTTGTATGGATGCATGAAACCAAGAGAAAAACGAGTTTCAGGTGGTGGTGGGCTTTTTGTTTCTTGGGGAGTTTTTTGGGTGTGTTTTTGTTGTTTTTTGTTTGGTTTTGGTGGGTTTTTTTTAGCCAAAGACATAAACTCTTAACTTCTAATGTTAAAAGAACCTGGTTTTGAGACTGTAATCAGCATCAGGAACCTGAATGTGGGAACTTGACCCTGTCTGTCCAGTATCCCTTGTAAGTCCTGTAGCTGTCTAAAAAATGAGTCTCTCCATTTCACCATTAAAGCTGCTGCACTGTTCTTTGACGTGGAGGCTGAGTCTGCAGAGCAACAGTTAAAGAGTTCTCACCTGCAGTGTAGCTCGAGACCCTATTCAGTGAACATGTCAAAAAGAAAAACTGACAGAGACCTCTTCAGATCTCAGGCCACAGTGCTAATGATAAAGGCTGACATCTCTGTCTCTTCGAAGACATTTTCCAGTTTAAACTTTTGGTAGTATTGTTTCCACTAAAAGATTGGGTTTCATTGGATTTTCTAATGTTTTGTTTTGGGTTTTTTTTTGATGGAAGTATTATTTCACCAGAAAGCTGACCAGATTTAATTACTCCTGACTTTTTTTAAAAAGCTTTTCTAGTGTGCTGGAGAACTCTAGTATGAGGTGGAAAAAGATAGCAATGAGAATATCCATCCTGACTGTCTACTGATAGGCTATTTGAGATGTGGGAAACCTGTAGAAGATGCACAGAATTCCTGAAGCCTTGCAGAGAGGTAAATAGGTGAACTCAGGCAAAGCAGTGACATTCCTGTAGAAGAAAACCATATAAACCAGAGCAGAAGGCAAAATCAGAACTTCTCGTAGGTGAATCTGTGAAGCTCCTATTAGTTTGGTTGCAGTGACCCCAGTAAGGAACCCCAGGAACCCAGTGAGGCATTTATTCGAGCACATGAAAGTCTTAAATGTAGCTGATGCAAAGGATATTTATATGCTCAGAAGGAATACTAATGAGAGATTTTTCTGAAGCAAATGAAATAAAAATGAGGTTTGTTCATAAGCAAGTGCTCTAAATCATAGTGAAGCTAGTGTCTTAATTTTGAGTTCAACTGAGAAACAGCTGGAACAACTATTTCAAATCTTGTACAGGGAGTGCAGGTAATCTCAGAAGAAAAGTAGACATTCCCTTGTCAAACCAATCATACTAGCTTAGATTCTAGAACTGCAATTTACTGTGATTTCAAGCAGGGGGTTTTTTGCTTCATCCCACAGGAATGAGAATGAAGACGGATGGGAAAATGTGTAGCGGGGGGAAAAAACCACACTTTTTCTGAGCTGGGAAAGTTCTGAAGGATTCTAGAAAGTGTAGTTAATGCAGAGCTATTTAGCTATGTTGGACTGAGATACTTTGATGGGCTGTATAAAATGCCTTGCATTAAATACTTATTTTTCCGTAATACTACAAAACCTTGTGCACCTTATGAAGCAGTGAATGTTAGCCTGGAATAGCTGCAGAACAGCCTGTGTATCACTGCCATCTGTAATTCCAGACAGGCAATAAGATACATAGACATGCACAGCGATGCTTTTATTTTTCTGGTGGAAATCGTGATTTACATTAACCCATACTGAAAGAAAAGATATTCTTCCCTTATTCCTTTTTTAATGTATCTTTGGGTGTGGATAACTTGAAGTATATAAAAAATGAAGTAAAAGCTCTTTGAGCTTTACTGCTTCTAATGTATCAGAATACAATTGTCTCCATGCAGCCTTGATATTAGCATTAAGTGGAAATTTATTGTCCTTCAGGTTGCCTTGTACATTGGCAACAAACAGAATTACTGTTGAGGGTTTCGGGTTTGGTTTTTTTGACAGACAAGGATGATGGATTTCTCATAGTGTATGAGATACAATTTCAAAGAGGCAAATGGGAATCAGTCAATGGGTCAGAGAAACACAGATCAAAGACCCATAGTTCATAAAATATGTATGTACTGTTATGAAAATAAAGGGGCAAGGGAGCTTATGTAACATACCAAAGAACTGAAAAGCCAGCATAAAACTTTCACATCCCCCAGCTGAACATAACTTGCATCTTTCAAGAGAAAGTTCATCCAGCCATGGCTTTTCTGCAGCTGGCCCAGGGTGTATGCCATTTCCAAGTATAATAATTTGGTTCTTTGCTATTCTATTGTTCCTAGACGGATGCATCATTTCCAAGCTATGCTCATTGTGACCAAGTGCAGAAAACTACTTTGCCACAAGATTTTTTTTCTGCATAATAATGCAATCTGCAAATGAAAAAGGGGCAGGAGGGAAGCAATATTAGAAAATTTACCGGATGGTTTAAACTTGAATGCCATTCCAAAAAAACCCAACCCACAACCCAAAGCCCACCACTACCATCCCCCAAAGCAGAAGAAAAAGCTTCCAGGTACTAAAAGCCTGAGAAGTAATGATGTTGTCTGTTAGCTAGCTCATGGTGTCCTTTACACTGTTACTTGGTATCATCATGCCTAGATTAGAAGCTTTTCAAATTTCTTTTGATTTTAGGTAAGTAGCTGTTTGGTTTTCAAATACTGCACTTATATAACAATACTTACAACTGGCTTTATGTCTAAAATACTATGTACTGAAAGTCATAAAGGAAAGTGTACAAAAAGTAGTGAAAGGCTTAATTTAAAGTTCGGGTAGTGTTAATAACTGGATCAAGCCCTAATGAAATCATGAAGCCCCTCTTGTTATAAGGTGGTCTCCATGGATTTTTCATCTTTCTCTTCTTTCTTTCATCTGCTTTCTTCCTAATATGGTGCAGCAGTCTCCATTCTTACCAGGAGAGGTAGATGCAGTTTCCCGGAATGACCATCAGTACTGCTTCCCTGTTGGTTAAACGGATTCTATCAGAATGATAAAAGAAACTTCCTTTTCCGAAGCCAGAGCCAAAACGCCTGTTTAGCCCACACTCAGCTCGCCGAGGAATGCAAGCTCAGGCTTTACAGATCTTTTGCTGCTATCCCATTTTGTTGCTGCTGACTCTTTAGCTACCTCTCTGGCATTTTGATTTTGAACACGCACACGTAAGCCCAGTTTTGAAAAGCAGATGCTTGATTTTAACACAAATAAAAGCAAAGTTGGTCCTGCAATTTAGAGCACTGCTCATGGAAAGCTGGGCATAAAATGAACAATTGAGGGATTTTAGTCATGCAGTCAGATTACCAGAACTCAACATATATTATGTGCTGAATATTGAAGAAGTCAACAGGGAATATTAGTGAAGAACTGGTGCGTTTAGGCAGCATAGTTAAGTTGCAGGGGCACATTCACAGAATGAGTTGAGAATGTGTTGTCTAATGTGTACCTACTCTTGTGAGAAACCTGAGTAACTGATCCTTGATAAGCCCATATTTGCAATACGCTCAGTATTTGCAAAGTTGGCAACAACTTATTAAGCTCAAGTTGTGCACGGTAAGGAACTGCAGTACAGGAAGTTTCAGGTTTGATTAATGTAGATAGCTAAAAATCTGTGGAGAAAATTAAGACACAAACTTGATCTAGTTTGCAACTGAGAATCGGTTAGCATCAGGCATCCAACTATGTTCTTGCTTTTCTAACCTTTGCTTGTGTGAGGCTGCTTTTTTGAAGAGCTCTCTTGTTTTCCATCTCTGGGGCACTGAACCTAAACCTGGACTTTTCTTATGCCTTTGTGGAGCCCCAGGCTGCGGCTGGTAAGAGCAGGGCTCTTCCTACAGTTACACCTTTGGTGCTGGGTTACTTAGGCGAGATGCTTCATTTTTCCCTATCTTGGAGTGCCTATATTTAAAGCAGGGACGTTGATATATCTGTTTTGTGAGACACTTTGAGACTGAAAAGGAAATGCTGTGTAAATGAGTTAAATATTGCTATTACCAATAGGAAAATACAGATAAGAATTTTGTTACTAAGTTAGCTGACAGGCTCCCTGAAGGGTTTACAGCTTCTTCTGGGCTGCTTCCCTCCTATGTGACCCATTAGAGCTACACTAAGAAGACAGATTTGTTTAATGAATGGAAAAGTCTCATACAAACAAAACTGAACAGATGTGATGTTCTGATATTCAGCAGTTTTATTAACATCTTCACGTTCTCCCAAATGAAGATAGCTCTGTGGTATTGTCACAACTCATCAGCTCTGTGTGTTATTGTACAGTTGTAATGCAGACAATACTATACAATGTCAGCAAATTACTGTGCGTGCGTTCAGTTGTGCCGATTTTCTCCTCCTTTAACTCTCTTGGCTCCTGAAGAGGAAAGAAATACTTTCTCATTCATGGCAGATATGAAGCGTGCCTGATTCTTCTTTCTTCTCCTTCCCTCTTTTCCCTTTACAATCCCTGCAATTCCCATATTCCTCTCCCCATGCTGAGATGAACGTTGGAAGTAACAAGAACAGACTCTAAATGATGATGCTTCATTTGTTTGGCATTACAGCATTTTGTTAATTTTGACATTATTGCCATGATTTTTAACCACTGAAATCCATAATTTCACAACCTTGAAAGGACAAAAGTGATTTGGGAGCCACAAGTTATATGCTACTGATTGAGTAATGTTCCACATAGTTAATTGTGCTTGAAAAGGAGTGATGGGTTATGGTCTTACTGTTGTCTTTTTCAACAAATGCTTGGCTCCTACAAGAAACCCTAAGGTTTGAGATCAAATGTGAAGGAGTTGCTTTTCTGTGGTGATGATAATTTTGGTTTGGAGACTCTGAGAAAACAGAGTGTGCCCTTTTAATTTCCCTTTTGCAAAAAAAAAGGGGGGGGGGCAAGGAGGACTACATCATTCGGGTGTTTACTTATATGATATACAGTTCTACTGGGGCAAGAGGATTACAAGTCAAAATAGAGAAAATTTACTGACCTCCTTTGTCAAAACAAGCATTTTGGACAGTGTACATGTTTTCTTCCAATAAAAAAGCTGCCATGCTACTCTAAGGACCTGGATGTCATATTAGACCTCCCCATGCACACACCAGTATGCCTAAATTTGTACCCACCTTAACAAATCCAGTTGACCTGGCTGGAGTGCAAGGGTTACAGAAAAGCCCTGAAGGACCAGATTTTTTTAAAATGATAGTTAATAATGCAGATCGGGAATCAGTAATCTTTTTTTAGTTGCTGTAACTTACATTGATTTCATGGAGATTTAGCGACATGCTTTTGAGAATCCCATTAGGCACCTATTTGTGTCTTTAGCTGTAAAAATGTTTATAGACTGGTTTCAAAATTTTTTGTGATGTTGCAAAGACTGGAAGTGCACTTAAGCATCAGTTCAAGAACAGGCAGTTGTTTAAATCTATCCTGTTCAAGGAAGCTCTTCTATCTCCAAGGAATTTGAGCAGGTATGGAAGGTCTTTCCATACAAAGGGGTCTTCCCAAGTCAGAGCACTGTAGCTATTTAGTGAAACAAACACTTTGATAAATGCTAAACGTGGTTCCCTTTCTTCTCAAAGAATCACTACTTCTACCTTTTATTTTTAATTTTTAGAAGTTTTATTTCTCACAGCTCCAAAAGAAGCCTTTGAAAAAGCAAATGCCTCACATTCTAAAAGATCACAATGTAAATTACTTCGGTTTTCTTAATTGTTTTTAATTTACAATATTATGTTGATTTTGTCTTTCAACTGTTGAAGTTAGTGATGGAAATTCATGGGCTATGACAATATATGCAATCAATTAGTAACACAACACCATAATTTATGCTCATTCTTTCTGTATTTTATACATGGGTGGGATGTAGTGAACTCAAGAATAAGAATAGCATATAGCTGAATGACAGAAATATGAATGTATGAGCACTTTTTGGTTTGACTGTAGGACAAGATGGGTTATTATCAAGTGTCCATCTGGTAAGTGACCCGTTTTAGTGCCTTGGGGTACGGAAAGGGCAGCTAGGTCCAAAGAACCAAAATAAGAGATCTAAACAAGGGCCCTGTGCAGTCAGTAAAAACTTCATCCTTAGTTTTGATGTCTGAGTCAGGCTGCTAATCCCATCCACCTCTGCCAAGATACTCTTTGCCTTGAAATTCTTTCATAGAATAGTATGGAATATTATGCATATATAATAGTAAACCTACTACCCCAATATAAGCACCCTACATTTTCAAGAGGATATCTGCCCTTAAAACACTTATCACAGGATATATGATGCTCATATCATTCTATTAAACAAATGTTTTCAGTTAGGGGGGGGAAAGACCCACAGAAGGCAGCTGTACAACATAAATGGCATCTATACATAGGTTCCATGAATGCACTAGGATTTAATTGTTTAATATATTGAATGCATACTGCCAAAACTTTATGTGTGTCTGATTTGCACCTCATTTATGCTTATACAACTCACTCCATTGCGAGTCATTTTTGCGGTATTTTGTGGGGGATCAAAATCACCTAACATCTTAAATAAGACACAGTTTATTTAACATATTAACATTTTATAGCAAATATTTTCTGTACGCTTTGCTATACACATGAAAGATGTGGTTTCTGGATTTTTGTTGGACTAGCAATCATCAGGCACCTGTTTCCATTCACGCCCTATGTTATACTCCATTTTATTTCCAGGCCTATTGTGCTGCGGCCGCAGTTTCTGTTAGGCTTTTGGACACCCCCACAATGCAAACAGTAAAGCAAGATGTGACTGAGGGGCAGTATAAATGAGAAATTACTGATCGTTAGAAAGGATTAGAGAGCGCAGCAGCGACATCCAAGATAGCACTACTTGCTTTGCTAAGCCGGATTTAGGAGGGAAATAAAGAAGCATTTATCCAAATCACTTTGTTACTCAGCCGCATGGAGGCCTAGAAACAGAGGTGCTGTTAACCTCCGTCCCTTATTAACTCTAGTTTGTTCTCTTTGGTGGTGTAGGAGACTGAAGGGAAGGGAAAAGTGTAGCAGGATGGTGGGAGGGGGCTTTGCAGTGCCCCACGCCCTGGCATCTTGCAACCATCAGATGTGTGGGCTGCCATTAATCCCTGAAACGGAGAGCTTTCTGATTTCACTGCACTCCTGCTCTGCATGGCAGCCTTACATTTTTCCTAGCCTTTGCCTGTTTTGGACAAAATGCAAAGATAGCGACTCCAATCTGTTCAGTACAGAAGCAGCAAACAGCTCTATGAAGTACCAAGCTCCTGGCGTTAACGCTGCCTCGTCACAGTCGGAGGCAGCTGCGGGAGCTGAATCTCGGGGCGTTTTAGTATTTGCTCCTGTTACAAGGGGTTGCAGTGCGCTGAGCACAGTACCTGCTGAAGCTGGTTTGTTCCTTTTGAATTCCAGCCTATGGAGCTTTTAAGAGAGAAATAAACTGATGACCACAACATTTAAGGATACGTGGGAAAAGAGTTCAATTTGTCATCATACTTTTATTGCTTTACAGAAGTGTGAAAATCCCTAAAGTAAGAAAAACGGTGTGCTTTGAATACGGACATTTTATTTTCCTTTTCCTGCCATATTATACAGTATGTAATATCTCTGATGTGTTAGTTAAAAATTGTCACATGAATGACTGACAGCCCTGAAACACTGCTCCCCACTCCTTCCTTCCTCTGCTAGAAAAGCACACCTACATCTACATCCACTCAGATAACGGCTGTAAAAGCATTTAATTTCCATGTTGAATCTCCCCTGTGAATAAACAAAGATGTTTCATTTCCCCATATTGTCAATCAGGAACCTTCCATCTGGGACCCAGGTTAGTAAAATAATTCGTTATCTTAATACATTATTTCTTTGGGAACTGCACACAGTGCCTTCAACACCAGCCATTGTCTTAAACAAAAATGGACTTGTGTGTTGTGGTCAGTTCCAAAAAATGTATTTTAATACAATATTTTTCAGGTAAATCAGGAAGTAGAAAAGAAAATCCAGTAGAGCTAACAACAGTCTGAATTTAATGAGGAAGCAGGATCTAGTAGCCAGCAATATGTGACTGAATTCGCATGTAACTGCCGGTTATCACTGTGAATAAGTAGATGCTTCCAGGTGCTGTGTTTTAACAAACTGGTTTTAGCATCAGGGTGAGGCTCCTTTGCATCCTGCCAATGTTTTTTATCAGAAGACTAAAAAGCTCGTTTTGAGCATTAGCTATAGACATCATACCATCCCTGCTTAAAGGAATGAGAAATACAAAAAGACTAAGAACCTGTATGAGAGTGTCAGAAGGACAAAAGAATTAGAGGTCAGTTGCAATGCTCAGGCGAAAAACTATGCAGAACCCAGAAGAAAGCGTGTCTCTTGGCTCCCAGCCCTCTCTTTCAAGTCAAGGTTATTTCTTTTGCTAATGATTCAGTGCCACTGCTGTTGCCAGTAAATGTCAGCCCGGAAAACTATCTGTATTGTTGAAAAGTCAAAATGCATTTCTTTCTTCAATCCAGATAAAGGTGTTCTGCATAGTAACGTGGCCATAGCTTTTCTTGAAAAATTATTTCAGTTCTAGCAGAAGCTGTGGAGTGGCATGAAAAAATTTCTGGCTTGTGTCTGTCCCAGGATACCTGTAGAGACAACAGCAAAGGGCATCATTATCTTGCTGTCAGGAATGTGGGTGTTAAAGATCTTAAACAGGAGGTGTCTGCGTGGGTGTTGCAGTCTGTGTAAAACTTGAAGTTATGTTGCTTAAGTGAAATAAGTGGATTGCGCACTCTCACTTTTTCAGTTTCAAATAACAGTTTATCATTTAGTATGCAACCAGTGTGTCAGCGGTATCAATTACAAGTGTCTAGAAATGTGTAATTAAGCTTTAAACATAAATGCTCAGCTATATCACATTGCTCTAAGTTGATATCCTGCTATGTTGAATTGCTCTGATATATGGGAGATGAAGGAAGAGATAATAATTTCCTTTTGATGCAATGTATGTGTTACACAATCGTGTTATACGATGGATTGCATTAAGTAGAACAAATAGAATAGCAGCGTTGAGGTGAAACAGAAATAATCATCCAAGAATATTTCTTAATTAATCAGCATTCACAAGGAATCCCTAGACTAAAAAAGGGGTTTCATGCATTAATTCAGGGACTCAGTTTGATATTTTGATGGCACTGAGCAAAAATTTATCTAAAAGAGTATGCAATTGAAATTGATGGAGTTGATCCTTCTATTTAAGTAGGTGCGTATTCATTACAGGAGCTAGAATCTGTTCTCCTTCCTATAATAGGTGCTTTGAGACAGTTGAGCTTGAAACGTATCGTAGAGCAGGATAATAGGAATATTGTAAATACTAAAGAGAGATAGTGGCCATTACCACTTGATTAGCATATTCTCAATAATAATTTATCTCTAATTTTAAATTAGAGTCTCAAAGACCATTCTAAGGTTTCAAAAGAAATGGCCTATGATATACTTAAGCTCAATAAAGTGATGAAGCTATGACATTCTCCAATGTCACACTCAGAAATGGTGTGTTTATGTAGTTGTTCAATGGTTAATAGAAAATTATAGCTTTCACAAAGTTTGGGTGTAGTGTGAAGGTATCTAAAACACTTGAGCTGTCTCTGAATAATCCTGATTTTTTTCAATGTCATAATGTTCTTTAATTATAAAGCAATTATGTCTTTCAAATGATATCATATAAAATCATGATATGGTAGTTGTTAACCTGTATTTTACATCTTGTCATTTTGTTCTCAGTCATCCTTGCTGTCAATTCAAGGTCATTTAGATTGATATAGACTCTAAGTACTGGATATATGAATAATACATAAGGACAATATTAATTCAGAAATAGTAATAAATGGTCAAAATGGGTACTTTAATTAAAGTGTAAGGTAAGAAAATAACTGTTTGGCTGCTACCTTAAGGACTGCTATCAAGTATATCATTTTTATGAAAGATGTCTTCTTAGGAAAGGCAACCATATAATGAATATCTTTCACATCCCTTAGGTGCGTTCACTGAATAAATTCTTATATAAAGATGAACTAATTTTCCTAAACTGTCACAGAATTATGAGTTTCAGCCTTGAGATTTTTAGCTGAAAACTATTTCACACATGTACATGGCAAGTTTTTTTCCCCTGGTTATGTAAAAAGGCCTGTGTTATTGCCAATTAATGTATTCTTTTAGGCAGAATGCTTCAATAAGACACGCTGAAATTCACCCAATCTGTAAGAATGACTAGTCCAGGATATTAAGAGTATCTGAGATGGTATTCTGTCTGCCACAGCAGTGAATGCACAGGTTAAAATGAAGACCACTTTTTACATACTTCAGATGCTCAGGAGTTACATGCTCTAGCCCTGAGAACAGCCTTTACAAACTGCTATGTGCTGTGTCCCTCTCCTTGCATTGCTGGTTTTACCCCAGCCTCATGCAGTGCTTGCAACAGGGTCTGCAGCCCACTTTTTGAAGTACCCAAGGGGGGAATTCTTCTGCATGCCAACTTATGGCTTTTAGATTCCATTTATCTCATTTTCTTCTTTTTTTCCTCCTGTAAAAATGACTGAAGCAGGACTAAAAAATTCATCTCTTACTAATGAATTGGTTTTCCTTTGACATTTTCTTGCCTTAACTTCAGAGAAATATGCAGGGCTGGTCTGTTTATGTGAGCTTCTCTTCTTGCAAGTGTAGCTCCGGTACACTCCTGACCTCTCAGCATTGCATTTCTTTTCCTCATCACATGTTGATTAGGTGTAATATCCAATGGGATCTATTTTTGCTGAGAGCCCAGAATTTGGTGGCAATGTCTGGATTTGTGGTTGGCATGCAAAGTATTTAGTCAAATTGTTTTCCTCTCATGTCACTTACATGTAGACATGAAACCGAGAGTGCTGATTATGCAGTAACAGATTCCCCCCCCCCCTTCCCTTTTTCTAAATGAATAACATGCAGTGATAAAGTTGGAAACGTTGTGCTCTGTTTCCACAGCTGCAGTGAACTGGGAGCAAAGAAAACAATAGCTGCATATACACATGTGCATTCCAGTTGTGTCTGGCTCCCACGTTCTCCTTTATCCTTTTTGTCCTCCCATTTCAGCAGATAAATTGTCTCAATGACAGGAAAGGCTAGTAGCGGATATGCTGCCAGTTTAATACTGTTTTGTAAAAAATCAGAATTAATGTATAAAAATACTAACTACATCTTAATTTGTGGGGTGATCTAAAGTTGAAACTTCTGCTTGAGTTTCATTGTACAGTTTTTATTTTCCCTGCACCAACAGCCCCTTGCAATCAGGGAGAGTAACCCCGAGGAAACGCAGATAAAGGTTTCTGTTTCTTTTCTCTCCCAGCTTGGTTCCACAGTCAGCTATTTTTCCTTTAAAGCTGGCAACTCTAGAGACAATTTCTTTCCCGCTGTTCACCAGCTCTGCCTCGCTCCTGGGGTGCCAGTTGCATCAGCAGGAGTTGGGAAGATAAAAGAGAGTAGAGCTGGTGGATATCCTTGAGATGCAAAATTGGTCAGAATACAGAGCTACAAAGAACAATATTTTCTCGCTTGGTTCTCCAGCTTGCGAGCAGCAGGGTCCATCATTGTGCATGGGGGCTTCTGAACCACCACAACCATCTCTGGAAGTCCCTCTGGTTCCTGCTCTTGATAAATGTTTATTTTTGTTAGCGTAACTCTGGGTGGCATTTCTAGGTGCCAGATGATAAAAATATATTTGCAGTATAAGTGATATAGTGGTATAAGGATGTTATTTAAATGACCAAATGTCAGGGCTTGCATGAGAATTTCCAAGTGATTTTGAGGTTGAATTGAGGCGTCAAAATCCAAATGACATTTGGTTAAACAAGGATACCTCAACTGGTGTAGGTCCTTGGAGAAAGGTAATTGGAACAAAAATGGTAACATTATTAGTTCACAAATAAATCACTACTTATTTTTTCTTTTCCTGTATTTGATGGAAGAGCCTTAGCTGATTTTAAAACACACAAAAAACCCACCTCATTCCCCAAAAACTGGGAAGTGGGGTAAGATTCAGAATCTTTCAAGTGAAACGTTCGCAGTAGCACTGCCACAGTGATAAAACAGTAAATAATTTGTTAGACTTTTTTATGTAAACACTTGGTTTAGAAGTGGGTATTTTTCTGCTCTGATTTATAAGCACATAAAAATTCAAAGCATACAGCTGAAGATGAAATGAATGTGTGTGTATGTCTGTGTGTGAAAACTTCGGGTTTGTTTTATGTGGGCCGACACAGTGAAAGTCTGCAAAGGTTTGGCGTTCACATTTAGTATTTAATGTTGCATTTGCTTCTCTGATCCTTCAGCGCTCGTAACCCACCTTCCCTCCCCCAAATCTTAAAGCGTTAAACTAGAGGATAAAAAAGGTTAAATGATAGATTCATATAGTTTTTTCTGGCATACGTTTAACGTTGACAGAAGACTTGAGCAGAGAAAATGTTCCGAGAGGTCTGTTCAGATTCAGTTGGGCTTCCCTGCCTGTACACCTCTGTTTCTTTCCCAGGGCAAGTAGGAAACCTGAGGCAATGACATGAACCCAGGTCTCATCCCAGCGTGCATTCAGCATTTGGTCAGTTGAATAGTTGAGAACCAGGACCATGGGGACCAGAGGGATCATGCCTCCTTCAGAAAATGGACAGCCTTTGCCTCCTTAAGATTTCAAAAAAAAATATTCAGTGTTGGTCAGGCAGCGGCACAGTATTCTGCATGTCCTTTGCTGCAGCAGAGCTCATTTGAACCCTCCAGCCATAATTCATATCCCAGTGAAGAACTCTGGTAATAAATCTTCGCTCCTCTTTTTTCTACAAGGAGATTTTCTTCTGTAAGTCATGCGCCCACCATCTTAGAGAAGTAACTCCCTAGCTATAGTACCATTTACACATATCAATAACAGTATTTTCTAATTCAGACCACTTGGACAATATTGTAGATACGCAGAATATCTTACCTGCAATCTTAAGCAGGTAGAAAAATAGGCAGCATAAGCCAACGCATCCTGTCTACCCTTAATTTATATTGTTCAGCAAAAGGGTACATTTTGTGACAGGTCATGTTCTAATGTAGAAAGCGTTTCCTTCATTCCTTAGTGTTCAGGATTTTAACTAGCACAAAATGCTGCACGGCTGACTTGAGAGTTATTTCCATACCTATCGCATCACTCATGTTCATGGCTGAAACTTTGATTGCTTACTTTGGTCCTGTTTCAGCCAACTACCTGGCTGAAACCACATTCTTATTTAAACTGTGTGTTGAACTGAAGCCTTAGCTATAACTTTACTTTGGAACCAAGTATCCGGAACTTAGGGCAGAAAAAACCACTATCCCCAGCGCTGCTGCATAGCTGCTATTTCTGAAAGACGAACTGTAACTCCTATAGCATAGGCTTAAGGCTTCTGGAGATTGTTTCTGAAAGACTATACTGCGTGAAAACCCAAACTTTTATGCTCTTGTTTAGAAAATGTGTCACGTGGAAGAGTACCCGGTTGCCATAGACCATCAATACTGAAGAAGTGTGATTGACAGAGTTTAGCTAACCTGGTCTTGTTCAGAACAGATATTCCAGCTTGCTGCCATAACAAATGCTGAGATGCCTACTGCCTGCTTTTGCTCTCGTGGAAGCATGATAAGTGGAAATTAGCAAAGGCAAGACTTGTCATCCATCTCTAAGTTAGGAAAAGACTGGAAATAAGACAGACCTGAACATTTAGACAACATTTTGCTTATAAATAAATATATGTAGTATGAAATGAGAAAGAAGCACTGTGGCTACAGGCTATGGCTTTTGTTGTCATCAGTGTGAAGAGACTATGAATTGATACTGACTGCTTTGCAGCAATTCATGTCAGGCAGTGATAGGTTTATTTGCACCTCTTGTAAATTAGCTTAGCTCAGTCCTCTGCCCCAGTGTCTTCAGTATCAACCTGCCCCTTATCCAGTTTTAATTTCTCATTATAGTTTTGAAAACCTTAGCAGATTCAACATAAAACGTTTAGGTTTTATGGCAGATGTTTCTGATGCAAAATCATTTTTGTGTGATTCTTTCATGTCGGTCCATGTCTGATCAGGAACTTTGCATCTCTCTCTGCCATGCTCTTCACCAGCTTGTTTGGCTGGCTGAAAGCAGAAGGGCTTCCAGACAGCTTCTCTTTCCCATGCAAGCATCTTACAGAGCTCAAAACAACTTTGAGGTAAATAAAGGGTAAACGTATCTGCCCAAAGTAACAGCTTTTTCAAATGATTAGGGTTTGTGGACTCCATGCTTAAAGCCTCAGTCCACTATAAAGAAGTCTTTATTATATCTGTTTTCTTTTGCTGGTCATTGAGCCCTGCTTCTAGTGATTTGCTGGTGGCAAGTGGGCTGCTGGGGTTTTTTCTCCCCACTGACGTGGACCTCTGAGGACTGGGAACCTCCAAGCAAAAACTGTCACCGATTTCTATATTCTTTACTCATCTGGAATAGCTATATTTCTAGCTGTTATGTTATATGTAAACAGTTTCAGGTAAGATGTCAAAGACTGTTCTTTAGCAGTCCCTGAGCCTACTTTATAGACTGGTATCTACTTGCTGAATTTTATTATTTTTAACACGAAAATGCATAATCAATAATGATCCCTTCAATTAATGTAGCATGTGTACCTCAATGCTATTACTCTGTTTGCAGCTCCTTCTGGCAGCTGCTTTTTTTTAATTTAAAATATTCTTTTCTAAATCCTAGGCTGAAGTTTATTATTTTAAAAGCTGAGAATTTTTTTTCGACATATCCTGAGCTATGCAAGCATAATAAAAATACATTTTCCCCATGTACTAACCAGACCCGTGCTAGCAAAATCTCGTGAAATTAGAAACTTCAAACTGTGCTCCTCTGTTAATGATGATTAACAAGAATCTCAGTTTGAAGACAATTAATGCAGTATTTTAAAATCATGAGAGCTTAAAATCAATAGTTTTGTACATGCACATTACAAAATTAGGAGCATCCCAGCTTCTTCCTCAGTACAGAACCCACCCTGAAGTTAAGGGGGAAAATACTCAATAGAAAACTCCTTGGGGAAACTTTTTTTAAGGAAAACTGGTTTGGTCTACATACGTTTAAGACTGCATAAGCACCATGGGGATGTAAGGCATGCCAGGAGAATCTCTTGTGCTATACAGACCTTAAGTCTTGCTCTCTGCTTCAGGGGAATAGTAGTGAAAATGTGCAAAGATTACTGTCATTGATCCGCTTCTCTACTTTGGTTTGCTCTCCAGATGAGAACTGGGAAACTAATTTAGCTTTACTAAGGACATCAGAAAGGGGAAATTAACCCTCAAAATGTTAATGCATTCCTCAAGCTCAGGTCAAATTGACTTTAGTGTCCCCGTTGTGATTTACATCCACAAAGGCTCTGGCACTTGAATGTGCAGTTGACCTTTAACAACTTAATGGTCTCTGCACCTTGAGACTGAAGGCAGGAGTAATGTAAAAGGCACTGGCTTAGCTTTGTGTCTTTCTAGATTAAAACAGGATGGGAAATGGTGATGGAAAGCAGTACCCTGAGCTCAAACTCAGGATGGAGGATTTATTTGTTTATTCATTTGTTTTAAGAAATGTTTCTCTCAGCATCCAAGAAGCAAAGGACCTATGAAGTCATCAAGATACTCTCACTGGGAGTCCACTGCTTTAAACTTTCCACTACAAACAAGTAAACAAAGCGGTGTAACAGTCAGCTAGCCTTAAACAGCTGCCTTAGCTGGCACAGTTAGCACAGTGTTTTCACTGTAAACATCTGAACAACTTCCACACTAAGGAAGTAGAAAGAAGAGTAGAAAATGCACAAGGAAGAGCCATCCCAGTGCAGTGAGGATAAATTAATTTTCAATATGCTTATTATTAGCTGAACATTTCACATAAATCTTAGTTCCTTGTTCTGCAAATTTCAGATTGCAGGTATCTAATAGACACAGCCGTGATCTAGGAACTTGGAGGGGTAGGGAGAAAGAGGGCATAGTACATGCGTATAAAGTATTCACAACTCTTGAACCCCTGTACTTTGTACAGAATATTATCAGTCTATTACTTGGGTATAAATACTGTCCATAAAGGTCAAAGTGTGGAAACCTATGAAATTAGATTTTGTGGCCTGTCAGCATTTGCTTGTATTTAACTGGTTACTAGTGTTGTAATTATCATAATGAATTCCAGACTAGTCATGATCATAACTGACTTTCTGCATTTGGGATTAAATTAAACCAATTTATTCTAAAGAAATAGCTAGTCTTGTGGTAGAAAGCGATGAAATCTATAGAATGTATTTCCCAAACACTTCATGGCAGTTAGTGAGCTCGTGTGTTTATCTTCTCGAGAACTCCTCCCAAATCAGCATCTGCCTCTTATTTCCTTTATGTTTTGCCTTGTTCAGTTTTTTCTTCTCTTGCACAGCCCAAATACAGTTTCAGAACAATAATGTTGAGACACTTTCCCTATTGCTATTAATGCCATTTACTTCTATGTGATCACTATCTTTTGCTCAGATGATTTTGTTTTCCCATGAATGGTCTGCAGATCCTTTGAAAACAAAATACTTTCACTGAAAAAGTAGTATTGGCACATAATGGATCAATTAGGAAGGCATGCGGCACAGAAAAGTGAAGAAATCGTGACCATTTTTGTGATAGTGAAGAATATTCTGATAATTAGAGGTTGAAATTTTTGGGAAACATTTCTACAGTTGAAATGTTTTTGCTTAAACTTGATTATCTTGCAGATCCCTTTTTACATTATGAATATAAAAATGCCTATCTATTTGTACGTGTGCATATACGTATATCCAGAAGCATAGCTATGCTATAAATAGCATACACACACACATGGGGAACACACCAGCGTCTCAGCAAGGAAGACCAGCAGCAGAGAACTGAAGCAGGACTGCTGTATGTGCCCTGTAGCCAGCATATTGAGTAACTTACTGGGGGGACTGCTGAAATAAGATGCATTCCTGTATGCCAGATAATTTCCTAAGAAGAATATGTATAACTGAGGCTAATTCTTGGTATTTTTTGGTTCGGTATTTGTCAGATTAACAGTGCAGGAATTTGATGCTTGGATATATAATTGAAAGGCCCTAGCTGGGGAATCTGC
>JAVJGI010000001.1:22334723-22351868 GCA_035590275.1 Ibycter americanus
GGGGCGAAACTGTCCAGCAGGGATTGGGAGTTGATCCCAAGGTAGAAGTGGCTGTCAGCATTTAAGAAACCAGAAGCTATTTACTAAAAGAGCAGGGTGGGGGCAAGGACTTTTCCAGTTGGATCAAATACGGGTAATTTACTGAAAGAGTTTAATAAGGCAGAGGAAAGAGAAGGAGAAGGAAATGAAATGTCTTGTAAACATCATTCCCTGAGGACTCTCAGGGATGGAATGAACTGAGGTATGGGGCACTGCCATTAGTCAGCATGGTTTCCTTATTGTAGTTTACCTGTTTTAAAAGGAGAAGAATATTATACTTGAATCATGGGAAAGAGGTGGGTGTTTGCGTGTGCCTGTCACTTTTTTTTTACAAAAGCAACGTGTAGACACCAGAAACCCATGATTTTGGGAGTGTGCTTTAACTACTGCAGTATCTCCTCTGTCAGCACCAGCTTGTGAGTTTGGGGACAATTGGATGGCAGGGCTCCAGATCCACAAACTGCTAACAGAAACAATGCTCTGAAAAAGTGCCAGGGAGACAGAGAAAAGCAGCAGCACTGCGGTGTAGTTAGTAGAGGCTAGCTTAAAGCAGAGGAGTGCAACACTCAAAGCTTCTGCAACGAATTAGGCTAGAGCTTCTGGTTCTGTGGAAATAAGGTCAAGAATAAAATGGGAGTTACACAATTATTACAGATTGGCAGGCATTAAAGACATCTATGGTGCCTTCTAAGATCTTGGCCAGGAAGACATCATATAAAAGCAGACTTTAAGTTATTTATGGACAGGCAGAGCCTAATGTTTTTAATTTTCTAGATAGCTCAGGAGGCCAGTCAGATTGGCAATACTAGCGGAATGTGTCAGGAAGTCCCAACTCCTACTACCACAAATTAATAAAAAAAGTGGTTTTGGGGAAGATCCACAGTATTGGTGGACCTAGCCGTTCTATTAATGACAGAATTTGATCTATTCACACATGCTGGGAGAAGTCTTCTTTGCTTTACAATATGCTGTTACATTTTATTTTTTAGTGTCAAACCAATATAAATGGATTTGTCCTTGATTTTTGATGCTTGCTGCTGCCCATGCTGAATTCATTTTCTAATCATATGGAGCCCATATGTATTCTTTACACATAGACTGTACTGCACTGCAGAATTTATTATCCGATCCTTTAAATATACTGCTGTTACTTGCTCAAAGTCCAGCATTTTTATATGCTGTAGATGTGTTTGCCACTAGAAAATCATGAGGCACTGTAAAAATTGTATTTGTCCACATAATTTTCTATAACCATTGTTAATGGGGACATGTGACAGCTTTCTGTGGAGAAAAAAAACCTACCTCCAAACATCTGTCCTCCTGTATATATAGGTATTTTGACTAGCTCAGTTCACGGAAGGAAACATTTCGTTGAGCAGTTAGGCAAGGGCAGAAAATGACTGCCGCACAGGAGATCCAGTGATGAAATCACCACTTCCTTTTGAGTGATGGCTCATAAACCTCTTTCCCTGTAACTGCAGATGCATCCTTGAGTTTTGGCCAGGATACTTGCCGTGCACGCATACTTACGCCTCTTACTCAGGAGATGAATGCCGGAGCATGGGACTGTAGGTGTTCCAGGAGAGAGCACAGCCAAGCCCCATCATGTGCGTGCTGATGGCTGACCCAGTTGTTATAATATTAGTAATATCTCTTCTAAGTCATAGCCGGTATGCATATCACATGATGGATGACCAGAAATCCGATCGTCGGGCTGTCAGTGTTGTGCATGCCGTGAGAGCTGGTCTCCAGTCAGTGCTGTAGGACTTGTTCATGCTCAGAAAAAACAATGTGATCATTCTGCTCTCTAGGGTTTGTATTATACATAAGGGATACCCTAAAGCTCTGGGAGTTTGACTGCTAGCTTTAAAATAGTACTGCCCAAAGAATGGTTCACGGGCAGCACGTTGCCTCTGAGATCCTTTGACACTGCTCACAGCTACAAGGAAATTAAAACATTAAAAATGAGGCCAGCAGGGAGAGAAGCGTGTGATGCTGCTGCGTCTTGTTTCTTCAGTGTTGTGGTGCACTGGCCAAAGGAAGCAGGGGAACTGCTCTCAAACACTTGTGAAGCAAAGCAGATGCTGTTCTCCTGTTTCATCAGATTTAATAGTATGGCCTCTTTAGTTTTTGACATACACACGTCAAAATATTTCCAGAGAAAATCGCTGCATGCATAGGAATATTTTCTGTTACAGTTACGCACATAGGTGTCCACACGTAAGGGCCAGAGCATTTTTTCCCCCCACCCCAACTGATGCCTATCTCCTCCCTGCCTCCAGGTACCAGATACACACGGGCCTTCAGCACTCCATTATACGGCCAACCCAGCCCAACTGCTTACCTCTGGATAACGTCACGCTACCTCAGAAGCTGAAGGAGGTTGGTTATTCAACGCACATGGTTGGCAAATGGCACTTGGGGTTTTACCGCAGAGAATGCATGCCCACGCAGAGAGGATTTGACACTTTCTTCGGCTCGCTCTTAGGCAGCGGCGACTATTACACTCACTTCAAATGTGACAGCCCGGGGATATGTGGCTATGACCTGTATGAGAACGACAACGCAGCTTGGGATCACGACAACGGCATCTATTCGACACAGATGTACACACAAAAAGTACAACAAATCTTAGCTTCCCATAACCCCAGGAAACCTATATTCTTATATATTGCTTACCAAGCTGTTCATTCTCCTCTTCAGGCACCAGGCAGGTATTTTGAACATTATCGATCGATAAATAACATCAACAGGCGAAGATATGCTGCGATGCTAGCTTGTTTGGACGAAGCCATAAACAACGTAACCCTTGCTTTGAAGAAGTATGGTTACTATGAGAACAGCATTATCATATATTCTTCAGATAATGGTGGGCAGCCAATGGCCGGAGGAAGTAACTGGCCACTCCGAGGAAGCAAAGGGACCTATTGGGAAGGAGGTATCCGTGCTGTTGGGTTTGTCCATAGCCCTCTTCTGAAAAACAAAGGGTCTGTGTGTAAGGAGCTTGTGCACATCACAGACTGGTTCCCCACTTTGATCACACTGGCAGAAGGGCAGATCAATGAAGATATCCAGCTGGATGGCTATGATATATGGGAAACCATTAGCGAAGGCAGACGTTCTCCAAGGGTAGACATCTTACACAACATTGATCCGATTTACACCAAAGCCAAAAACGGGTCCTGGGCAGCAGGCTATGGGATCTGGAACACTGCGATTCAATCTGCCATCAGAGTGAATCATTGGAAACTACTGACGGGAAATCCAGGATATAGCGACTGGGTACCTCCCCAGGCCTTCAGCAACGCGGGCCCCAACCGCTGGCACAATGAACGCGTTTCTTGGTCGGCTGGCAAAACAGTGTGGCTTTTCAACATAACCGCTGATCCATATGAACGAGTGGACCTCTCTGCAAGGTATCCAGATGTAGTGAAGCAGTTGTTGCGGAGGCTTTCACAGTTCAATAAGACTGCTGTTCCTGTTCGATACCCACCTAAGGACCCTCGGAGTAACCCAAAGCTGAATGGAGGAGTCTGGGGGCCGTGGTTTAAGGAGGACGAAAAGAAAAAGAAATCAGATAAAAGTAAAGGTGCGAATAAACAAAAGAAGAACAAGAACAAGAAAAAAGCAAATCGGAAAAAAGGGCAATCATTACATTGCCGTTCACGTCTTGCTGGTGGATAGACTCTCTTTTGCCAAGTCTAAGTCAGCTTGGCCCAACTTTCTTGAACTTCTGACAGAATATCCTAGAAATGCTAGCTCTGCACTATGGATAAAAGTTGTCACCTTTTAACTTTTTCTCTGATTTCACCAGCAGGAGATACCTCAACGCTCTGCCTTGAGTGTACGTAACCATCCACATGACAAACTTTCTCCTCTACAGGATGAATGGTGCTCACCCATCACGGCTACATTCCAGATAACAATGATGATAACACTTAATTTCAGTAAACTCATTTTTTATGGACATATGGTGGTTCCTTGCCTAAATCAGTTAGAATATCTGGAGAATATGGAGATGTTAATGGCAGATGTTTTCAAACTGACAGATGATTCGTAGAGAGGAAGGGAAAACAAAACTTGAGAACCTCTGTGGGTCAGAATGATGTTTTTTAATACAACACAGCAAAACCATGAAGCCATCAGAGTAACTTTTTAGAGGTGTTGGGGAGGGGGGCATGATAGGAGGAAAGCTGCTTTGAATTTGACTTTGCCTGTCTTACATAAATAAGAAAATTTTAAAAATTTCCTAGATGTGCTAAGCTCCCCCCATTTGTAGTAAACCCAGAAGGCTGTTACTCAACACACGTGAACAGCTAGCACACACCATGTATAAGTTATTATAGGCATAGAGAAAAACACATCACCAAAGTGAATGTAATTTTTAAACACTTTAAGATAACTATACAACAATATGTAAAAGACATAATTTATTTTACAGCACAATACTTACTTCTCTTCCATTAAAACTTTAATTACTGGGTGACGCAAGGTACTCCTTTGGGTGCGAGGGTTGTTTGGGGGTTTTTTCCTTTGATTTTTCATTTTATTTCCACTCTATCATTCAGAGTTTTATTTAACAGATCAATATCCTCAGAGTACTGTAAAACCAGAAAATACTGTATACACTGCTAGAATGAGAAAAGAGAATGATTCAGGTGCATCATTTCATTATGTATTTGCCTCCAATTATTTTGAATGTAACAAAGTGATTATTTAATTTAGGAGTCACATGAATATTGCTCAGTTTCTGTACAGAAGCTAGGCCATCTTTATGTTTGGGGGGAAAATTCTACTTTAAACCTTTTATTTATGTATCTATTAAAATAGTTTATTTTTATGGCATTCATAAAAGTAGTTTGCTTCTTTTTTGCACCAATGATAGCAATTCTGTCCTTGTTTATTTTAAATGAACTCAATAAGCTTTTTTATTACTAGTATTTTTGGTGCAGGGCTGATTTTATGACATTTCGCTTCTGAAACAGAATGTCTTGTTCCAATATGTATATAATTTGAGACATGGTTCAAACTTTGCCCTTTTCCAAGGCGTTTGCATGGATGATTAATGGGTGTACTGACTGCATATTTTTGGTGATCTGTGATAAGTGATACAATACATATGGATATGTAAGTTTCAAGATGAATTATGTTAAGTAAAACTGATGAGTCATTTGTTAAATAGCTATAACATGTTTTGGTAAAATTTAAAATAAGCGTGGTCTTCAGCTACATCTCCCTTGACTTGGAAGTCACGTTTATATAAATGGATTACAGTTGAAAAATTAAACATCAGTGCACACTAAAATCTCAATTATGTCCAATGCTCCAGCACCTCTGACCTTTTTTGAAAAGAAACTTAACTGCAGACATATACTGCCAAAACCTAGTAAATTACATATTTTCAGCTATAAAGCAGAATAAAGCTGTCATTAATGAAAACTTAGAAACAAGTTAGTCATATTTTGGAGTTACTTTTGTAATTAATATACCAGAAACAAGATAGAAATGGACTTCTTGAATAGTTACCTATAAATAATAATTATAAAAGGATGGGGTGTGTCTGCACAAGTTTTTAATATTGTCACTGTTATTTTTCATATTGTGTGATGCTTAAGAGGACTAATAATTTTCTTAGAAATCTGTCTAGCTTTACGTAAGATCCAGACTATTCAGTGAGTAATTAGGAACTCAAGCGTTCTCTAATTTCTCACTTTTTTAAAAAATGTACTGTCAATGTCCTTAAAAGAAATGATAATAACGTCTTGAGACATTACACTCCAAAATGTGATGTATAAATTTCATGTCTTGGAGAAAATACATGTCTTTGTTGTCTTTGAGAAAAAGTGAAACTGTTTGAAGTTAGTCTGGATCAGCTATCAGTGCACAGGTATGTGCACAAATTGGACAAATGCAGAAATGATGACTCTTTATGGTGTACCTTTTCTAGTCTGGGAAAGAATCTACATTTCAGTAATAAACGTTAGGAGAGAAGTGAAGGAAGCCGGAATTGATTTTGAAACATGATACTGTCTGGTTTACAATTTAACACATAAATTATGATGTTTATGTTTGAAATACCCTGTGTTGCACAGAGTTCAGCGTTAGAAACAAATAGTAACGTTTCTGACTTTCCAAGGTCATTTAAAAAATGCCAAAATTTTAAATGTATAAACTAAGCTATACATAAAGAAGAGTAAGATATTTGAATTTATTTTGGCATAATAGAAAGTATGCACTGTAATAAAGTGTTACCCTCATAGAATCAGTGATCACCCTTTTCCATGAAAGTTTTATGGTTGCTTTGGCTTTTATTAGACTGAAGCAACCAGACAGAATTATTCTCTGACAATTTCTTATTCTCTAATTATTTGTATCTGTTCTCTCTCAGGCAAAACAGGAGTCCTTGAAAGTAATTGCTGCAAAGCAGAACAATGCACCAGTTCTTGCATGCCCGTGTATTAAATAAATGTGTCACAGGAGTAAGTGTTTGTAGAGAACACAATGGGAGTATGTTTTCTAAGGCTGCACCGGCTCTTAGGCTGAATTTCTCTTGCAATTGGTATTCTGATCTGGTATAGTGCAAAAGTTGGATTTGGAGTGGGTTAGAAAATACCCACAATTTGGAAGCCTTTCTGAATCTTTTGCTGAAGAGATCCTGATGTGAAAATACCATGTTGCAATTTTCGTGTCTACTGTCACGCAATACTTCTTTTTCACTCCAACAGTACAATGGTCTCTAGTTTTTGGTAGTACCTCTCTCAGGTAGCTCTCAAACCTGATGTTGTTGTTTACAGACTTGGAAGTAGTTCACTCTCACAGCAGGATTTTGCAGGTTGTTTATGTCTCAGAATGTGTTACGTGCCCAATTACAGGGAAGGTATGATAGGTGAACACTGCAAGCTGTTCAAAAAAGGCTGCGAGATGTACTGAAACCACAGTGCGATACTCTGAAGGAAAAGCAGCAGTCCTAACTGCTGGGCAGACACAGCGAGGGAGTCATCACTTTACTCAGGCTGATGTATTTGTGCAAAGGCACTCCTGAAGACCAATTGATACCTGGTGTAAGTCTGTAACTGGTCTCTCTACCCACATTTTTTGAGAGATCTAGAAAAAGACTGGGTGGGGGAAGGATTTATTCACTCTTTTTAAGTTGTCTCAAGTCTTCTATTCTCAACATGCTATATGGGTACAAGAAAAAGGCAGGTATGATAGATACTAACTCTCTGATCTGGTCCTAGTGACATCCACACCTTTGGGAGGACAAGCCTGAGTCAGGAGACAGTATTTCTTCCTTTTCCATGTATTGTTAATAGCTGTGATCCTGGATCATAATTTCTACAGCAAAGCAACCTGAAGAGCAGGAAGGGTAACTGCAGGGAAGAGAGGAAGAAAGAAAAACTTGAGAAAGAAAAAAACCCACCAAACCAGAAGCAAGAAAGCCTTGCCTTGTGATCTGTGCTCCCTGAACACAGCATATCATGCTGAATCGCTTTTTAAAGTCTTGTAAGTATGAAAAATATTTGTGTTGCCCTTTTCAGGTTTTCTCAATTTTATTCTAAAGCTTTGTGAATTACTCTAATGGTTAGATAATTTTATCATGTTCACTTTTTATGATTATTATTGTTGGTGTGGTGATGGTGTTATTTAGTTTGACATAAAGTTGGAGACAAAACACTATCCTGGCTACAGATAAAGACCAGTGGAAGGAAGTGCCAAGAACGGTAAGTAAATCTCAAATGGCAGTCTTTCTGTATGGGTCGTGTTGTGAGATGTGAGGGAAAGTCCGTGCGGTTGTGAAGCTTCGTCATGGAATAAGAGTTACCATAACTAATGGAGTCATTTGTGTCTGAAGACATCCAAAAGTTTCCTCTATCTGCTGGGACACGAGGCTTTTTGGAAAGTGAATTAGGCCATTAAACCCAGCAACTTTCTCTTTCTCCCTGCAAGTAATGGGTGCTGATTGGATTTCAAGCTGATGAAAGAGCACTCATGTTTCCATCTGTGCAGGGTTGTACATAACGGGTTATCTGAGGTATCATCTAGACAACATTGAAACTTAGGGTTTTGTGATCACACTGCACAGAATAAGCTTCTTTTTCTTTCTTTTAGTTTTATGCACCGCACATTCAGCAACCAACACTCACGCTTCTGCACAGCCATCCACGTTTTGAAAGTTGCCTTTTATAAAGTGCATTAGCTTTCTGCAACAGAAAGTGAGACAGCAGCAAAAGTTAGAACATATGAGGTTAGGTGCTGGGATGCAGCATTTAGAGAGTAAACTAGGAAAGGACTTGCTGTTAAAATTTCTTCCAATTGAAGGAGCTTCAGATTTAGTTGATGGTAAAGAGTAAGAGTAGGTTCCACAACGCAATTAGAGAAAAGAAATGAGTATGTCTGAATTCCCTTAAACTACAAGGAGGTACTGAATTCCCTTCCGTGGAATTCTTTAGTGCAAATGGGGATGCTGGATCTACCAGCTTCTGCTCCAAAGGTGGTTCAGAAAATCTCTGAAGAAAGGAAAAGAAAGGAAAAAAAGAAAAAGGTATTTTTTATAGATCTCCCCCCCCCTCCAGATATGGAGATCTACACACAAAGGATTGTACCTTTGCTGACTATTGTTGCGCATTATACGCAAGTCCTGGAAAAAAAAATACTTGGCGATTCTTGGTATGTAACATTCACAGACTAACTAGGTTCCTTTCATCATCTTGCTTTAAACCCTGTAAACACTCATCAGCGATGTTCAAGGAAAGCAAGTAAAATCTAGTTTACTTCATATTGCATATGCTACAAATTATGCTATCGATGTTAGGTCTGCTTTTCCAAAAGATAATGTTAGCTCAGAGAAAGATGCTGGAATATACACAATGCCTGTTGACTACTGACTTAATGAACTGTACTGTCATGACAGCAGTAACTTTTCTTTTGCTGCTCTCAGTCTTTTATTTTCTTGTTTCCAAGAACAGGCAGAGAATGCATATTCCCACAGAAAAAAAAGCATAAGATTTAATTTAGCAGTTGGATAACACCGACTTCACTTCATCATTCCATTCCTGTTCAGCACAGTACTCAATAACGTACTTAATTTAAATTCTGTGGAACGTCTGTCAAGATCTTGATGAAGTGGAGGGGTTGCGTAAAAGGCAGGGCAGTGTGAAAGTACAAAAATGTTCGCCTTCCGTGAATTATGCTTGTTTTTGCCTCTGCCAAGCAAGTGAATAATAATACATATAAATACAGTTAACAGCATGAACGAAGATCTATTAAGTGCCTGGGTTTGAATTAATGTTGCAACAAAGGTATAATCCATGTTATGGTTAAAAGTTACTTCATAAATTCCATTCGTTTCAGTTATAATCAGAGCAACGTTGCTAAAGTTTAGCTTGCAACTGAAGGAACAGAACTGATTAATGACTGTTGTTGTGAATTTCTGTAACAAGCGGAGAACAGGGTCCTGAAATGTCATACCACATAGCCTGAAAAAAATATTTTTAAAATTCGATACAAACATCAGAGTGTCAGTAAAAGTCAAGTATTTAATCACCTAAAATCAGTGCAGGCTGTGATGTTTGTTGTCATTCCCATGCTTCAAAAGATCACTTTGGAGAATTACTTGGCAAGGGCATGTTTATTCCTCCTTTAAGTGCAGCTTTGCTTCTGCTAGTTAAGATTAGCCAGCACAGAACTGCGTGCAGGAGAGAGTCAGAGGGGCTCTAGAAGTTAAGAATGGGTCTTCATTATAAGTATATAGAGCGCAGTTTGGAAAAGGACATCACCGGTATTGGAATCCAGTACATTTGGAGAGATTTGCCGAAGTCTAATGCGATAGACTAATTTATTCCTTTTAGATAACCGAGACATAGTTTGGTTTTTTAAGATGGCTAGAGAAGGAGGGGAAACATAGCCCAGTGAGCTAATGAAGAGTACCAAGCTGTGACTGGTATCATACATGAAATGAAGAAATTGCAAGTTGCTTAAAAGGAGCATTTTGGGGGAGTGAACGGAATGTCATTAAAGAAATACTTCATCTATCATCATCTGGTTTTCTTCTAAAAATGCCCAGCCTTCAGAGCTCTGAATGTTGGCAAAACTTTAAGGCCAAGGGTGTAACTAGTAATGTCTTACCTTTGGGCAACCCTCTTAAAATCTTTCTCTGACAGCACACCTTTTTTATAGTGATTGATTACAGTTTTATTTGGGTTTTTGTTAGCAGATTTCATTACATTTTATCACCATGGATAGAGTGAATATAGTTAGTGTTGATAAAGAGCATATTGGAGCTTTTTGGTCGGTGTTGTTTATCTTTACCAAATTGTTTAGGCTCTCGAGTAATCGCTAAGCAATCTCTTAGCAAGACTTATTTCTATGATACTTAAATAATTGATCTTTTATTACTGTGTAGCTCTGGGGGATTTGAAAATTAATCATTTCCATTCTGTTTGGACAGCAGAAGAAAGTATCTGCAGTTAATAAATGTTAACCTCCACAAAGAAGGGTTTGCAGTGATACAGAGGCAGTGCACAGCCCTGGCCTTCAGCCCAGATGACTTCAGCAACTCACAGCCTTTTGTCTTTAAACATGATTTCTTTGAGATTTTTACTGCCGCTAGATTTTTCTTCCTTCTCTTTGAAAGGAAAAAGGCTAAATGATTAATTCTGCTTTTGCCATCAGATGTGAAAGTCTGCTTTGGAACCCCCCTGCGTAGAGTGGCAGCAGGAGAACAAGCAGTGCCTGGTTTGCGTCAGGAGGAACATGCTGTGCTGCTTCCACTCCCACCGCTCTCGCCTCCCACAGCCCCAGCTACCGAGTCATTAACAGGAAAGTCACTAAACTTTTTAGCATGTGAGTATGCCAAGATCCAATAGTTATCCCCAGATAATGAGCAAGTTTAGATGAAATGGTACCCTTTCTGGTTCCTGTCCTTTCTTTACAGCCACTTTCTTATTTCCACACACTCATGAAACTTGTGGGATGGTTATATTAAAATCGGTGAAAGCTTTTCTGTATTCCAGATACAGCAGGCTGAGATCTCACTGACATCTGTTTCCTTCTCGTCCATGCCAGCAAAAACCAGCATGAGGACTTGTACTAGAAGACAGTCCTTGAAGTCCAGCTAGAGTCATATTTTTCTTGTATTACTCGTGGTTGTTCCTCTGAGGTACACAGGAAAGAATTTAATATAATATAATCCTAAATTCAGCTAAATTCATAAACAAATAATAACTGTTTTCATTGTCCTTTCTGCTTATACTGTAGACTTGTTAAATATACAGTGTCTTGCTAGACACAAGCTTGCCAGGTTGCCATTTCCTATACTTTTCTTTAATTCCCATTTCATTACTCAAACCTAGTAAATTCTGTTTAAGTAGAAGATAACTGTTACTTAAAAAAACATGAGGAAAAGCATCTAGTTCTGATTTAAAGAACAAAACTATGAAGAATCTATTACTTCCCATTGTAAATATCTTGCAATAGTTAATATCTGAGTTAAAAGTACATATGCCTTCTTTTTGTCTGGCTACAGATTCCAGCCTTATGTTATATTTATGCCCAAGACTAGAGAGTTCTTTGGCACCTGGTGTTTTCCTCTTATGACTGTATGCCTGTATTCCAATCTTTAAATTGTTTAGAAGCTGAACAGATCAGATCCTTAGAGTCTAATCATTGTATGACACTTTCTGTAGTTCCTGAACAGGAGCTGAAGCTTTTTTGCAAACCTCCAGTTTTTCAGTAGACTGTGAAAAATGTGGACATCAAAAGTAAATACAATATTCCAGTATTAGTTTCACTCAAGCTACATAAAGGAAGAAACACCACCTCCTAAGAAGGGAGCACTCCTCTGCCTCTAATGAATTGCATGTCCTTTGTGACTCTCAAATTGATAGGTTTCTCACCATTTCAGTCCTTCTACTGGTACGCCTTTGTTCCTTGTTACGCATATTCTGTGCATCAGTCAATAGCTGGTTTCAGTAAAACATACTTGGTTGAAGAGGCTGAATTTCTATGATTCTACTAAGTTTTCAGGTAATTCGCATCACTTTGCGGTTGCCCTGTCCGTGCTGTACACCACTCCAGCAGCCTTTGTGTCACCTGCAAATCTTGTCTGCAGTCATTTTGCACGGGCTGGACCCAATACTGCTTCCCGTGAAAGCACCTCCTTTTAATGATGACTTCTCAGTGACAGCTACATTGGAGGCCTACCAGGTAGCCATCCTAATGCCATTTGGTGTGCACTCTGCTTGTACTATCAGAGTCATTTTAATTTATTGATTGCTTTAGTTCAAGTAGCAAAACGGTTTGGCACCCAGGAGTCTTGAAAGCCTAAATCTCATGTGATGGAAGATAGCTGTAATGCTCAAACTCTGCCCTGCAGGCTGCACTGAGCCTAGAGCATCCCCTGCTGCTTCAATCTCGGGATGGCACTTCCAGTCAAGGAGCCCAGGCAGCGAACTGGCTGTGTCGTTTCTGTTTATTTTTGTTGTTTCATGTGACGCAATCTTCTACTCCTTAGGTGTTGTTTGTTCTTATACAGAAAAAAAAAGTCAAGTCTGAAACTGTCCTGGAAAAGGATTTGATGTTTTCTCACAGCAACTCAATTCTCTGTCTCAACTTCTGCAGTCATTTTCTAAAAGCACCCTGTGCAAAACAGGAGATGAAAATGTATGAAATAAATGAAAACAGAATAAACTCTCTAATTAGGTTTTGTATCCCAAAATATACTACCACCAGCCATGCCTATAATGTCCAGTTCAGAAAAATATGGATGTCTTCCTCTAAGGAGTAAATTTTCAAAAGTCACTTTTTCACATTGCATGATTCCAGCGGGTAGACAATGTTTAACTCATGCCTATTTAAATCAGATATATTATATTTATTCAGATATAGCCTTCAGGATAGCATGCATAACTGAAGTGTTTTAGTGGTTGCATTTTCCCAACAGAACATGCCGAAGATCATGTAGGTGAGTGATCAATGCCATAAAATAGCTACTTCGTTTCCCTTGCTATGGACAAATCCTCATTCCGATTTTCTTGCTTCTGGGTGCGACATGCTGCTTTATCACTGCTGAATGGTGAAATTCACTCCATTTCACTGAGCCACTACCATGACATACATACCTAGTTATTTCTTCCACTCTTTTCCTTCACTGTGTACACTCATGGTTTTGAGCAGTGCCTGTACATTTACTACATCTACCCTCACAGTTTGCAGTGCAGGGCATTACTTCTATCTCTGTTTTACATACAGAAAATAAGGCATAGGTTGTCCCAAGGTGACAGAGGAAGGCATTGGCAAGGGCTGGCAAAAGCCCAGGTGTCCTGAACTGGAGTCTAATGTTTAAACCATAAGGCCATCGTTCCTCAAGGACTTCATCAGGTGTGCTTTTACCGGTGTTTTGTAGCAGCAGTGTTTAAATCAGTGTGCATTAGTACCACAGTAGCCTCTCGACTGCGTGGCTTAACTGCTGTGTACTGAGTTGGGAGCCACAGAGCAGATTCAGACATCCTCACCATCATCCCAACGGATAGGGAGGTGAAAGTCACATTCTAAAGTCAGCTACTACCTGTGCCCACGGTTCAGCTGGGAGGAGCAGGGCGTAGGGAAACACTCAGGCTAACTTAATAATTTGCATCCTAAAATCTTTTGCTGTGTGCAACAGATAACTAATATTTTCCCTATGACAATATCAAATCTATTTGTAGAACTGTCTTCTAATTCCAGAATTTATTCAGTCTGTAATTGCCTAGTGATATTATTTCCCTAAAGATCATGAATATTATTTTTTTTTCACCAAGTACTTTCTGAAAATATAACCAAAGGTGGAGTTGCACTTCAAGGGCATCAGTACTGCTGGAAAATATTAATAGCTTTAATGATGGAAATAGGGCAGGTCTGAGAGTTTGTAGTTACTGCTGTTTACAGACCTGGGTGAGATACTGGTTTAAATGTGCATTTTGTGAATTACTAAGGTAGATGAGACAGCAATTGCAAACCAAAATTGCAGTTTGTTTATTACATGGAGGGTAGATGGAAGAAAAAACACTGTAGGTTTAATGTTACCAACACTTTTTTATTCCCAGAGGAAAAGACATGTCGATGAATCTCTTCCGTATTGTCTGCTGAGACACAAAACTTCCAAAGGTATGAAAGCGTGTTTCTGGTGCTGTCATTGAGATTTATCCATCCAATACTGTAACTGTATCATATCATGATTCCTTAGTTTACCTTAAAGAAGCAAAGAAAAATTTGCTTTTTATTGTCTATCAGCTGTACTGCATTTACCCAACACTACTTCCACTGCAACATCTCGGTGATATTTTAGGTATCTACCATTCATTATAATCATGTTAGTTTTCTCCTGATTCACTCAGCCCTCAATCTCTCATTCTTTTCTAGAATTTTATATGTCTTGTTTGTCTTCACTTGCAATTTTAATTTATTTTCATTAACAGCAGTAATTCTTTTAATTTAATTTAATTTAATTTAATTTTAATTTAATTCTGGATCTGCACTGGTCCTGTAAGCGTGTCAGTTTTTAAGCAATGCAGATATTTCCTGATCCGTAATATGCAATAAACAGGTTACCCTGTGCAACTAGAGGGAAGATTAAGTCAATGCTTTTGTTAGCTAGTTGAAGCACAGGCTTTTGCTAAATTATCCAGAATGCCTTTGCCTGACCATCTGTTTCAAACGGAAATGAATCTTTGGCTTTAATTATAAATCTCTTATGAATATTATTTTTCTTTTCTTTTCTAACCCAATCTGCCCTTTTGGAGATTGCTGGAAATCTCCCTGTATTGTATGAAAGGTGGGTGGGATTACCAGAGTGGCTGATACAGTGATTTCATTTTTTTTATTAGCCTTCCTGTTAATGATTTTAAATCTATGCGCTTGCTGCCAGTTGATACAAAAATCTGTGTTACCAAACTGTGTTTACAAATTTGCTACAAGATATCATGTTATGAAGTAGGCTAAGTACAAACATGTTAAACCATATGGAAAATCCACCCACTTCTTGCTAAACTGTTCCAATGTTTAATTACCCAGATCATTAAAAGTGTACACCCTCTTTCTCATCTTTTTTTTCTAATTCCTTGGTCTTGCCCCCAGATCATATGATAATTCTTTATGTGTTCCCCATGAAGGCGTGCATAGATTGAGACCAAACACAAAAACGTCCTACATCAGGTGCTGTTCTCCAAACAAAGAATTACTCATCTTGGTAAGGATTTGTCATTAAGTGGTTTGTAGATTTTTTTCTCTTTTTTTTCCCAAAGAAAGGGTGAAGTAATTCTTTTTATTTTAAATTAAATGGGGGGTGGTGAGGAGGAAGCAAGAGCTCTGGGCTGGGGTGTCAGGGCAGGTGTTGCTGTTGGCCAAGTCCTCTCTGGAGCTCTTTGCTTTCATCTTGTAAGGAGTGGGAAGGGGAGCTCTCCTTACCCTTCCTCTGGTAAAGCGGCTTCCTTTTCACTCGTGTTGTCAGCAAACCATTCGCCATTTGGTTTCTTCTAGCTGGGTTGGCCAACATGCCCTGCGCATCCAGCACATACTTTTCTCTTCCACCTACCCAGTCTGAATCACGGTACTGTCCTAACTTGCATCTTCTGTGGTGCAGGGCAGCAATTCCTTTTCATGACCAAGAAAGAAAAGAGAAAACAAACCGAGTTACACTTCTTGGCACATTTTCCAGCTCCACTAGAGAACTTGGCCCTTGCTAGTCAGCAAGACCTTGAGCAAGCAGAGGAATCTTCTTCCTGCCAAGCTGTCTTCCCGAGCAGAGGCCAACTTGTAGCAACATAGTGTGGAGATGAGTCAGTGAAAAATGGACTTGGGTAAACACTGTTAACTGATGTTACAGAAAATTCTGCTGTGTCTCCAGAAACAGCTGCATTTATTTCTTCATCCAGAAACCACTGAGATGGGGGAGTATTTAAACACTCCTAATGGAAATCCTAGGGTAGGTGCTGGTTTTCTCCTAATAACTTGTAGCCCTTCAGCTCCCATCCCTCCTTCTCATCAGCTGTTGGTGCATGTCATCAGAACGCAGGCCTACACGTAGCACGGTTTATGAAAAAGAAAGTTTAGCTCATTCTCCTCAAAGGATTTCCAGTTTAGAAGTGTGCCACATTACCTTTTTATCTTCTTGAAGGTATTTTCTCTCCAGAATGACCAGAATAACTTTTACCAAAACATACTTTATTCAAATGGTTTCATAAAATTCTCAAATTAAAAGCAATATTTTTTAAAAAAATGAAGATAAAAAGAAATTAAAATGAGAGATATTTCTTGTTCCATATAGCTAGCTTTCACTCTACAGAAACTGATCCAGACAAGGCATACATAGGATACTTGCATGAAATAATGACTTAATTTTTAGGAGAAGAATTTCACCACTCTTCCCTCATGGTCAGTTAGGCTGTACTTGTTATGCCCATTCTAAATGTATGTTTTGTGCCAGTATAATTTGTTGATGTCATTTTGCACCAGTGGAATTAAACCAGTACATTTCCATGATGCCTTCTACAGCGGTGTAAAGGTGTTTTATAGTAACATGGCAACAGGTTTTTTTGCCCTTCCACACAGGGTATAGATAGATATACCTGTATGGGCTTCTTTTGGCAGCATAGATATTCTCTTTGCCCTCACAGGGCACATTGCCTTTAAATTATGCTTGGTATAAGGTGGAGAATCCTTCCTGCACCCTTTGAAAGTGCTTGGCCATCACGACACTTCTCTATTACCTTTGAATTGTGTCGTTCCGCCTGCCTTGTCATTTCACATGGTGATTTGTGCGGTACTTCCCTCTGTGCAGACCACCCAGACCTTGGATGCCGTGTCCCAGATTTTGTCCTCTTAACACTTGCTGCCACTGTTAAATCAGCCCATGTTTTTTTTCCTGTATGATTTCGCTCTGCTAAGTGCTTGTACAGAAAGTGTATCTACACTAAATGTTTCATACAGCTTTTAAAGGAGCACTGAGGTTTAGCTATTACTTTGCAGAATGATGGAGGCAAGTATCTTCACACTTCTCCCTGCTGGGGGGGGGGGGGGGGGGGGGGGGGGGGGGGGGGGGGGGGGGGGGGGGGGGGGGGGGGGGGGGGGGGG
>JAVJGI010000001.1:22365931-22392608 GCA_035590275.1 Ibycter americanus
GAGGGTGGATATCGGGAAAAATTCCGGCAGGGAACGGGCGGCCCAGCATGGGGACAGGCGGCCCGGGGAGGGGGTGGCGTCACTACCCCTGCGGGGGGTTAACACACGCACCGATGTGGCGCCTGGGGACAGGTTAGCGGGGGGCTCGGCAGCGCTGGCTCAGTGGCTGGGCTCGCTGGCCTCAAAGCTCCTTCCCAACCTACGTGACGCTGTGATTCTAAAACACAGGTACCGAAACAAAGGTGGTGGTGAAGGTTATAGCAACAGGAAACATCTTTTGAGTTTCAGTCCTTCAGAAGTATCACCCGTGTCCAAATCAAACATGGCTTAGTCTGAGCTAAATTTCACCCACTGTTTCATGTCTGCTACAAACTGTACTTTTCAAGTTCGTTAGCTTTGGGATGCCTTGTATCACCAGCAATGTAATAATCTAATAGAGACAGACAAACAAAAATATATGTATCCATTTGTATAGATTTAATATAAGTACTAATTATTTCTTACATGGTGCAGTGTTTAATATCAGGCAATGTTTCTAGGCTAAACATAATATTCTGGATTATGAAGTGTATCCCATAGACATTTTTTCAGCTGTTTATCTCATCTTCCTAGAACAGAACACTTTGCTGCAAGGAAATTGTAGCAATAGTAATTGCTTGCTAAGAAAAAATACAAACATATTTTATACAATGTCACTTAATTTGGGGTTTGTGATTAAAAACTTTGAGTAACTTACCAGTTGTGTCTTGACATCACTATGGCTTAAAGACAAAAGCAAATGAACTTTATAAAGTAGTAAACAGTTTGACAATTTTGAATCGGATTTCAGAGTATGAAATTTTAACCAAAGTAGAGGGGAAAGTGGCAATTGACTGTAGAATTATAGTTCAGGTCAGGTTTTAAATACTGATTAAAACCAAGTATGTTTAAAACCTGAATTTCCCCTTTCCTCACTTTTTCCCTGCTAGCTCAAATGGTAGTTTTAGAAGAAGAGGATATAAAATTTCTCTTCACCACCTGCTATCCGACATTTGAAAGAAGTCTTTGCTTGACCAGTAATGAGAGAGTTAGCAGCATTTGGATGATAAATCAATACCCTCTAATTTGCAAAGCTGGTACATTTTTAAAGGCAAAAGACATGGTGCCCTATGTGGAAATGGCCACATCACCCAAGATACAGAGCCTCCTCCAAGCATTAAAATACAAAACAGATGGAGGAAACCTTTCAAGGGAATATCCATAGGGGGAAAAATTGCTGTGAAATGTAAGGAAAGAAAACTCTGCCAAGCTCAACAGGACCACAGAAAGTGTTAATGACCCAAGGATTATCTTTTCCAAAACTAAACGAAAGACACAACTATGAAGAAGAGTGTTCTTCTAACACAAACATCTAATCAGGAAATGGCATATACCAACATGGGATTATCCCTGCGAGATGAAATTGGAAAGGATTTCCCATCCTAGTTACATCAACTTTCTAAGGATCAAGTTTAGACAAAATATCCCAAAGCTGTCTTGACAACTTCACAGAATAAGAAAAAAATAAAAACTAAGCCCAGATGTTCTGTGTTACGGGAGACTTCATATTAATGAATCATATGCATTATATAAGCAAAGGGAAAAAAAAATAAAAGGACCATCTGAAGATCATGAAATAGATCACTGTTGTGCTAGGCATTCTGAAAACACTGAGTATGAGACAGCTTCTGCCTCAAAGAGTTTAAGCTCTACATAGAAATTGGGTGGGTAAAGTTGTAGAATGCCAAGTCAAGGAGAGCAGCATTGTAGCAGTAAAACCAACGGGCATTCGGGCTTCTTTCCTCTGCTCCAGGGTGGTTTAGCTGGGAAGGGATTGTGTGATACACTGGGAGGGAAATGAGAAAGGAAGAGAAACCTGGGACCACCACAGAGGACCAACGAGAAAGGACTATGGGAATCATGAAGCAAGGCAGAAGGAAATAGCTGACCTTCCTGACATGGCAAGGGTGCAGTCTGGGTTGGAGAAAGCTTGCCAAATGTCCAGAGTCCTGGCTTTTCTGGGCATGTGGCTGTGCTCAGGGCTGGGGCCTCTGCCTGGCTCCAGGCTCTGGCTTTCCCAGCAGATGTGTGATGATGAGGAAGGAAGGTACTAGCTGGGACCTACCTGGCGTGAACATTGTGTTAATCTGATCGTAGTTGTAGAGATTTGTGGTGCTATGATGTACCAGAAGATGATGGATAGATGGACAGGCAGATACACTTTTTTTTTTTAGCAGAAATAGAAGAGGTAGGTCTCATTGACTGCAGTAGAATGTGATTTCAACAAATGTGCACAGCATGTGGGTAGGAAATCTGTGAGTAATTTTTGTTGCTGTTTCTGCATTCTGTGTCATTTGCTCATAAGAGATTATTAACATGCCTCAACACTGTCAAGGAGTACAGGCTCTGAAGGTTACCCTTTGAAGCCTGTGAAGCTCCCTTCTAAATCCACACTTTCCACGCACCTAAGGCACATATGAATGCGCCTTGGTGTTCTTGCCTGCTCTGCCATGGGGGTACAGATGTACCCTCTTGTATTATTAGATTAGCAGATCGCTAATTGTCAGCACCTTCTAGAGTTCCATAATGAAGAAACATTTGCATTACACACAGCACAGGCATTTCTACATGTGTAAGCGTGAAACGGGCACCCTGAACACAAGAAATGACTGTGTCTTTCTGTTACGGAACGTGAGATACAGTCTGTACACTGCATCAGTGAAAATGGGATATGTTTCTTCTTCAGACATCCAGGGCGAATGGAGTGGGAAGGGGGAATGAACAGCTCTTTGCCCTTGGGGCTGTGTTATAAAGGCACCAGGTCTCAGTGACTGACAGAGAAAATGGCTCTGCAAGTGGAGGTCTGTTCTTCACGAGAGTCACCTCATCCTCCCGGTCTGACAAAATGCTCTGTAAAGGATTAGTTTTAGCTATTTGGCTGTGGGCAGAGAAAATGTAGTGCGTAAGCTGTGTAAAGTCATAAACTGTTCAGAGAGGAGCTGTGCTTTGCTTAATCACAGTCTTGTAACTGTCTTCTGCTCTGAAAGAATAATTTTCTACATCTTTTTTAAAATTTTTTATTCATTCTGCCTTGGCTATGGCTCTCCTCTTTCCATCCTTCCTACAGTTTTTATTTGCTTGCTCATGGGGGAAAAGCAATAGGTAAGAAAAGCCTAATTGAGGCAAGATTAATGCAGTTCCACTGAGAATAAGGAAAAGATTTATTCTCTTCTTCCCTTCCACAGATGTCTTGTTAGGGACTCAGCCTCGCCTAACATATGTACCTTTATTCATTTACTTCCTTCTCATCCTCTGGGAGAAGCCTATCTCATGTAATTTATTGACTTGGCTGCCTCGTTGGTATCCATGTTAATAGTAAGATGTATTGAACGCTCACATATTAGTCTTATTCTCAGATGCGAGTGAGGAGGGTTTATCTATGTTGAAAAATATGTACATTTGGCTTGCCACAACTAGGAGTTACCGTAAAGAAAATGTTGAAATTGGAGCCTCTGAGCTGGCAAGAAATGTAAAGGTTTGAAAGAGGGGGCTCCAGCAGAGCTGCTGAAATAAAGCATGAAGTTCAGAAGAAATGGGCAGCCTCGTGATCCTGCTCTATGATTGTCTTTCTCTTAGCTGACTCTCACCTTGGGCTGGCAACTTCAGCTAATGCCGACAAACATTAGCAAGTGATGGAGGAAGGAAATATTAACGGTTTGGTGAAAGGCTGTGAGAGGAGATGAGGAGAATGTAGGAGTCCAATTTAATTGACTTGGGCAAGAGGAAGGAGCTTGGGCCAAACACTGCATGCGTTGCTTTCTTGCTAACCTTGTACTTGAGACTGGTCTATCAGAAGATCCTTTATAGTCCTTTCTGGAAAGGACAGCTTTGAAGGTCACCACGTGGCATCACTGTAAAATTTTACTCTGGCCTAGGAACAGACCCTTACATCAACCCAGAAAGGCAGTGTCTTTACTCATTGTCAGATTCAAAAACCTGTCATTGACGTTAAGAAGCTCAAAATAGGCACTGGGCCTTGGAATCAGACAGCTGTATTTTCTGAAACTGTCTATATTCTTCTGTATTCAAAATCGACATTTTTACTTTTACTTTTCAGAAGAGGAAGGCTGTTGTTCTTTGCTTTTCGATACACAACCTGCCCGTGATATTTCATGACTTCTCATCTTGCCAAACAGGTAACTCCTGGGAACAAAGTGCTTTTGGGGCGATGGAAGTGATACTCGTTACTGCTTCCCAAACTGGTCTGAAACTGCCATGGACAGCGTCGGGACCAAGAGTGCATTTTAAAAGCTTTCAGTGTTTCAACTCTGCTTGCCACCTACATATTTTTGCGTCCTTTGCCTCCCATTCTTTAAAGTGCAAGTTTTCACTTATATTTACTGCTCTCACTTTCTCCTTCTTCCGTTATGTGGGTTAGCCCGTGCTTGGGAACGAAGGGTGTGCTGTTTAAAAGAGCAGCATGTCTTCCAAAGAAATGAAACAGCAATAGCAATATTTATCTTGCTTTATTGTGACTTCCATTTCTTTCAAAGCCAGGCTGATTTTTAACCTGCAGTTTTCTTTTTCAGCCCAAACTTGTGGTTCTGGGGGCATATGCTAGAAGTTTTTTTGTTAAGTCCTCAATTGTCTGTCACTTTCTTCAGTTTAATTGTTTTTCTTACATTTCATTTTGCATAAATTTGTTTTTGACTCGTGAGCCTGTCTCTTAAACGCCAACTAATATACATCACTACTCAGTGTTAGAAATAGCTTTTTGGTTAGAAATAGCTTTTTGAGTTTGGGGACTCTTCTATAATTTGCAGAAATCCTGGGGCTGTTTCAGTAGTAGAGGCTTGAGGCTGCCATAAAACTATAGAAAGGTATTTACTCCTACTCTTACTGCTCAGTGTTCTTGTAGCAGAAACTAATGATGAATTCTTCCTTGTGCTTCTGTTTGTAGAGCTTTGTTCAAGCCATTAAGTGTCATGTGTGTTGTCATCTCAGGACGTGATTACCTACATTTTTTAGAGGGTACTGATATGACTTGCCTTTTACCCATGTGATTCTGGCTCCAGGCAGTGATTTAAACCCCCCAAAACCCACCAGATGCATGTGATACTAGCTAAAATGGATGCATGCTAACTAATAGAAAATTCCAATTGTTTTTATTTATCCACGGCAATAGATTTAAAGTACGTTCTCACTTTTGCTAAGTGACTCCTTGATATTTTTCTTGTCATCTCAACTCCTGCTAAGGGATTTTTGCTATCTCTTTCCTGTTTCTGCTTTTCCATTCTGAGTTGCCTTAAGGGTCTCCCTACCGAGGTACCCTTGGTTCATCGAAACATGAGAACTGTCCAATATACCTTAAAACTTTTTACACAGCCAGTGGTGCACTTCTGGATTTTCTCTTCTCCTGTGGGACAAGGAGGATTTCTAACAGGATCCTTTAAATATTCTTTTCTTCCATGTTCTTCTGAGCTATCTGAAATTTTATTGGATAATTTTGAGGCCATAAATGCCAATGTGCACTGTTTTCGATACAGATTTGCCTGTTAGTTCCAGAAACATAACACTCCTGTAGACCGACCACACGTCCTTGTTCAAGGAAGACCATTCATCCTCCTGCTGGTTGGTTTTTTGCTGTGGAACCGAAAAACAATCTCAGGTCACTGTAAGACATACTAACCTCTCTCAGGTTGGGATGCTCAGCAACCAGTGGCTGCACGTTATAAATCTCTGCACGCCAGTCCTCCAGGTCAGCATTCTGAGATACCTTCTGCACAGCCTAAAACCAAGTCAAGAAAGCAAATGTGCCCTGTGCATCTTTTCATTCCCTTCAAAACTCCTGTTAGTCAGATTGTTTGCTACTGACTAATTTTCTATCATTTGTTTAATTCCTTATATGAGCACACTGATCACATTTAATACCTTTTAGGGAAAGCAAATGAGATGGTAATTTGGGAGTTATTTCTGAACAATGATGTTCATTTTAAATAAGGAAATTCTGCTGCTGCAAGGAATTAGCAATTGTTTTCAGCTCATGAATAATCAGTAGTATTTGAAAATGATTTCCACTGATCCATCTCCAAATAAAGAGGTGGCATTTCTCCTCTCAATATGAGATCAATGCAGAGAATTTATCTTAATCTTTCCTAAGCCATCCAACCTCCAAAACTAATAGTCACAATCAGGCAGTTGGCAGGTCACAAATACTGGCCCTGCGGGGGTTGTCAGGACTGTGAGTAAGCAATTTTACTGCTCAACAGATCACCCAGAGACGTTTTAACCGTAGCAATTATTTTTCTCAAGGTCAATGACATCGTGAAAGGAGCCAGAAGTGTATTTCTTTGGACAATTATAAGCAGACATTGCTCTTGACCTTGATATTTATAGAGTCCCAACCATCAAGAGGCTTGCAGTGAGAGGTGATGTGGGTCTCCAAAGCAACCCTGCCAAAAGTTGCAGAAAAGTTCCAAAATAGCAATAGTCCATGATTTCATTGTGCATGGCTAATTGTTTTTCCTGAAGGAAAACCTCACATTTGGCAGGTACCTTTGTAACAAAGAGATAGCAGGGGTTGTAAATCCCTGAACAGCTATTATTGCACAATCAAACTTTGTAACTCATATACATCTCCCCTGGAAATACAGTAATACGCTGCTAAAGTCAGAAAAAAATGGGATTTGGGGCCATGGTATTTCATTACAAGCTGTACAGCAGAAACTTGAGACTGTTTTTGAGAAATTTATTAGTTGGGGAATATATCATTATGATATATATCAGTGTATATATATGCAATGTATGTACAGTGAAGTGGTCTACTAGTTCACTAAATGGAAAAAAACACTATGTAGATCGTATTTTTTAAAAAATATAGGGGACAGAAACACAACCATTTCCCACAGAAACAATTTCTTTCTGTCTGTCACTGTTCACGAGTGAAAGGAGAACACAGATAAGAGGAAAGACATTGATGAATCAGAAATCTGGTCTACTTACTGTACTCATGCCACAGTCCAAACTCTCTTTTTTTTTCATGGAGAGAGGGGAGTCTCCTCTTTTGGACTAAATCCCCATTGAATCTCGGCTGTCTCTAGCTGGATGCCTGAGCATCTAGTTGCCTTCATCACTTGGAAGCAACTATTTGGAGATAGGCTTGGCTTTATCTTATCCAAGTGATGGTTGCATGGGATTTGTGGTGCTAGAATGTATCAGAATAGATATAGATATAACCATGTTTTTATATTTTAAGCAGAAATAGAAGAGGGCTGGTGAGATGTCCCCCCAAATAATAGTGAGGTTTAGAAATGTAAGTAATACCTAGAATTGAGCTTTACCATATTTGAGAAAAAGAAAATCAAATCTGAACAGCTGCCCGGGGAAGACTTGAGGATGACAGGGAAAAGGAAAACCTGTCTTCTGGTCAGAGACTGAAAACAAAGACTGAAAAAGGACGCAATTGCACTCTCAACACAGAAGTGGTATTAACAGCATTTGGGGACCAGCTTAATGGAAATTGAAGGACAACACTGGAACAGAACAAATGGCTCCAAGCTGAAAATGGATATGTATAGGCTGGATATTAAGCAAGGTTTTCTAACCGTTAATGTTGTATTGGCATGGGGTAGAATTTTAATCTGATTAGCAGAGGAAGATGAGAGGTGAAGCCTGGCCATATTATAAAAGGCTAAAATGGCTCAGAAGCATCCTTCTAGTCCTATACGTTTAATTCCTGTGAGTGGCATGCCTAGAACAAAGACAAGGCCTGCAGGCAGGCTTACCTGCAAAGGAATCAGATAGGAAAAATTGGAAAGAAACCCAAGCAGCTCATAAACTTCTTGCTGAGATTTCCTGTTGTCTCAAGCGTTGTCATTCACACTGCAGCTTCACAGAGTCAATCCATTCTGCTCATTTTTATGAATCTGGTCAAAAAGCCACTAGTAAATACTCAGTTAAGCAAGTGTATTTCTAAATAAATTAAAGATGGGACAGTGAGCAGCTATAGACTGTTGTTGATGGCATGAAATAGAACCACTTCTGTTCTACATGCTTTGCTCTCACCAGCCTGTTTCCCACTTACCCTCTCAGAGGCCATGAATTTGGTAGAATTATAACTCATCTTGTGCATTTCTGCATTTTAGGTGGCAAGCAATCTTTTTGGTTTAGGCTGCTATAGATTATCATAATCAATTTATTCATGCTTTTTCAGTGTAAAATTTGTTACGAGATAATCTTTTTTTTTTTTTTCAAAAATTCTATCAAGAATACTTCGATGATTCTTTGATGAGAAAAACTTACCTGAATATAAAATTTGTAAGCTGAAAATAGTCTGTTATATAAATATATAATGACTTTATAAACATGTTTTGCTGTACCACAGGACCCTCAATGTTTCTTCAGTTATTTCCCTTCTTTTATCAAGAAAGGCTAAACCTTTTCCTGGCTCAACAGGAAATATAGCACAGGTTTTTTACAGCTTTTTTTTTTTCTAATTTAATTTTCTTCTTCTTTGTTATTTTTAGTTTTTAACTAAAAATGTTGGCCACAGGCTTAACATACCAGTTATCTCTCAGCTTTGAATCTGTTGCAGAGGTTATCTGTTTCCTACATGATTATCCTTACAGATTGTATACCTTCAAATTGCATATCAACTGGATTATTTTCTCTGATCCAGGATTTCCTACAGGAGCCCATTCATTCCCTATCTCTGTCTTTTTAAAGGATCTCTTTTGGTTCTAATGATGACCAGGTAGTTTTGAAGCTCTCAGCAGATAACCTTTCCAGAAGGCTTGGCTGGAAAGTCGGCAATTATTCACAGGCAGGACTGAACCCAGGCTCCCCTAAAAAGCCAGCTTCTCGGTGATGAACTCATTACCTACTGGCAACATTTAAATTCTCTGGTCACAGCTATTAAAGGCAGAAGAGATCAATAGATCACCGTGCCTGTCTCCTTCCATAAAACAGACCATTAGATTTCATGCAGTCACCTCTGAACTAAGCCTAGCAACTTGCATTCAATGAAAATACCTTCGAGAAGAACAGCCAGTGTTGTCTTAGGAGCATGAGAAAATAAACTTTTGGTTCTTGAGCAGTTTGCCTCCAGTTTAATCATTGGGAAAACTGGGAGGTACTTCCACCTTGAATCTCCCTGGTTCATGTTATTCCATTCACTAGCTTCCCATAACTTAAATTTTCAGCTTGATCAAGAATTTCGACTGACAAGCAGTATCTGTAATGCCCATAACTTCAACTATGGCATTTGCCTATAAATATTTTGTGTAAAAGCATATGCTTTCCTTCTATAGAGACACATGAGATACTTCCCTTACGAGCAGTTCAGTTATCAAATGTATTCATCCACTGTAAGAAAAAGACTGAAAGGCAAAGCAAATGTGCTGTACTGGGAAGAATATTAGGGACTGATATTCAACCCTATCTGTTAAGCCCAACACACTGTAAGAAAGTGTCTCAGCCGAAGCCTTCTCCTTCCTATTATTAACATATGTCGTTTTCATACCAGAAACTTGTAATGTTTCTCTGAGCTTCCTGAAATGTGTGTAATTGGTAAAGCCAGCACCATTACTGATACTTGGTCGTTTTAATCTTCTTTTTTTTTTGCTTTAAAAAGAAATGAGTAAACCTTGAAAATGACTGCAGAGAGGGCAGAGAACTGCACAGAACTACGCTGCTTTAATCATCTAGAAAATCTCTTCCTCAAGTCAGAGGTTTCAAGGTCAAATAGGTGTCGTCTTATTTTTCAGCTCAGATTGGGAAGGTGATGAAGGAAATGATACAACTAGAGTCCCGTCTCCGCATCCCGAAGTAAAGAAGCGATCTTACATCATGGATAAACTTATTCTTCTACAGAAGACGGGTGGGTTTATTCGTAAGCTGTTGTTGTTCATACTTCCAGAGATGTTAAATTATAAATGCAGATGAGAGCTGTACTTTAACACTCAGGAAGCAGCCTTTCTAAACCCTTTGGCAGGGCTGTTGAACTAAACAAAAAGCTTTTATCTCTCAGAATCTCTTGGGGCACATTAATCCATCACTTGTCGGTTTGTCAGATGAAAAGCAGCTTGAATGGTTTGATATTTTTTTTAATTGTGTCTGAAATACTGTCGGTGCTGTATACAAAGCAGATAAAGACAGTGTCAAGACACCCAAAAGCTTATGTGACGCTTCTTTCATTTGTGAGGTACCCAGCTGACCTGCTACTGCTCAGAAAAGTGATGGTTGAGGCTGAGGAACAGCCCATCACTTGCAGTTTCCACTAACAAGCCCATTAGTGATGGCTGGCAAACAAGACCACTGTGGAATAAGAAAGAAGCTTGATTAGGAGGGCAAGCCAGATAATTATGTGCATGTACGGGATGGCTACTGTGAGCTACTCGTGTGTTTTACCAAAGTGGCAGCTGTAACACCGGCTAAAGTTACCTCTGTAGCAAGAGTGGGGTAAACTATTGAATGAACTATTTGTGAGTGCTTTGAGCGGTTTCCTTTGAAGAGCCACCTTCTAAGACACAACACAGCTCTCTGTGAACGGGAAAATTTCACGTTATCCCCCTGCTTTCTTCCCATCCTCTCTGGACTATTTATATATGCAATATATAATATGTTCTGGACAGCACCGGACCAGGCTCTGTGCTCTGATGCCTGCATGGCGTTTCCTTCTGCCACTGCGAGGGACAAAACACGGGGCTAGATGTGCCGACGCTTTGATGCAGCAGGGCATTTCTTATGCTCTTACGCTAGTTCGGTCCTACAAATCCTTACTTATAAAGCAATCTTCTCTCATGTAAGTAGCTTTGAGCGCTCAGGCAATCTATGATTCTTTATCTGAGCATCAGATTCACATTTTCTATAAAACAAAATGGGTCACAGTCATTTTTCTGTAAGTCTTTCACTCGACAGATCCACACCAAAGGTGAATCTGCTTCGCTGGGTTGGAGTGGGAAGCCTGCTTTTCTGTGCCAAGCATGTTGCCAGCCATTTTTAAAGCTTACCATACACAGGTATTCTACATAAAAATGACGCTCATTTTTTTCAGCAAAACGGGAGAATAGCAGCCTAATTTAATACGATCCCTGCAATGTCTCTTTTGAAACTCAGGCAGTATTCTGAATTGTTCAGACTGTTCCAGTTCTGAATGGCTTACTGAGTTTTGAAAATCTAGTATTCAAATCTTTTTTTGCTCTTAATTTAGTTTTCGTCCCCTTTTTACATGAAATTTGTCAAAACCAAGACAATAGCTTTTAAAGTATTTTCAGAAAGAAAACTTGACCACTGTTTTCTACCTAGTCCTGAAGTCAGGAAGACAGAAATAAGAACAGTGGGCAAGAAGTCAGGCACTGGAGCAGCATCTATAAGCAGGCAGAGAAGTAATTTTGTGCTACAAGGAAGCTTTATCTCCATTAGATACCAAAAGATACCATTTCATTAATGGCAATATCAGCTTTTCAGCTTGCCATTTGTACATTTGTTCCTTTTCACACAGTGGAGTAGTTGCATCTTCATGTGAAAGTACGAAAAGTGCTGTAATCTCATCTTAAGCCTAACCATTTTTTCTCCACTTTCCCACCAGCAACCCAAAGGAGCCATAGCTGGCTTCATGCAGAGTCAGCCATAAATGCGACACGTGAAGAGGCCACGTATTCACCGTTGTTGTATGCACGTCACTTGGGACTCTTGCGTATTCTACATGTATATAAATATGGGAGAATGGGCCAAATATATCATGATTCTCACTGACACGGATGATTAATATGTGAACATACAAAATTAATATATTGTCACGATAGCAACAAAAATGCGAGAAAAATATTTATGATTATACTTGCGCAGAACGCTAGAGATTGTGTAGGGATGTAAAAAAAGACTTCACATTTCACATTTTCCTATTTCAGTTTTACATTTTACATTGGTTATTAACTTTAAATTTTTTACAGTAAGAGAGGGGAAAGCAGTAACACAGATAGGAGGAGGAAATGAAATGACGAACCAAAGAAAAAACATTGGTAGTGATTTACGCTGCATGGTTCAATATGCCCATGAAAGAATGTGCATGTTCTTTTTCTGTTTTACCTAACTCATGCTGTTGATGCTGGAAATCTCTCTCTTCCTCCCCTCAGGGAGGACATATATCTGTAGGTCAAGTAAAGAGGGTCTGCAGAACAACTACATCAACAAGGAAGCCACACAGAAGCAGAAACAGAAACCTGAATCAATAATCAGTCAAGCCCATTAATTATGCAACTCATTTTGTACTGATGTAAGTAGATGCTTAATTCTGAAGCAACCTGTGCCTGGGGAAAAGGAGTGGAAGAGACTGTTACATCCCCATAGACAGGAGCTAATGGGGAGCATGACAACAGCGAAGAGATGGAGCACGTGAGAGATGCAAAACCTCAAACAGTTCAAAAGTCAGGAGCAGTGGAGATACCCAGAGAGGAGAATATGGACCTCAGAAGAAGAAATTATTTTAGAAGCATGTACATATCTGAATTTGGCCCATCTTTATATCAGGTGAGGGATCTGATATAAAAGGGCATTTCTGTGACAATGAGTGGAAAGTTGTCATCAGGCCATGGAGAAATCTCTTCACTTCCATTCAACATCCATGTTGGAATTCAGGAACAGAGAAATGTAAGATCAAACTAGCTCACACGCTGCACCTCTTAAAGTAGCTTTTTTTTTTAAAAAAATAGAAATAATATCTGATCTCACCCTTTAAAAAAAAAAAAAAAAAGCCTTGTACAGAAAGTTACAAAAAGTTCTGGATCAGATTTTATGGTGAGGAGCTCCAGCGGCTTAATATTATCAAAACTCCTGTCGAGTTTTTTTGGAAAAGTTCAGATTCCTCAGGGTATGTCTGTGCTGGAGCGGTCGCTGCCTGCCAGCCAGCCAGCATCAGCCAGCATGATGAGCCAGCTGCAATGGAGGGCAATGACAACCCACTTTGGGGTAGAACTCCAGCTGAACCACAGCACAACGTCACCATCACTGGAGGATTCATTACATTATGTCAGTCAATGTAAACATGAAACATAATACCAAATTCTAGATACTATTGCAAAGAAAGAGACTTCAAAGAGTTGCTGGCTTCAGACTACCTTGGTCTGAGCTCTGTCTCTGGTAGCCTTCTGATTGAGATGTACATAAGATAGATAGATAGATGATACATACATACATACGTACATACGTACATACAGGGCTTGTAGCAACAGTCCACTGGGTCTGACCATCTCCTGTGCGTCCAGAAAGGCAAACAGCATTTGAACAGGCAGCAGCAGCCTGGCAACGAATAAACAGCACATTACGCTGCATCTCATAAATCTCCATGAAGTTCATTTATTCTCTTCTGAGAATGAATAACTAATGTGAAGCCTCTTCTTGCCAGTTATTGTAGCAGTACACAAAGCGATTTAGATGGGGAAGCTGCTATTAATAGCAGCAAACAAGCTACTAATTGGGTGGTTATATAACGGCATTGTTATGAAACCTAGTTTGGGTTTGACACCTTCTGTTTTCTAAAAACAACATTAAAAACCCCAAACAAATCTATGGTTGGCAATATGTAACATGAAACAAAGACTAAATAATTACCAATCTTTCAAATTGGTAAAGGTGGGTGGGTGGGTATCAATTCATTTATCTGAATTCTAGCTGAAATAAACTGGAAGTGAATCATTCGACAGATCTGCTGTTCATAGGGATACTTTAAAGTGACTTCTGTAATACCTGCCCTGTGAATACTGACAAAAAAAATCAGAGTGGCCTGTTTTGGTGATTTGTGAAATCTCCAAAAGTTTTTTTTCTATTTAAAAAAAATGGGCTTTGAATCAGTACGAACAGAATATAGTTTAAGGAGAAAGAATGACCAGAAAATACCTCTGTGACACACACTGATACAAATCACGTACTAGGATTAGGCACGGATCTCTACTTTTGTAAATGACAATACAGATGCACCTATGTGGTTTGACATTTTTTAAGTAATTTGGAAAAAAAAAAAAGAAGGAAAAAAAAAAAGAAAAAGAAATGGGGGTGACATTTTGTTCCCTGCCATACAGAAGGGGAGAAAATTGCACTCCATTAGGAGAGAAGCTTTTATCTGCGGTGGCCCTTTGCAGTGCCTCTGTTGTTGGTTATTCTGCAGGCTGGGCCTCACTAACGCAATGTACAGCACCGGCAACTTCTCCTGATGAAATCCAACTACTGTCCCCTAGCTGTGAGGTTATTCTCCTTTTGATACATCAAATGCTGCAGCATACAGAGTCTGTAAGAAGGAGGATCCCTCCAGAGGTCTGTAGTTATATGTATACAATAATATTTTTTAAGAGATGAAAATTCTTGATCAACACCGCACAGCTGCAGTGCCTCTTGGTTTAATCTCTGACCGTGAAGTTACCTCTCAATATGCATGGTGCCAGCAATTGTTGTTTGATCAGCGTTATCTGTAACCTTTTGCTGCCAGGGTAAATCAAGGCTGCCACTCCAGAACTGCTTCCTTAATGAAGGAACCCAGGATTCTCACACAAGCAATCTCATGAACACTTCAGCTACCTACAAACACATAATAACCTCACGTTTGCGCAGAGAAATACGTGAAGTTGCTTCCAACTGAGTCACCTCTTAAATTTCCAGAAGCAATGAGAGCAGGAGCAGCAGCGTGGGAGGGAAGCAGGGTGCGGTGGCGGCAGCATTGTGACCAGCACGTAAAGGAATTTAGCCCCTGACACAGAGAGTGGGTATGGGAGCATGCACTGTCCCACAGGAGCCAGACACAGCCTACATACACACAGCTAGACGCAACCATAGCATGGATTGCCTCTGTCATCTGCAGCAGTTTTGCAACCGGTAGGGTGTTTTGGGTTATTCCCTTTTTCATTGCTTTTTATCTGCCAACAGCTACTATACTCGCGCACTCTGACTCCACGTTATTTTCCACTTCTTGTCATTTTACGTTGTCTAGGTGATGATAAAACCCCTGACTTATCCAGCACAGTGTGTTAGGAAGGGTTTATACCAATAAAGGAAAACTCTACTTCAGTTCCTTAGTTGTTAAAGTACCCAGAGGAAGCAGTCAAAGCGCTTACAGAGATTTGATGCACAACGTCCCAGCACCACAGTAATTAGAGCAAGCATGCCTAAAAAGCTGTGATAACTTAGGATTCAGCAACTGTTGAAAGGAACAAGACATTTTAGAAACCAAGCAGGAGTTTGGGTGGTCCAGATGTCTTCCACATGTATCCAGTTAATTATTGAGAATTAGGATCTCTTGTCCATTATATCTCTGTGTGTACATCTATATCAGTATGCATAAATATATAGATAGAGATATATTTATGTTAAAAAAATTATCTCCGGACTATTAATCTGTTCATTAGAATATTTTGGAATCACGATGTGGCAAATAATACCAGAATCTTCTCCTACAATAAAGTATCAGCATGCTTTCCTACTCCCACCCATCAGATGAAATGAAATTTCTCTTGAATGCATCTTTTCGCTAATAGTCTAGTTTGTATGCGTTGTTACTGCTCTTCTGTAACGTCACTTGCATGAGAAGGAAGAGCGATATAGCAGCTCCTCCGAGTAGTAATGCTATTTCACGTTTCTGTTGTGGTAGTATCGAAGGGTTCCAATGGGACACAAACTTACTTTGTCACCCATTTCACTGTAGGACAGAGTTCATCACACCTGCAAAGTTCATCCATAGTCCTATGATTTCTTAATTCTCGATTATCTTGAATTTATACTGGTAGAAATTTATACTTTTGCAATACTTCAAAAACTTTTAAAATACTTTAAAGGCTGTCTAAATCTTTAAATGCTGTTTACATCTTAAATACCTTAAAAATATTTGAAAGTTACCTTTAAATGTTGTTTAAATATGGGAATTTTTTTCCCTATGTCTTGTGTCACTTTTTTCCCTCTATTAGTGTTTTTTCCACTCTCTGCATTGCCAGCCTGCAGTGATAGCACATCTAGCTACAACCTGCTCTCTGTACGTGCTGCTGAGCCCTGTTTTTCCCAGGGTATGGCAAGCCAAGCCTTCTCGTTGGTGAGTGCATGCAGTTATTGTCCATCTGTTGCCTATTAGTATCCGTTACCGTTTCCTGCTGGGTTTATATATACTTCATCTCATGTGTCGATCATATTTTAATTGATTTTTGGCATTTTATGGCCAAAATTTGTGACAGAGGTGAATGGACCCGTGATTTCCAATGATAATTTTGCAGCCAGGCTACTTGTTTGCACAGAGGAGGAGGGATGTTGGTTGTGACACCGCTCCGACGCTATTTTGGGAACTCAGCTTACAGAGTGCTAAAATCCCAAACTGTTCCTGGACCGTCTGGTACTGTGGTTCAAAGGAAGGAACACTTAGATAGGTCAGGTCGTGACTACGCCGTGACTAAGGCTGGGACAGAAAAGCCTTCCAGGGTGAGTAAGCTATTTAGGTGCTCTTTTCTCCTTTGTGGTACTTAGCAGTGGAAGGTGGAATCACAGAGGAAAAATATGAGCTGAAGGAAAGATGGTTTTCCAATGGAGAAATGGAGAAGCTACTTCTCTGCAGGATACCATCCAGGAAATACCATTTTGTGTTTTCCTCTGGATTTTACCAGGCCTTTTATTTATTTTTTTTTTTTTAAATAAATGGAAAGACCTCCCTGCAATTCTGAATCAGAAAGATTCTCTAGATGGAAGTCAGGATGGGGAAGGAGCTTACCTCCAGTGTCAGCTGGAAGAGATGGTGTTGAATATTCACGCAGCGTAAGTGAGGGGAAAAAACAGACTGTACACGAGTAAATCCCATTGATCTTAAACTACCAAGCTCTTGCAGTACAGACTGTGGCTATCATTGCCCTTCTGGTACTGTTCCATGCCAATAACCAGTATTACGAGTGTGGTAAAATGTAGTCAGGGGAAAAAAAAAGAAATAGATAAAATGGAGATAGTTGATTAACTCTGGTGACTAAAGCGTTAAATCTGTATTTACAGACAAAATAACTAGTAAAGGTATACATAAAGCATAAATGAAAACATTGCATATGTGTAATCATTACTTGAGGTATGAATCACACTATATTTCATAATAATTACTATAAAAATATCTACTTGAGCCAAAACTTAGATACAATTAAGGAGATTAATCTAATTCAGCAGGTTTCCGTGCCCTGTATTGGCCATCAATTTTGCTTGAAATAAAAATGATAGTAGCACATCCATCATATTTCACAGTTCCAAGAGAAAACTAGTGGTCCAAGTGTGAAAAAATCCTTCTTGTTATTTAGACAAGTTATTTAGTGCCAATACATTGAAAGGAAGACAGTGCTGCAAAACTGATACAGACCCAGGCTGAGTTCAAGTTCCTTCCTGCAACACAGTATTTCCGAAAGCTACTTGCAACAACTTTGTTCGCTGGAATCGGGGAACCAAGAGGTGTCCGTCCCACCTGAACGTGGGGAGCCACAGCCTCTGAGCTGCTCAGATGATGCTCCGCAGCTACGTATGTGCCCTGAGACAGTAGCTGTTGGAGCCAGTTACTTGTTTATTATTTGCTCTTTCCAAACAGGCATCTAATAAAACAGGCATCCCGGCTGCAGCAGAGGCTCACGTACGGCATTGCCTTCGGGCTAAGGTCACCCTTTGTTTTGCTCCGTCCAGCGAAGGACCACTGCACGGTTGCCACTCTTGTCCCTCCCGGCACAGACTATGTTTGGGTGGCTGTAAGGGAAGGGCCTGCCTGTCTTCCCTCCTTCTGTGAGCTGTCCACGCTGCTTCTGAATAGCAAAGGTGAGCAGAAAAAAAAAAAAGATACTGAAATTGCTGATTGTGCCCCTCACCTGGGAATTCTCTCATTTGGTCAGATGTCCCACTGTGGAATGTCTCTCTGCATTTCAGGTGAGGGGATGGTGAAGGGCTAGGCTGGAGAAGACACTGGCCCACAGCTGAACCAAATGTAAGCAAGAAGCAAACTCTTTGCACTTCATATCTGGAGAAAACATAAGCAGAGAGCTGACAGGATCATCTTTAATTCTCTCAATAAATAGAGAACGGTAAAGATCATTACAGTAGCCTTTTGTACCACAAAAGCAGGGAGAACAAGCGACAGGACAAGAGGGAACGGCCCCGAGCTGCGCCAGGGCAGGTTGAGGTTGGATATCGGGAAAAATTCCTGAAGGGAAAGGGCGGCCCAGCATGGGAACAGGCTGCCCGGGGAGGGGGTGGCGTCACCATCCCTGGAGTATTTAAAAGACACATAGATGCGGCACTTAGGGACACAGTTTAGTGGTGGGCCTGGCAGTGTTGGGTTAGTGGTTGGACCTGATGATCGCAAAGGTCTTTTCCAACCTAAATGATGCTGTGATTCTAGGTTACATATAACTGAAACACAGCGGTCACATGCACAGCTGTGCCCTTACCGAGATCTTTTGCAGTACAACAATACGTGTTCTGTGGAGCTTGAGATAACATGGTAAAAGAAATGTTGGGAAACGGTGGCACTCTTGCAAATGATTAAAACAAAAACAAAAAGGAAGAAAAAGGGGTTTCTTGTATTACCGATGCACATTTTGCAAAGTAACTCCACTTGAAAAGGAAACCAAAACTTCCCTTATTCAAATAGTTTTGTTCCAGTGAACTGATCTAGACAATTTGCACTTTATTCAAGGAATCGCTTTTACTTGATATTTTTTGGCCAGTAAATAATGATGTATTTGTTCCTCTGGGTATTGTGAAGTACGCTGAGTGCAATATGGGAAGACGTAAGAAATGGCATTCTGACAAAGTTACTACCCTACAGGCTAGCTGTTTGGAAGTTGTACATCTCTTTATTCTTATTTCCTGTCATTTTTCTCTTACTATTAGCACTCCCTGCTGTCTAGGTCATGAAATCAGTTTCTTCATTTCTCCTCTACTTAAATTTAAAGCCTCCACAAGTCTTACAACTGTGTTTTTCTCAGAAGTCAGCCTTCTTCCCAGTCAACAGTGTCTCGACACTAGCCTGTGCACTGGTTCTTTCAAGATCTTTCCCTTTTCTGACCAAACCTTTTCTCCCCTCTTCGGTTCAATTTGTCCAGACTATTGCCATCAAAATATTTCCCTTTTCTCACCACTCTGAGAATGTTCCCCTCCTTCTAAAATATCAGCATTGACTTATTTTCCCCTTAAAATTCAAGCCTGCCTCTTTTCTCAGCTCTGATTAACTCTGTTACTGCTTGCTTCTGATCTCAGCTCCTCTTGGAAAGCCTTTTCGTCTCCAGTGCTGGGAATGCCTGTGTCTGAGAAGCGGGGGACATTGTTATTAATTTCCTTCTTTAACTTTCTTCATCAAAAGGATGTTCTGAATCTAAAATGTACAGCAGATGAAATTACTTTGAGTCTCCTCCCTCATTAGTTGTAGGAAATGCTTGAAAATATTTACAAAACAATCACCAAAAAGCATTCAAAATGAAGATTCAGCATAACTTCAATGCGTACTATTTCTACAATATTTCTAATTCATATATTTTTCTACATTTCTACTATAAATGAAGAGATCTCTTAAATTGTTATTAAATATCCTTGACTTTCAGTCCCTGGTTAGACCAGCCAGGGTTTGCTCCTCGTGGTAACTGGCAGTAATATCCAGCAGGCTTTTGGGTGACTTAGGAATAACTGAAGCACGTCGTATTATTCCCATTCCTTTTCACTGCTGCTTCCTGTCCTAGTTGTTACGGGAGCTGTGGCGCTGGATTCATAAGACCAGCATGCAGTCACGATGGGTTCGTGGCATTCTGGAGTTGCCTGCATTCTCTGGTGGCTTTGTGGAGCTTGCGTAAGGCAAGGGGAGCACAGCAGACGAGTGAATGCAGGCTCCTGTGTTTTTTACTTCATTAGTAGACCTGTGAGCTTCTACAGAGTATGTCAGCCGAGATCATACTTAATTCCCAGTCTTGATGATATCGAGGTTGTCATAGCCAGCATTTCCAGATGCATATACTTCTCTTGAATTTATATGACAAGGTAATATTAAAATGACACCTCTTAGCACGCCAGAAAAATGCATGTATTTCTCAGAGTCTATCACCACTCAACCAAAAGTATGTAACCCCTGGGAACTCTGGAAGGAGATGTATTTATCCTTTCTGAGTCATCTGATCATACAGGGCTCAACGCTGGTGCTCAAACTTCCAGAAGCATTTGGAAAGCAACCACAGAAATCAGTCAATTGGTCAAAGAGCCCCCTCGAAGAGTGGCAAGAGGAAGCTACAGAGGCGCATCGGAGCCAGCACTCAGCTGTCAGGATGTCCCTTCTTTGCTCCTTCAGCTCCTGTCACACATGCCACCCCCTCCGGCATACCACCTCCAAAGTCAGTGGGCTTTTTGTGCACACTTTGGAGGCCTGACCCCTCCTGAGACTCTGCAAGTTAGGTTGCAAGACCCTCAAGCTGCGTCTCACTTAAATGCTTGATCTGCTTATTTTTGTCAATGCTAGTTTCCCCAAAGTAGTTCAACGGCTCCTACATGTGAAATGAGCATTGTTGGGAACAGATCTATACCCTTGTCCAGACAAGATTTCATGAGCAATTTTCCAAAAGTAACTTGATTTTCTGGAGTCTGATCAGGTGAGTTTTGTTGTTTCTCTTCCTTTACCTTTCCTTGGAAGGAGCTTTGTCCACTTGATGTATCTCCCTGGCATCTTACCTACGGCTGATTCTTCCACGTGGGAGATCTCTTTCCCATTCCTCCTCAAAGGAGAGTGGGGAGGAATTTAATGAGGTCTGGGTCTATACGAGTTCCAGAGAAATTTGTAACGGTTGTGTCTGTATTTGTCACATCTATGCTTCAGACCAGAGCAGTTTTTTGTTAATGTTGGCGGCTCTGAACAAAGAAAGTCTTAAAGTTATTAAATGTAAACTATGTTAGCCAGCTGATGGGGAGGAAAATCCAGACCACTTTAGTGGCATTTTGGAATCATTCAATTTTAATTCTTGAAATTAATGTCAAAGATATTTTTGCTGTATGGAAAATTTTCATCATTCGATTTCTTTTTTGTGCTTATCTGTTCCTCACTGTACTGGCTAACTGCAGCCTACCTGCGCCTATGTGTGCGCACCCTGAGGTATAGTTAGCTCTTGGGTGTTGTACGTAGCAAATACAGATAAGCAGTTTACAGCCTAGTGAGGTCTTACAGAATTTGGTCTGGGGGCTCTTGTGGCCCTAGTGCCCAGGAAAAAAAGCGCAGTCTGGAAAAATCTTGTTGGTCTTCTTCTACAGAATGACTTTTGAGGTTCAGCAGTAATCCTGGCAGACTGTAAGCTAGCCTGTCTGCCTAAGGATATTTACAGCTCACCTTGTTCAAGCTGTTACCTTTATCATGTCCACCAGGTGATCTGCTGAAAAAAGAATCCCATTAACTGTAGTAGCTGCTGGGATAAGTCCTTACTCAGCTCAGAGTAAGGCTGACCAGTAACCACTGGTCTTCCCTTACATCTGAAGATTCAAAATGTTATTGCTTAGAGCAGTGATGTTTGCTGTCACTGAATTCCTGAATTTGGCATCCCATTGACATGGTTTCAGTCATTAAGTGCCTAAGACAGCAACCTTCCACATGCTTTTCTGGGCTCTGCTCTTCCCTCTCACCTTCCAGTCTTTGCTCCATCAACAAATTCATTCACAGCTTGAAGTATCTTTTTTAAAATAATATCTATCATTGAAATCGGTTATGCAAGTCACTGGCAAAAGGTATAATCCTTGCAGTGTTGCTGGCTCAGCTACTTGCTTGTAAGAAGAAGCTGTGTAAATAATGTAGTATTTTGTTTGCTAGGAATTAATAAAAAATTACTCAGCTCAAAATTAAAGTGAAACCAGGACAAGTGCATTAAAAATCACTCTCTTCAAAAGCATTATTTTAAAGGAACATTCTTAATTAAAAATACCTTCAAATAAAAAAGAAGAAAAATGTTTTATTTAAAATTCTGAGATGAGACTTGTATCTTATTAGAGCATTTCTGTTTCCTTTCTAATGCAAACAAATTAAAACATCTCAGTTTTGCTAAGCCTGTATTTTTGTCCTTGTCATGCACATGCAAAAAGATTAAAAAAAAAAAAAAGCATGAATTTTTCACTTAGTTCTCCCTGTAGTGCTTCTAGAGGTAGGAGTTAAATGGCCAGCAATGCCTCCTAGTCTGTCAGGAGTAATGCTTTTTTAGGCCAGAGAGAAGTTTTGGTCTCCTGCATACCAAGAGCGTGACAGAATCACTGAGCTATCAAATCAGTTATTCTGCCAACATCTTTCTGGTTCACTGAAGAGTAAATTAATCCTACGTAAGAGTGCTCCATCAGGAGAATAAGAGCAAGCACACGCACTGCCATGGTCAGGTAGTAAGGTGCTTGCCAGAAGTGTAAATAATGGATAAATAATTAATTTTCTTTGGGGAACCGTCAAGGATCTACTTCTCCGAGCGCTTATGCACACATGGTGGAACAACTGCAGCAAGGGACTGAGCAAGAGAACTTCTCCATGGAAAGAAAACAAGTCCTAGGGCAGGTTGCTCAGCAGCTCCACCACGGCTCTTTACGACTCACCAGAGACCTGGGGTGTCCGGGAACGGCACCAGTTTCTGGCGTCAGCACTGAGCAGGAGGTGTTCGGGAGGGAGCTGCTCCAGCAGAAGACGTTAGGACACACCTTTGGTCACCACCATCCACTTGGAAATGACAGGCTGCAAGGAGCGAGTCTCTGGCATGCCGACCAGGTGACGTTACCAGTGCTTCTGGTGTCGTGCCCCCTGCCCACCTCCGCCCCCAACTTCATTTAGGAAGGTCCAGCAGTTCCCATGAGCAAACAAAAGAGAGGGACAATGCACGATGCAACAGATAACCCAGTACTGACCTGAAATCTGTTGCCTCCAGTTCAAACTATTACAATGAACTGCAAACCCATGTTGTCTTCTGTGTGATTTCTCACAGTTGATCTTTTTTTTTATCCTGTTCTTACATCTTTCCTTGTTTCCACATACCTGTTTGACCTCTCATTGACTACCCTCTCTCCATTTTTCCTGCTGGCTTCAGATACTCGTTTTTCTATCCACATTCACATTGATTATTTTTGTTTGAGCCTAAGAACTGGTTTACTTTCTTTCAATTTCCCTTTACTTACTCCTTTTCTTGAGAAAAACTTCTTCTCCCTTTGTTCCCTGTCCTCTTCATTTGTTATGTTTCTGTTATTCTCCATTCCAGTTATAAAACCCATTTACTCTCTGTCTCTCTTCTCATCTCTCGCTACACAAGCCATGTAACTCCAGCAGCCCCAGGTCTGTCGGTCTAATTTCCCCTTTCCATCTGCTAACACCTCTCCCTTCCTCTCCCTCCCACACAGCACTCTCTTCCCTTTCTGTTCCTAGTTCGACATCTCTCGTCTGACTTTTCCATCGTACTCCTCCCCGCCGATGGTGCCAGCAGAAACGTTTAGCTTCGGTGCATTATCCCATAGATGTCCACCTCCTTCCCCTCCCTGATGCTCCTTAGATCAAGCCCACAAGCCCCTGCTTGGCCAGCTCAGGCATGTTTGCCGTGCATTACCAGTGCGAGCCTCTGTGGAAAAACAACAGTACTTTGAACATGCTATGAAGGAGGCATTTGGATCACACTTTAAATGAACAAGATAGGGGTATTTTAATGATCACATTGCAGTTGTTCAGCTTTACTGCAGTGATGAACCTGCAATTGCTCCAGTGTTTTCGATCAGTTGCCCCAAGGCAATAAGCACTTTGCCACAAGAATATGTGTGACTTTGGGAAGGGCCAAGGATTTCTGTTCGAGACCATCTGGTCCTAAAGCAAGTTATTTATCGAAACCCAAGATTACTCAGGTTTTCAGACCATTTTCTCTCTAGACCTCTGCTGCAAATGGCTGTTGCATTTGCTCACAAACTAAATAGACAATATTCCTAGCAGTACTCATAATGAGAAGTCTACATGAGTGACCTTTTGAAAGCTCTTGACTCCTTCAAAATGTAAGCAAATTGAAAGTCTCTATTTGCAAGACCAGAAATAAAATGAAAACCTCACTTTGGCTGTCTAAAAATAAAGCCATATAAAGCAAAGACCTTGCTGGATAGCAAACTCTTAAAATAAATACAATTTCCTTTGCCACAATAAATGTTGTTTCAGATTCTGAAGTTGGATATATAATTCATTCCACTGAGCTGTAACGTTTTGTTAAACTGGAGGAACTTCAGAGGAACCGCTCTTCAGTTTCTTAAAGACTTGCACTGCCTGCTGCTCTCTTAAAAAAAACAAGTTCTGGGGAGACATGCTCTGGGATGGTTTTAAAGCGTTTTTTTGGTTCATTATTGAGATCTGACTTTCTGCATCCACAAGATCAACCACAGATGAATTGTTTCTGTGGTCTTAATAGAAACCTGAAGGTCTAACCAGCTTTTAGAAGTTAACCTAGCGGGCCAGGTCCTTGGCTGCCATTCTGGCTGCTTTGGTCTGCTCAGGAAGAATTTGGAGAATGTATAGAGTGCTTAAACGGCAGCTACAAATTGCGGTTTTGTTTCAGCTCAAGAGTGAACTACATTTAAGAGATGATTGTGGTAACAAGAAAAAAACCCTCTGAACTGAAGTGTTTCCAAGCTATTCATCACTTCCCTAGTGTCTCTCCTTATGGAAATTCTCCAAGACTTATGATACTGATCTTGTAAACAGTTATTTTCTTTCCTTAGCTCCTGTAATAAAAGTCATGCTTGATATTTCTGTCAGAACTCCTTGGCCCCTTCTTGGACTTTTTTTTTTTTTTTTCCAGATTGAGAAATGGGAAAAAAATCAAAAGGATTTTTTTTTTTTTAATCTCAGTTTGGATCATGCATCCTTATAATGTCATTAAAAAACCCACAACAACAACAGCAAGAAAAAAAAAAAAGTAACTTTAGTAATTTCTTCTGAAAGTGTTATTATTAAATAACAAATGTATGGCACAGTACTAACAGATACTTTGGCCAAATGCTTGTTGTCAGAACATACTAATAGGAAACAATGACATAGGACAGGGGAATATGTTTAATTTTTTAATGTCTATGTGCATATAGATAAGGAACCCAGCAGACATGCCCCCATAAATACGCACAATCATCAGACCACTCTGGGGTTTCGGTACTGCTGATTGCGTTATTTATGCAGATATATACAAAATTATGCAGAACTCGCATGTTATATTTTTGTTAGAGGGAACTAAAAAATATGCTACCATTCTGCATACTTTTAAATGCACATTCCCTTCACTGGTTTGAGAATAGATTCATTCTTGCTTCTGTGTAAATTTGCTGGTCTAAATTGAAACATCCTCCAGTCTTTTCGTACTCGCACTGCCGCACATAATGTTTCCCTGGAGAGGAACTTACCAAGTAAACGCTTTGTACTTGCTCACAAGTTTCAAAGGCTTCCTCTGCTGTCGCCTTTATGCTGCGAATTCAGCGTTTGTATGAGGTGCAGCTGCCTCACCCAGAGGAAAAACTACCCTCGTACGCAGGCTTCTGCGTTAAGTTTAGGGAAGAGTCGGTGGGTTTTTAAACTCTTCCTACAAGATCACAGCTCTGGATCCCGATTCTAGAAACTCTGGAGCTTTAAAGTAAAAGGAACCTTTGTCGATGTATTTTGTATGCGATGTCTGGTCACATATCAGCATGAGGATTTAGGTGCTTTAGGCTGCCTACTCGTACTTGAGCTACATGCTGCCTTTTTTAGTGAAGCTCCCGTTGTACCACAAAGCGACACAGTCAACACTTCAAATGCTAAAAGCACTGTGTGGATGTTAATTTAACTCATTACTTATCTCACCACTGCTTAGTTTATCAGAAAGGAATAAAACCAAAATGATACAACTTGCCCAAAGCGAACCAAATAACCATTGGCAAAACCTAGGCCAGAAGTAAGAGTGAAGTTACAGAGGCACTGGTGGCATATATACATTTGAAAAGCTTTTTAAAGGAAAAATGTCGAAATTGGGCAATAGGGAGTTTTTGTTTTGAAAGTTGTTACAGTTCCAACAACTAGCGTTTCGTTATTTGCCACTGTAAGTGTTTCAGAAAAGGAACTCTTACAGATAAACCAAATCTAAACATACACACATTTTTCACCCCCCCCCCCCCCCCAATTCCACCACACAAACGCTTTATTTGTTTCAGTGGTATTGCTTTCAGAACATTAAAACAATTACATTCCAAAGGCTTCAGAATCAAACACATTTACAGGATCTTGCAGAATTCTCTCTCGAATGGCAGCACAGTGCAGAGGCCTGGTGGCCCCCGACGCAGCGCTCGTTCGGGGGCTCACATGATGCGGTTGCGTGCTGTGTTAACAGCCAAGCCTGCCCTTATCTGGGACAGAAATTAGCCCAAGGTCAAAGAACCGAGACAGCTGTTCACTATTGCATTTTATCGTCATCACCGCAGCCGTGCTCTCTGTGCTCTCAACCCTTCCCATCCGTCCGTGCAGCACACCCAGCGCTGCTCTGCCGCCGCGCACCCTCGCAGCACCCACGGCTCGACGGCTCCCCGAAGCTCGGGCCCACGTCTCCGGCTCCACGCTCCTCCGAGCTGCCGACGCCTCCCGCGACACCCGCCCTCAGCGAGTCCCCTTGCGCTGCTCCCGCTCTTCACGCCCCGG
>JAVJGI010000001.1:22394367-22463265 GCA_035590275.1 Ibycter americanus
GTCCCCGCCGTGTGTGAGGCAGCGCAAGCGTGCCTTCCCGCCGCCCAGCCCGCATGGCCGCGGGGGCTGCGGCTGCACCCGCCGTTCTGACCGGAGTTCACCGTTTTGGTGACTAAAACCAATAGTGACCGGCACTCTGAAAATACACACCCCATACACACCCCCACCCCCCCTTTTGTGTTTTTTTTAAATCGCTTTTTAATTCTACCGACGTCCCACCTCTCTGAAGCCCGTTGAACCCCCCCGGCGTCGGTGGTGGCAGTGAGGTGCTTCAGTCGGACTGACACTTTGCCCGCTTGTTGGTTTCCAGAGGGGCGTTCTCCGTCGTGAGGAGATGTATGAAAATCACCACCGGACAAGAGTATGCTGCCAAAATTATCAACACCAAAAAGCTTTCGGCTAGGGGTGGGTATATTTTAACGTAGTATTTATGGTGCCCCCTCCCCATTTTTTTGCATTCTTGTGGTAAGCGTTAAAAAAAAAACCCAATAAAAATGGCTAAATGATGTAATAGATTTATTAATACTTTTATTTCATGGGGTTTGGGGTTTGTTTTGTTTTATTTTTCATTTCCTTGGTGCTTTTTTTTTTTTCCTCTTAACATCCTGGATTGACTGTGTGGAGGTCTGAGGTTGCTGTAAAGCGTTTCAAGAAAAGATGTGCAAATACTAAAATGATTTAACACAATACAGTCTCCTCGCTTTTGTATCTAAATAACTTGGAATATCATTTTGCAAGCCGATTTTTTGGGGAAGGTTGAGAAATACTAAGTTTCCCTTACAGCTTTTATTTTCAATGTTGAACAGCTTTACTGAATTCTGTACTTCCATTGCATTTAAACATGAACATCAAGGCCCATCTGACTATGAATGCATGAGAAAAAGAGTGTACTTCTGCCTCATGCTAAACTTTGTTATGAGAAGAAAATCATGTTAAGGAAGCAAATTAGCGTTTTACGAACTAACCATTTATGAAGCAAGTCATTCTGATTAAGTGATGAGACTGTTTTACTGTTACAACCCAACCGTAATACCTGCTGTACAGCTTGTTTATACTTTCCCTACTACGGGTGTATTTCCTAGACATTTTCAGTGTCGGTGGATGTGCCTTTACGATACATTTCAGGTAACAGTAACCGACATTACGTGTATGTTGAAAGCAAGCCTTAATGGTGATAGGTCAATTGCTTGTTAAGCCCAAGCCAAGAGTGCTTGTGCTAGGATGTCGGGGGTTTCAGAGTATTCTCCGGTTAACATTATGTGTGTTTTGATAAGAATTTGTGGTGTGGTAAAGAACATGGAAGTGAACAAGCAAATAATGTCAGAGTGCAAACCCGTTCATGGCTGGGCTTGCTTTTGATGCAAAGGAATCACTGCAGGTAAACAGCAGTTTGAATTAATTCATCAAATCTAAACATAAAATATTTTGTATGACATTATGGCATGTTCTGGCAACATGCTGTTGTCTGATAAAGATCTTTCAGTATTGTGTCAATACTTTTATTTTCAGCTGATGAAAGTTGTGTGAAAATTTACTTTCTACCTTTTGCTGAATTTTAGTCTTCATACTCTTGCTGCAAGATTTGTTTTTCTTTATTTTTTGAGAAGTACTTAAATTTAAAATACTCCTTTGTGGAGTTAGGAATTTAAAGGGAGAGAGGTTCAGAGAATGGTAATATTTGAGGTAAAATATTTTCACAAGTTTGCTTAAAACAGATCTTCCTTTTTTCTTTTGTTACACAATGCGATCTGGTGAATTTTGATGCTTAAAATAAACCACCACGTTCTGTGTGATTTCATACATCCAAGTACCTTTTGATGTGAGAAGCCGTAGCGAGATCAGCACCAGGTTACTTCTGTGCCGTGGGTTTTATGTATGATGGGATCAGTCTTGAAATGCAAGGCTAAATTAATAAAAATTTTGTCTTCCTTAGAAGTAATCATTTGGAACATACTGTATTTTAAGCTTTAATTTCTGTACTGCTTTTGCCTGTTCATGCAGGACCACGTTGGTCCTTGGTGTAGTCCATTAATGGGTGGAAGCATGTTTGGGAGAATATAGCTTGTAAGATGGAACGAGGGAAAAATCACCCAGAGATCTTTCTGCAGATTTAGCACGTAAACCTGTAAAAGGAAGGGGTTACGCTTCAAAGCTGGACCATGAAATATCCTTTTTTTATCAGAATGCGTGTGGGGCCATGTCCATTTATGCAGGGCATACATTTCCACCTCTGTTTTCAGAGATCCCAAAAATACTGAAGGTGTTCTATCTGCTTGGTGGTTTTTTGTGGTAGTGGTTGTTTTGGTTTTTAGCTTTTTGAAATCTAAACAGCTTTTGAAGAGCAAGCTTCTTAGAGAAGTCTTCAGATTCTTATTAGGCAATTCTTTTAATTATTGAAAGGTACACTTTAATTGCACTTGTGGTGCAAAAACTAAACATTAAAAAGCCTCAAACTGTGATACTTTCTGCTGGCTGATAATAGGTATACAGCTTATAACAAAGATGCCATTTTACAAATCTGAATTGTAAGCTCCATTCTTCTTGCAGCTGAACTGCTTTATGATGAGGTAGCAGTTCACTTTTGCATTTCATACTTCTTACTTGAAATACCAGTTACAATGTAAATCTAAAGGACTGTTCATTGGGTCAGCTTCATCTGTGAGCAGAGTTAAGAGGTTCTTGGCTCGGAAATGCCTATCTGTTGTACAGTGCCTGGCTCTCTGGAAGTCTGTTAAACATAATGTCCAATTTGAACCTTCTTGCTTGCAAGACTGAAGAAGAGCAGTTTAAATGTATAACATGGAGGAGTCAAGACTCTCAAGGCTAAATAAACTTTCCGTAAGGTAGCTTTGAAATTAAAAGTTTTTGAACTGGCTTCAGCCCAGTCATAAAAATAGTTGTCTCCCCATCCCTCCTTTACCTCAGCCATAAATGTTCTTGGAGATTTATCGGAATTCTTACTTTAGTAGTCCTTCTAAACTGAGGAACTGATCTGCTCACAGACTTATGCTGGTGAAGGTCTGTTCCCATCTGTTTCCCTGTATAGTTACAGGGAAATTTTGGACTAACTGCGTGTGTGCAGAGGCATGGGCATTGGTTTTAATTTGGAGGGGAAAGTAAGCTATGCCCCCTGTTCTAGCAGAAGTAACCTTTGTGCTTTTAAGTTGATGATCAGTTTTTTGTATCTGCTATGCTCTTATTTACAAATTGTAATCCAAAATGTAATAAACACTTAAAAAGAAATTTTAATTTTAAATATTTGACTTTACATGGCAATTCCAATTCCATATTTTTCTGATATTCAGTGATGGAAATAATAAATATTTACTATTTAAATCTCTTTATTTCAGTATAACAAAACCACTTTTGCTTGTTACAATAACATGTATTCCCTTCTTAAGGTACTCTTAAGCTGCACTTTAAAAGTACTGAGCTTTGACTTGGCATTTACTAAGTCAGTTTTAGCAGTAAATTGATGTTAGAATATCAACAGCTAAGTTTGTATCAAGAGTATGTTCCAGACAAGCTTGCATGATTTGATTATGCTGCCGATTTTTAGAAAGGGTAAAAAAATGTATGTAACATATCCCTCTAAAATTAAGTGCAACAGTGGACAAGCATACAGAAAACTAAGAATAAAGTGAAGAATGTATGTGCTCGTTCTGGATTCTGTATCGTTACAGCTGATGAAGTTGTTGGGATTTTCTTATTACTCAGTCTCTAAAGTGTGCTGATTTGGGCTTCTCAGTGTTGTTTTTCTTGTGTTGAAAGCAATATAGATAAAAGTGAACTTCTGTGAGGTGACTTTACTTTTCCCCTGTCTGTTCCAAATACCAAATAATTAACAAATCATCTCTTTCTTTTTGTCATTATCTGTACATCTTTTATCTTCTCTTTTGAGAGTCTTCTGGCTTTGATCCAAATGGATTTCATATAAACAGATCTAATTTTCGTAACAGGTTTGTGCCTCGTTTTCTGACTTAAAAAAAAGTAAATTAGACAAGCATTTACTTCTTTGGTCATACTTGGAAAGATCAATTACTAAAGTATTTTCATCGGTTGTAATTTTTGCCAGTAACTCATATTGAAGTTTTCTCTGTAGTGGCCGAAAGCACCATGCCTTTGATGGCAATTTGATGGCATCTGTGAGAGGAGGATGATGTTCCAGTCCATTTTCCTTTATAGTGTGCTTTTGTAAATACTGCCCAGACACGCCTCTCCCAGCCCTTAGACGGCTGCAGCAGAAATACAAACTGCTTTGTTTATGGGCATACATAGTATTAACAGTAATGTAAGAATCAGCTGGAGGTTATAGCTTCTTTGTGATAAAGCTCTCGTGAGCTTTCAGGGACCAACTATTCCATTAGCTTCAGCGAGCTTCTGAGCTTTAAGCCTTGAAGGCTTCACTGGTTATTTATCATCCTTTTTAGCAGGAACTTTCCCAAATCTTTTCCAGCATCTTCCTATTCATCGGAGAGGAGGGTATTTCCTATGAGCTTGTGACTGCAGATGCAAGGCATAGCCAGAGGTGACTGGAGCGGTTGTGCTTCCCTGCAACGAGCTCTGATGGGTGAGGAGACTGAAAACCCCACCCTTTTGGAACAGTATTTTGGTGGTAGTATTGAGTAATCTTGCTGTGGGAAGAGCATGTCTGTGTCTACAGCTGTCCAAGTAGAGCATCTCATGATCCCTAAAGCAATTTAAAATACATTAGGCAGATGAATGAAGAGTGAAGCATACAGGGTAGTGTTTTTCAGTATAGTTTTTCATGACAAAGAGATAAACGTTTTTGTTGTGTCACTAGACCAACATTTCATTTAGTCAGGTAGCCTGTGTCAGCGCCAGATATTGTACAGGAAAGCAAGCTCTAATGTGGCTTCCTGTACTCCATAGGAGGAGAAAGTCATTCTTCCTTATCTAGCTGAAGATCCTAATCTCTGAAGCACACATTTACCTGGGCAAGTTTATTATAACACAAGTATTTTTAATGCTACTTTTTGTTCATAGGTACACATGAAGTTACTCCCACACATAAAGTACTATCTTTAAGGGCATTTAGTTGCCAGTAAAGCAGATTTTTGTCTTTGTGAGGACAAGAATTAAGCTTGGGATTTTAGTTATTTTTGTCATTACCTTGCTGTAGTCTGTTTCTCGAGTTAATTACCTGTTGAGGCAGTATGTTTGCCTTCTCCCATGTGTTAAGAATGTTTTTAAAAATGTTTTTCCATCCTGTGTAAGAAGGCTTACCTGCTAACATGTGGTTGCTCGTTTTTAATGCTTGTGCTCGTTTTGTCCTTCAGTTTGGTCATGGCATTCTTTTCAGTTTGACACAGATTCTGTAATTTAACGTGGATAGGTTTGCATGTTGGTGTGCAAGGATTTGTTTCAGTTGCAAATTACCATAATTTAGCAGGCTGCTTGTTCTATCTGTTAAAATTGAGTCTGTTCAGAAAGCTCAGAGTAATAGAGAGCACTTGTAAGAGTGTTATTTAAAAAAAAAAAAAAAAATAAATTTTTGTTTAGGTGTTCTCTTTTGAAGGTTTGGAGCTTTTGTTATGTTTTTGTTCTAGTGAAAATCTGAAGAACTTGAAAGTATTTGAACATTTTTTGCAATTATTGGGAATACCAGAGCGAATGAGGGCTTTGAAGTTCATTGTGATGAGTATTGGTTGGTAGTATCTTACTCTAACAGCTTAAAGTAGATTTGAAATTAATTTTCCTGGCAGTTCATAGTTAAATTATCCATAGTGAGTATTGTATGATTTTGATAATGCCACTTCTGTTTTTCTTTGCGAAGGATTTATTTTCTCTCTCCATTGTGACTGTTGTTGCTCTTATGAAAGGACATTCTGTTTATAGCTCATACACTGATGGGCCTTAAAACAGATTACATCCAAATTTGAAGATGCGTGCATTGCTTTTGTAATCATTAAAGCTTGTCACTGGTGTTCTTGCTGGGAGGTATGTACTAGAAAAAGTTAAAATTGTAATGCATACTTTAACGTATTTCCACATGGAGGATGGATGTAAAGAACTCTAGTGTAGTCTTCTGCTGTTCTTGTAACATGCTTCAGAGAAAGGGCTTTGACATGTAGCGAAGCCATACCCTAAAAACACTGCTTACAAGTTATCCTGAAAGCTGGAAGTTTGTGGAGGTATAGCCATTGACTGCAATGAACACGTGACCCAAACCCAACATGTAAAATAACTCGGGGGAGACATGGAAAATTAAAAAGGTATTTGCATCATCTGTCATCTCAGTTTGACCAAGCTGAAGGCGGGGTGGGGGGAGGAACTACATAAGAGATGTTTTTCTGTCCTAACTCCCAAGATTATTAACTGTGCCTGAAAGTACAAATCGGTTGAATGCACCTGTGCCTCTTGGGAGCTTCCCATTTTCTCTTATTGTGTTTCACCACTACTTTGGCCTGGACCCCCTCTCTCCTGTCAGGTCTCTTCCACTGAAATGTTAACAACGAAGGGATTCTTGGGGACTTACTTGGCTATGACTTTCCTGCCATTTTCTGTCAGAAGCTGCTAACTCTTGGCACCGATGGGTGCTTCTGTTTAGTGTGTTCACTTACAGCAAACTAAAAGACTTAACTGCACATCTGAACAGCTCCACTTCCAGAATTGCTTCTGTTGGGAGAGAGGGGAGCGCTAGATGCAGGGGAAAACATGAGTACCTTTATTCAGCTTGTGTGTCTGCATTCTGATACTGAAATACGGATGTGTTCCCTGGTAACGTTTTACTACTTGAGTCCAGATCATACCTGCAAATGAAAGCTTTTAGTCAAATATGAAAACAAGGAAATAAGCACAATGGTAAACACTTAACTGCTATTGTAGATTGGTTCTGTCTGTTTGCACATAATACTGTACACAGAAAACATTGGTTTGTGTCTATTGCAATCTGAAACCACAGGTCAGCTGAGGTATTTAAGCAACTTGCATCTGTCTGCATTGACAGCAAGGTAGAAATACACCTGTTCCTGAAAGAACTGAAACTGAATTTCTGAGGGTTTGTTCTGCACCTAATCGTGAAGACTCTCTTAAAACCTAAGTAGAACAGAAATGGTATTAACAATGTGAAAGTCCTACCATATGCAGGTATATATTTGTCCAAATGCTAAAAATTGTTTATTCACTTTCTCTGGTTATGGTTGGTGTACGTGAAGTCATCTCTGCTGCTTTTATTTACACTTCTGTGATTCCAAGGTCTGGGCTTGGGGTTTGGGGGGTGCTGGTGGGTGTTTTTTTGGTGGTTTTCTTGGGTTTTTTTGATGGGTGACCATTTTGACTATGGCTTGGAAGACAGGAGAGGGCTGTAATTTTTTTTTTTCTCTCCATTTAATTGCAAGGTGGCTGATCTGAGAGATTGAAATAAAAATTAGCTAAATATTTTGCTTTACAAATGTAAATACTGCTAAAATAGTGCTTTTCATGTATCTGTCCTTCATTTGACCTCCTGAGAAATGTAGGCCAGGGTGTTTCATGTGTCAGGGTCCAGCTTCCTCCTTCATATACATTTAGTGCACATTTGTCAAATGCTTTGTAAGGGTGTTGTGGGGATTTTAAAAAGATTATGTGGGAAACTCCCTCTGTTCACTGAAAAAGGTTAATAGGGAACAAAAACCTAGCTTAAAGGTGGTAGTTCCTTTTTTTTAATTCCGTATTAAAAATAATTACGCCTTGAATTTGAAGAAACATCTGCTATGTTTTGCAGACACAGAATACCAGATAGAACCAGATACCAGAGTGATACCAGAGAGAACGGAGGATTTGTGTGACGTGGTTTTAGTATTTTCTTTCAGGGGAGATGGTTGTGCTGTTATCCAGTGTCATTTTCTAGGTTGTTGTCAGCTTGTTCTGAAATGTGTTGACTTCCGTTGTTTGAATTAGAAAACTCATTTTAAAGCTTTGCAGCCCTGTTAATTCCTGTTGCGTCTGATTGGAAGCTGCTGGATATATTCTGCTGAACTGAGAGTTTACTTGATTTCTCTTGAATCTGTTGCTTCTGTAGATGCCCCTGCATAGAAGCACTAGCTATAGCCCAGAGGACAAAAAGCTGCGGAGGAGAGACTTAGGCAAATTTGCAAATGTATCTTATCCCTGATTTAGTTTTGATTCTAATCCAGGGCCTCTTTAGTGGAAATTGAGAAGCATGAATTGTGCTACAGCATATATTTATTTTTTGTAATTGGGTTTTTAAGTCTAGAGAGTGATAGTTAATATGCTGAGCAAGCTGTTACAGATGAGTCTATGCAACTGTTGGTTTAAGTTGATTGTATTTGGTGGAAAGGAACTTTGGCCTACCTGGTGATTTGAGGTAGCTTCTATTACGTGTATTCCTGCCCTTTTGTAAGTAGTAAGTATTTCACAGGAAACTGGGAGACTAAAACGTGCAGACTTAATGTAAAAAACAAACCAACCCCAAAACCTCTCAAAAGTAATAAAGAATTTATTTAATAATGGAAATATGGTGCTGTGGATATTTGCTGGTCAAGATGAAACATTTCATCTCGTGATGGGAGGCTTTTTTTTTTCTTGCCACTAACCAAGAATTTATACACTGCTACAACAAGTTAACATCCAGGTGATGCTTTCCAAGAGAACTGTCTGGCATTCATAAAAACAGAATTTATGTTTTCACAGTCACTTTCACCTTGAATGTAGAGCATTCTTGTTGAAAAAGTTCACGACTGGTCATGTGGTTTCTTTTGCTCAGTTACAGCCAAATCAGTCAATTGGCTTGTCAGTTGGACAGCCTCTCCCCCCATCCTAAATGTGTTGTCTAAGGAGTTGATCCTTTTTATCGTGCATCAGTTTTTACTCTGCCAATGTACACTTGGCAGTGCTGCGGAAAGCATGGCTGTGGTTACATTCCACTGGATGTAGAACTTTACCTAAACCCATCTTTAGCCAGAGGTCGTTATGTGCAGAATTAAAAAATTTCAGAATCTGATGTATAAGGAAAAGAAAAGTATGAACTGAATGTTAGCTGGATTGAGTGAGCATGTGCATGAATTTTGACAGATGTGAGGTATATTGAAGAATATATCAAACCCTGATGGTAAAGTTAGTTCCCAGTTGTTACATCTATAGTCTGCAGGCAAGTATACAGCCTTTCTGAACAACTTGTCCAACCCTGTGGCCTCAAGCTGGCAGTTCTCCTTATCTGAGAAACTGTTAATTAATTTGTACAGCATGATGGGCAATGCACTGGGTCACATGGCAGAAAGCAGCCTTCTACCTGCTGTCCATTCCCTGCGCTACGATGAACAGTGTACCTTGCCCAACAAGGAAGATTAGCAAGCCTCCGTGTAAGTGCAAAGTATAACACACCTCTGTTGTAAAATTTCATCATCTCAGGATGTGAGAGGAAGAGAAACATAAACTTACAGCATTGAAGCTCATATTTGTGGCAAGCAATCTATCGCATGTGTTTTCAGAACTTTGTTCCTGATATGGTTGTATTCAGGAACTGCTTGCTTATAAATTTTCCGCAATGTGAATGCAAGTGTTGCAGCAGCAGTCACGTTGCATATTCATGTTGCTGCATGAACAGATGGGGTTCCTACATAATGTCCATATTTGAAAATCTGATGGGATTTGCCAAGCGTAAGCTTTCATTTAAATTTTAACCTCTTGGAGAGATAGGTTTGTGATTTAATTAGTCAAGGCAGGCCTTGAAGTTACTTGTATTGCATAGCAGATTTCAAGCTAGTGCTTAGGTATGATTTTGGTTTGGGAGACTTCTTGTATGAATGGTTTTAATAGGCTATTGCTCATTGGAACAAATAGCCACAAAATTCGAAGATTTATCTTGAAACCTTATTCATTTGGCTGATTTTATTCAAATCCTTCAGTAAGTGCAGCTGTATATTCAGTTAAAACATGTAACATGGACAGAGCTCTGTTGCTGTGGTACTGCCTTGAAGGGAGGTTTTTTTGTGCTGTAGGGTAGATGACCTTCAGTTTCCCTTGGGACAGCTCCAGGTGCTGCTGAACTTTGGTTATTAAAACTCACTCAAAGACTTGTTTTCCACCTTTTTTTATAGAAAAATGTCACAAGTGTTAAGTGTCTCCACGACGCTGGTGAATTCCAGTATAGAAAGTAGCCTTCAAAACCTACATTTTTTGGTTATTTATGAAACACTGTAGCTGTGAAAAGATAAAGCTTACTGTGGTGCTTTTTATACTGTGTATACTGCTTTTAAAATTAAAGAAATGAAACTTGGGTGTAAGATAGATTGCTTAATATTTGCTTTCTTCATGCAGCATGGACAGCTATGAGATTGTGGTTAGCATTGCACTGATACAGGCTCATGGGACTAAATGCCCTGCTTGTTGTGGCATAACCCCCCCACCCCCCTTTCTCGGGGCTTTTTGGTATCACCACCCCAAAAGGGGGAAGGAGGGTAAAAAAAGGGTTTCTGTCAAATTTCTGCATCTTTCCATGGTACTCTTGCTGATATTCATCATTTATACTTAGTAAATTTTAGCATGTTAAACATTTGTGGTTGCTTGCTCTTTCAAGTAAAGCCTCCCAGTAGTCTTTGAATGCTGGAAAAGCCTAAGATATATAAGATTATGTGTACTGCTAGTGGATGGAAGAGCTTCTGAAGCCCAGTAACGTTTCTTCTATACCTGTAGCACTTTATGGTCTTTCATAGCTGTTGCATTTTGTGGGGGGAAGGAAGGAAGAAAAGGCCACTGGTGTCTGTGTTCTGTGTGTGTGTGCATGTGCACATGTTAGATAAAGAAAAAGATCCAGCAGAGCTCATGCGTACCCAGCCAGCTTGTTTGCTGTAGGAAAATATTTCATGCTAAAAGACCTGGTAACTAAATTAATTTTACTTGTAATGAGGGCAAGAATTGGTGTCGTTAAATTTTTGTTTATTTGTGGTTAACATGATTTATCTATCTAAATTAATAAATTGCTTTCAATGCTTTGTTAATCAAAACATGTAATGAGATTAATTTTCCCAGAGTGGAAGCTGCTTATGTGTGGTCCATGCCCCCTTCTAGGAGAGGTGTGTTAATATTACAGATGTTTTGGGGACCAGATTGATGACGTGGCTAGCCTTGCATACTAATGGTGGTAAGCCTGGCATATCTCAGAGGTGCTTTCAGGAAACCTGAAGTAAGCGGACAAGGACTCATGAATTAGGTGTATGTCAAATCTATAATAGGTGGAGATTTTTAAAGTCTCAAAATCATGAGGTTGAATATTCCATCCTTATTTTTCAAATTACTTTTATTTTGGTCACAGGACGTTCTTGTAGCCATATAAATCTCGCGAAGTTGTTTTATCTCAACAAAGTTCATGCTCCTTAAAGTATCAGATACTTGAAAAACTTACCCTTTGTCCTTTAAATAGGACTCATTCCCCTCCATCACCTTGAAATAGGATTAATCCCCTTCTGTTCACAACTGTCTGCTTGCTTAGATAGTTTTGAATGATAAGGATTGGTCATTTACCGATACTCAAAATGAAAGTCAAGTTTAGAGTTAGATTATTGTTTCTTTGTTCAGTGGTCTGTTCTTGGTTCAGAACAGACAGATTCAGACTGACACATTCAGTCTAGCTAAAACTGATGCCTTCCACTTTCAAATCACATTTATCTACTGTGAGACTTACACAGGATAAGAGAACATTTGAGCATCTATCACCTGGCATTGGCCTTAGGAGAAAAATGGAAAATAAAATTTAAGTGTATCCATGGTGAAGTTGAGTCCTTCTACAGGGTAAACAATCTCATTCAATAATCAAGCTCTGGCTTTAACTGGGGAGGTGAGTGGCTTAATTCTTTTTGCTTTACTGAAGAAAGAATTTAATACTGCACTGTTCGAAGATTTTTCTGATTTACACCCCAGATTTATTCACGGACAGTGTTTGTTGTCTGTGCCTAAGTTGTCCTTCAGAGAATTCTTCATCTTTCATCAGTGTATTTATCAAGGACAATCTTGTCTCCGTTATTTTTTTAACAGCCATCTTCCTTTAGCTTCCTCCTGTATGACAGACTTGCCATAATTGTGGTATTCTTCCTTAAGTATGCTCTAAGCAAATATATATATATACACACACAAACATAATTTGTGTGTATATATATATATGGATGTTTGGAATGGGGGATTGGAATTGACCAGAAAAAAAATGAAATCAAGTGAGGTCTCACGAGTCACTTTAGTAATCTGCCTGCATCTGCATGGGAGGATCTTGGCTGGTAAATTCCAGTGTTTGTTTACAGATTCATTTGACTGATTCTGAGACTGATACTAAACAAACTTCTTTAGTAATTTCACTTCAGCTTTCCCTTTCATCACTACATTTCTTGTCACCCCTTTTACTGGTTTCCTACCAATTTCAAAGCTAGTTTGGTAGTCTCCATTTTTACTAATCCCCAGATGTTGTATTTTCATATATTGTACATTTCAAAGAGTTGAGCCTTGCAGGAGGCATCAATGCCTGCCTGAAAAAATTCCCCAGACTAATGTTTTAGAGGACTTAGTGTACCCAACCAGTAACTGACATGCATAAATGTAGGTAGATGCTTTTTTGTTTTTTTGTCCCTTTTTTTTTTTTTTTTTTTTTTTTTTTTTTTTGTAGTTTTTCTCAAGGTCATGCATATTTGAGACCGAAGTCAAAACCCAGTTCTTTCCATCACAGGTGTGGTGTTCAGTTTCTGACATGGTAGCTTTCTACAGCCTGCCATTACTCTCGCCTCTGTGCAAGGTTGAATGGAAACTGCTGTGAAAATAGCTTCATGAAATGAAGCTAAATTAGGAATAGTTTCTGTTGAGTGTTGACTTTTGTTTCTGCAGCCACAGATACTCATCTATTCAACAAAATGGGTAAAGAAAATTAAAACTGCAAATGTATTTACGGCAGCTTAGTTCATTGTTTTAAAGAAAAGTTGTATTGATTCACACACTAAATAAACTGAAACTCTTTTAAAATGTTGCTAACTGTGGTTGACTGGTTCAGTCAATAAAATATAGCGTGTACAAATACGTAACTAGCTCAATATGTATTTTGAGGGGTTTTGAGTGCATTGCATGGCTACTTTTATTTATTTATTTATTTGAGGTCCCTTCCCTTAGTATTTTTTTAATTTATAGGCAACTGGTGTTTCATAAAGTGATGATAGTGGATAGCAGAAACTTCCTGAACAGGGAAGATGTATGAGCTTCTGGTTACATGAGTTGCGCTGTGTGTAGTTCTCTTGGCTGGTTTGTATTCATAGCATGTGAGGAAATTCTGGCAGTTACCAATGAGTATGTTAGTCTTGAGGGGTTGTGTAAGAGGACTTGGATGCTGCTTGTCTCAGGTAAGCGTGCTGGTGCTCTGTGGCACTCCCCGTTAGAGCTTTCCCTGGGAGAGGGACTGGTAGAGACCGTGGTGAGTGAGTTGCTTTGCTTCCCTGAGCTTTTCATGGGAGCTGGGCACCTGATGCCCGTTCCAGTTCCATGGTAAAGTGCATCTAGAGCTTCTGGAAATAAGGGCTAAGTAGGTGGCTTTAAGATCTGGAACTCACTGAATATGTCTTCTTTGACCAGAAAAGTTCATTAGAATTATATATATATTCAAGTTTGTACAATCTGATCTTGAAAACGAGGTGATTTTACATAATTCAGCAGTGGAGGTGTATTTAGCGATACAGGTAAATGTGATAACTAACATATGAACTTTGCTAACACATGTGAGCATTTGTGGCATCAGTACCTGGGTTTGCATCTCATGTTTACTTTCCTACACGGAAAATAGTCATTTTTATTAAATTCTATATGAAATGGGTTTTCAAACAGAAACATGTATTAGTAGAACCAGATAGCTTCACATAAAGCCACATGCTATTTGGCATAACCTTTTTTTTTTTTAAAAAAATTGAGTAGTGTTTTTATAAATATGGGAGGTATGTATTTAAATGAATGAAGTGTTAAGCTTCCTTGCTCTTGTAAATACTTAGATTGAACTTTCTGAAGAAGTGTGTCCCTTGATGTTTGTTACTTAGTAAATCTTAATAATCAATCAAAAAGTTATGCTAGACAGATTAAAAACCAAAACAACAAGCAAACCTATGATTTTTACTGAAGTATTTTGGTAATTTCTTCAGAATCTCCCTGCCCTGTTCTGGATCCTCCTCATTTAGAAGGAGAAAAGGAAGGAGATCTCTACAAAAAGTAAAGCTGCCTTGTAAAGGTGTTTTACAAGCTGCAAGACGTGTTCTACAGAAAGGGGAGGGGAGGGCCGGGAGTGATAGCTTGTTTCCAGTATTGAAATACAAACAAGAGGTATGAAACAAATCTGGTAATTCAGAATTATCATTGGCTCCTTTAGCAAACAATAGAATTCTGCAGTCATACCAGCTAATACTATCAGACTTAAACAGCAAAAGTCAATTGAATCAGATGCATATTCTTTACATCTCTTAAATATTCAGACCATGCAAATTTTATATAGAAAATAGTATTATGGGAATGCAAACAGAGCTATATACATAATGCTACAATTGCATTCCTCTCAAAAATCTTAGTAACGTGTTAAAGCTCAGCTATCTGCAGTTAGCCCACCTGAATCTGTATCTTGCAGTACAGAGTTTGTGATTGGAAAAAAATATTTTTTTTCTTTTTTAATTATATTACATAAATGCATTTTCGGCCTGAGAATTACATATACAACACCTATCTGAATTAAAGTTTCTGTAAAATAAGAGGTAAAAAACCCAACAACTGCCTTACTAAGCAGAGATTGTCAGCTTGTTTGGGAATTTTACTACTAGTTTTACCCAAAAGGTTTTTATGACATCATGATATGTAGCTAGATAAAACTACCCATGTGAATTTTGGGTATTTGCAGCCTAAATCTGCTTCTGGACTTGCATGCTGGGATGCACAGAATGCAAGTATCTGCATTTGGCTTTTTTATGCCTTTGAAGGATTCCCCTGCCCCTCTGTGTTCTTAACATGCTGATCATTTCTTTGCTAAGAAAAGAGCACATGAAGAAACCATCAAAGAAATTGTGTATATAGACTCGGTCTGAGAACCTCGGTAGATGATGTTTAAGCTAATGTACTGTATTTTGCAACTGGGGCAGACTTCAACTGCATGCAGTCAGGAAATTCCACTCACCGGCAATAATTTTCTTCATCTGCTGTAACCTGATCATGTTTAGTCTGGTACCTGTATCCTTAGCAACTTCTGGGGAGATACTACCAGGATATGGATAGTTTCATAGTCTGTGCTGTTCATATATCCTTCTCATGCACACTTACTCCTGTTTTGTTGAGGTATTAAATAGCTCCTGGTTTGAGAACCATTGTTCTCTAGTCCAGTGCTTGAGAGGGTTTATAAAATAGAGTGGTTTTGTTTTGGTGGGTTTTGTGTTTGGTGGTTAGTTGGTGGGTTTTTTTGGGTGGAATTGTTACATCCCATCTCTGTGAGATGGAGCCCTTATAAACTCATTACAAGGTAATCTGATTATTTTAAATGCTGTCTTTTTCATATTGCTTCTTTTGCTTGAAATGTGCTTGTTTTCCTTTCCTGTGTAATGTGAATGGTCAATGGAACAAAAGTTCTTGCAGTTAAAATGTTAGAAAATCCTCTTCTTAAATGCATGCTTATTTGAATTGAATGTGCTTAGGTTTTGGATGTTTTTCAATTCTGGTATACATTCTGACCAAAATAATTTAATGTACAGCATTTAAGCACCTTAAATGTGCAGTTAGTACCATTGCAAACTGTACTCTTTTACCAGAACTCTTCTTGAAACTACAGAAACTTCCTGAGCTCAGATTTGCTCTGGTTTTATTTTACACTCTTATTCTTCAAACTCAACTCTGCTGCAATACTGCAAACATGTCCTGAGCATATAGTAGTGTTTTTTTGAAGGTTGCTTTTCTCTCATGGTAGCATTTACCCATTCCTACCAGAAATCCATGCTGCTTTAGTTTTAGTTCAGCTTTCTGAATTTCAATTTCAACCTTTCTATAATCATGTAAAAATAGTATGTGGCATGCCAGCTGGTGTATATATATATATATCTTGATATACCAGGGCCTCTTCTGTTTACATTGTGTGAGTGGGGAGTACTTCCCAGATAGAGGAGAAGAGGTTCCAAATTAAAGGAAGGCATTGGCCAAGACAGAAAACTTCATGGTTATTTTAAAGGATTAAAAATCTGGAGGTGAAAAAAAAAGCTGATTATCTGATATGGTAAGTGTGATGTTCATTTAACCTGGTTTTTTTGTTGGTAGCTTTTGCCCCTTAAAGAAGTGAAAATATTATCCTGACATCCCATTATCCTGCCATTCTAGCAGAAGAGCTAAAGAAAAATGCATGAAGAAAAATCTGCTAATAGAGTATTCAGTAATAAACTACTAAAGGTTTATCTTGAATGATCTCACATCAAAATACAAAGCAGAATAAGTCTGCAGTATAGCTACTTTTAATTGTATATTTACAGGGATACCTTTACCTTACTAGTATGGGAAGGTTCTTCCTATTTTCATGAGGCTTTCTATGAAACAGCTGAATAAAATGGTCCGCCACTGCTTCAGCCTGATTCTCACTAAATAAATTGGTATTCTGTGGTGAATTGTTGAGTGACAAGCATTGAAAATGCACTTGAAGTTTTCCTTAATGACTAAGCTTTCTTGCCTAATACAAAAATGAAAGGCTGCACAGAAGTGAGCGATGTTGTCAAACCTGTCATCAAGTTCTCAGAGTTGGTTTGAGTACTTGTAATGTTCTTCCTTTAATTGACTTGGAAATTTGCAAAGGTTGATTATTAAAGGGGAAAAGCAATTTTTAAAGATGATGGAAAAATGTTATCTTCATAGTTAACTGTGCAAAGGCCTAAATAGTTAAATTACGGTTTTATTGCCTGCTTACAGCATTCGGTTGAAACATAAACCTTTGTCAGCTTGGGTTTTTGAATCTTTTTTCAGGTAGGACTAAATACCTTACTGAAGAATCTACAGTCCTTTGAGGGTGTCTGGAGGTGGAAGTAAAAAAAAATATTTTTTTTCAAAAAATCTTCTATTTGTTCAGTGTGAGTCTGGTCATTATCTGAATGCCACTGCTTTTCTTATTATCAGCAAAAGGAAAAAAACCACCCCACTAATAAGGAAGTCTAAAATGGAGACTTGTAGTGTTTTGATAAATGGCAAACAGCAATCATTGTAGCAGTTTTTGACAACAGGTTGAAAACCAAAAACTTTCAGAAAGCGTAGTTTTTTTGAAATCTTATGTCTTCCTTTACTGCAGAGGTGGTAGTTAGAAAGCTAAAGCGTGCAACAGCTTAGTAAGAACTTCTTTTAATATCATAATAATTATCTGTGGCAAAAACATGTGAAGCTTTGGGAGCACAGCAAGGTGGGGATCTGAGAAGAATCCATGATGAACTCTCCTGTATCTGATCTTTGCGTTATAAGCTTCAACATAATCCCCCCATGTCTGTCAGAGCCAAAGGGTAGGGCAGCGTCGTTGTTCCCTGTGGTGACAGCTTTTTGCTGCAGTTGTCGCCACTGGCATGAGCAACACTTAGGGCTGTGTTTCTGTTGTACTCTTGTGGTGGGCTGTGTTTGATGTAAGCATAATGATACATAATTCCTCCTCTGAGCTGCGATTTTGTGATTCGTTTTCTCAGCAGAATTAACTTTAAAGAATAACCTGTGAAACTGTTGGATTTGTACAATTGCACAGTGCCAAGGACAGATGGGGAGGCAATGCTATTAAAATGGCAGATGGTTCTCTTTTACCCTCTGCCAAAGACATTACAGTAAAAGACCAAGTATTTCCTTTAACTTTTGATTTCTGATGTTTCTTTTAGGAAATAGTATATTTTTCAGTTTTGTGTACTTCTCCAGTGATTCCCCTCGAACATCAGGAGCTAAATCAGGAACCAGAGAATCGCCCTTGGGGAGACTGTAAAAATTCACACTATAGAGGGCTGATTTCAGAATTGTCTTTTGTCTTTTAAAAAATGAGCAAATGGCTGAAATGATGTCAGTAATTCTGTGTATGTGTTTGTAGCACTGCATCCTGTGTCAAACCAAGCATAGCATTCTGAGTGTGATCCCTTCACCAGCTTCAGCTGAATCCAAGGAGAGTTTAAATTGGTCAGCACATGTGGGTGAAAGCTGTACTGTAAAGCTGACAGGCAGCAGTCTGTAAAACTGCAATTTCCATTCCTTTCTAAAAACATGTATATAACTCTTAACAATTATTTGTATGTTATTCAGATTTGGAATAGGGTCACACAGCAAGTGACCACTAGAAGTAGTTTGTGTTTTTATCCCCATTAACACTGGAGCCAACAGGGAAATTGCAAATGTCACGAACATTTTATATGTGTGTAGCATTGCTGCCACTCATCCAGGCAGTGTAGAGCCAAATAAAGGTAACTTTAACAGTTCTGATTAGTGGAGCATATTTGCTGATTCTGGTAATTGGACTATGGAAAGAACTTTCAGATAGTCTGTTCGAAACTCCCTTTTCATTCTCCTTTATGCCCAGTGCTAAGTACTGTTTGTCTTGTTGCTCCTTCTCCAGTAAATATGGAGGGTTTCTGTATGTCTAATGTGTAGACTATGAGAACAGTTTCTATCTGCCTTGAAGACTGTGAATAATCCATGGGACTAGCATACCTTAAGTCTGTTTGTGTTTACATGCTCTGCGAAATCATAATTTCAAATCCATTTCAAACCTAGAACAGTGATTATCTTGGTTCATGCAGTGATTTTATAGTTCTAATAAAAACAAATGTGTATTAGTAGCACAGGTAATGAGTGTATGTGATAGATTTGGCAGATAATGCCAGTTGGTAGTTTGGTTAATTTGAAATGTGACATTTTATATATTGATATATCCCTACAACACATGGAACAATAACCAGGGTAATTTAGACTTGATGGATGTTATTTATTTACTATAAGAATCAAGAGCCAAAGAAGGCTGGTGTGCAATTTATAAGGATCTCAACTATTTTTTTATAATAGTACTGAAAATCTTATTAGAATGTGGCCCTTAACTAAAAAGCCATGTGGCAGGTTTGCTGTTGAGAGGAAGGAAGAGAAATGAGATTTCTGTCCTTGGATGTTATCATAGGTGAGTTGTCCTTTCTGCATGCTGTTGTGTGAACTATTTGTGCAAGCTGTAAACCCATTACTGATTCGATTAAATCGTTTTCCTGTTAAACTCTTATGTCTCTTTCTTGCCTTTCCTTTTGTGACATAGAGAGGGGAAAATTCTTTGCAGGTAGCACTGGGAAGCGGGTGGAGAGATTTTAAACAGTTGTGTAGTGTTTAACAGAATAACATGCAATATACACGTGGTTGGCACCTTGCTTGTACTCTGCCTGCCTATTGCAGCTCTAGAGCTTCAGGTGTAATCGTGTTAAGGGTCCTCTACAGTGATATGATTAGTAATATTTTCTCTTGCTGCTGATATGGCACAAACATGACAGTCCCTATAAGCTTCACTTACAAACACCATTATATAAAATCCATGAAAAATTTGAAAGGGATGAGGTGTAGTACAGAATGTCTTGTTCTGGACTAGCATCTCTGAGTTGTTAACAACATGCAGAAGGGAAATGTAGGCTTCTGTCTTACTCCAAGATGTTTCAAAACCAAGTGATTGAAAAGTCTTTCTGTCTTCAGAAAGGCACTACTTCTGGTGTCCATATAACACTGTGTTAACCTGTGTTACTACTTGGTCTTTATATTTTCATATGCCAGAATAAAACATTCTTTAAATGGAATAATTTTTAGACCATTAGTTGACTAAAAGTAGCCTGGAGCAATAGTCAACATTGTAAGACTAAGAGCATGAAATTCTTTGGTCAGTATTAAGAACTGTGAAAAATTATGAGTGATTGATGTTGAAAATACTAAGTATTTTTTTACTTGGGGGTGGGTGGGTAATGGTGATGAAAGGTGAAAGGCTGTTTTGCTCTTTGTCCTAACCTTGTTCAGGTTTGGCACACTGTATTTAAAATTACTGTTAGATCATATGACCATAAAACATCTGCAGTGTTCTTTAAACAATGTTATTTCTGACAGAATTTTTCTTGAGAGTCAGGGAATAACGTGCAACTTAACTGCTGCAAAATACTTGGTTCAGAGGTGAGCCACGCTTCTGCCTGGGATGATGTATTCCTGTTTGCAGTGAGATTTGTGATGCAATTAACTGTTAGTGAAGAAGGTGTCATGCAGAGGAGATTACCAAATTGAGCTCCTTTTAATGAAAGTCCGACAGAGGATGCTTGCTGTGGTTCCTAGTTTTCAAATGCACTGCTACAGAGGTGCCACAGGTTTTCCATGGAACACACATCTTGTAATGCTTGTTCACCTTTCTCAATGTCTTTGCGTGATCCTGAAAGGGATTATCACTGGCTGATAAGCTCCTTAGTTGCTCTGCACAGGCCTTTTCCTTCACAACCATTCCCTCAAGATATTTATAGGTACAGCATTAACAACACACGCCTTCTTAGAGGGCTGAAATGGATATTTATACAGGCTTTTACAGGCTCATTTGCCTGCTAAGGAAATTCAGCTATTTGTTTCTTGTAAGTGATGGCCCTGCTAGGTTTTTTCACCCGTCTTCCTACATTTCTACGTTCTACATGAGTCAGTGGTGGCTTGTGAACATAAAGAAAATGCAGCAGAAGAAAAGAGTAAATAGAGGGGGCGAGGGTGGAACAGGAGCGTGGGGTTTTTTTACTTATGATGTTGGAAAGCTGTGAAAGCAAATTATTCACTGTTTCAGTTATGCTTTGCCATGACACTACAGCACCAGCCTTCAATGGATAGAAAACATCCTTGTGCTGCACAGAATTACTCACAGGAACACTTTCATTCTAGGAGGCAGATTGTGATGTGGAAAGGATGTTTTTCTGCTATAGTTACCTGGTGTATGTTTATATATACAGTCTCTTCACAAGAAACTCTTTGAAAAGGTGACTGCAGTCAAATCAAATGATGCTTTTTGGATGGACAGTAAAAAGCATATGTAAAAGCTAGGAACAACAATCTCTGAAAAAGTTACTTAACTGAAAAGCAGAAATTATCACTTCAGTTTTCACTGAGAAATCTCTCACATAACTTAAGGTCATTTTCACATTAAATATTCAGGCTACTGTTCCTTCCATACGTAAGTGTGCCTGTAAGCTATCATTAGTTACTACATAGATGTATAAATCTTCTGAGGAAGTTCTTCAGCTATTATTTCTGTGCATAAACAAATTGCTAAGCTGTTAATATTAGGTTGTTTTAAAGAAGTCTATCTTAGCTGCTCTTACCTTTCTGGCAAAACCAGGAAAGACATCTTGTCATTTTGCTGAAAGCAAAAACGTCATTGCCGTTTAACTTGTTCTAAAAGTAGTAATGTAAGAAAGGCTTCAGTGATGCCACCTAGTAAATAATTTCGTGTGCTTTTGGACTCCCCGTTATGCAATCTCTTTATGAAGCTTTTCACTGTTAAAGAAGCTGCCTTGGTCTCAGTTATTTCTCTTAGAAAGACAGAGTATCACTGGGTAATAAGGTAATTTCAAAGAATGACTAAGGAGTTCGGATAAAATAATTTCGTGCTTTTTATACTTGTAGCTGAAGCTACATATCTCTGGATGAGTACCTTAACTTCATAAATTTTGACATGGATAAGACAGAAAAGCTTATTTTGGGATAATTAGGTGAAGTAAAACCTTTCTCTCAACAAGTTGAGAGGTAAAGAGATTCATAGACTTCTGGAAGTTTCAGAAGTGCAATGAAATGTGCTGAGCAAGCTCTCCTGATTTGGAAGAGGAAGAGGGGGGTTCCCCTTTATTGGAGGGGGGGGGGAACCAAAACCAAAAACATAACAACCTCCCCCCCTCCCCCAAACCAAAACCGGTTCCTCTAGAGGAAAATGGACAATTCAGAAAATTCCTCAAGAAACTTTGCTATCTTTTTGCCAAAATTGTGAACCAAAATCTCGCTGAACTGCTCATGGAGGAAAGTGATTGGGAAATCCTGTAGTTCTCATGTGTTGTGGAGGAACTGAATATACTCCTGAAGAGCAACAGTCGTCTTTTCTGTCCAGGTAGAACAAATTCTTGACTCCTTTTAAACTTAGAGGTGAAGCTGCTATATTTTTGGATTAATATTCTTCTGGATATTAAAGAAGAAATGTTATTTAGCCTGAAGGAACTGAGTAATATTTCTGCCTAGCTTGTCCTTTACTCAAAGCTAAGCAATTGCCTTCTGACCCCCCTGCCCCTTGGGAAAGGTTAGGTTTATAGGTCATAAAGAAGCCCCAGCAAAATATAAAACAGACTTCCTGAGCAGAGGAGTATCACATTCTTCAATATTTATGTTGAAAGGAATGGATATACTTTTCAATTCTAAGTATTGAACTGTGTGATTCTAATATCCAGTGGTTGAAAATGGCCAGCGTATTCAATATAGCTAAATGATTGATATAACTCTGTAGGCTTTTTTTTTTTTACAGTTTATCTACTAGAGGCCTTTTTTCTTAATTTGAATAAATCAAATGTACACCTTGACATTTTTATTCTACTACTACCACATCCATTCAGTACTAGCAACTGTTCTGGTTGAATGGCAAGATGGTGTCATTACTGAAAAAGTAAATAAAAAGTCTCTCCAGCTCCCCAAAAGCTTGGTCAAATGCAGGCAACATTATCCAGATATTCATGATAGTTCATGATTTAAAAAGTACTAATTATTGCTTAGAGGTGGGTTGGTTTTTGTTGGGTTCCCCCCCTCCGGCCCCTTCTGGGTATGATCATAACATGATTTTTCAACAGAGCTATGATAACAGGTCTTCTAGCCTTAATGAAGATGCTTCTCAACATGTTCGCTCTACTGGCTGTTTACTGATGTGCTAATCTCTAGAGTTATCTGAAGAGCCAAAGAATTTTAATGCTGAGTGAACAGGAGTTAGGCAAACTTTTCTGAACAAAGGTTAACTTGTTCTTTAAAAGACTTTTTGTTGGCAGCTCCTGGAACAGTTTTTGAGCATAAGTCCTCCGTGTTTCAACCTGGTCTGAATCCTTGGGTGACATCCCAGTCCTTTTGATAGTTGTCTTCGTTGAGTCCAGATTTTAAATATTTGCTTTTGACAGTAATTTTTTTTCCTGGTGTTTTTCCATTGGATTTTCATTATTTTCTTTAGCTGTTGGGTTGATGTGCTATGTAGTAGTAAGCACAGCCAGTCCTTTCAGGTTCTGTTGCATGATGTATGTTTTTTCTTCACTGTTGACTTCAACTCCCTTTCAAGATTTTGCAATGAAAACTTTTCTCTATATCACTCAGTAGAAGATGACAGTATGACACCCTTCTTCCTTTGTGTGGCTTAGATTATCTCCACACACACACACATACACACCCCGTCTTCCAGATGGAGATAGAAAGACACCTGTCCACTTTAATGGGATATCAGAAGGGGTTTTGAAAGCCTGTGGAGTATCATTTCTAAAAATCGGAGTAGCTGATAAAGCCTTTATACCAGGGAATTGTCAGAGAGATTTGGGGCTGGTAAGGCCAAAGTTAGACTAGCCCGAGCACTGAAAGCTAAATGTAGCTGTTTTGTGAACATGCTTTTTAGAGCATTCTGATGTGCTAAAGCCTTAGTTCATAAATAATTAGATGGTAGACAGAAAGTTTTAAAGTGCATGGATGTGCAGTGTTTCATTGCCATCAGAATACACATTTTATTTTTTATCTGTTAAAATTCAGATTTGTATTTCTTAGAAACATTAGAAAAGAAAGAGGAAAATCTCTTTTCAGTGTTATTGATGAATGAACAATTTTGTTCAGTGTGGGATCCCTTCTTCTGCATCTCATTAAACCTTTTGAACTATCTAACTTGATCTATAAGCAGAAATATTGACACATGACCCTTAACTGCAGATATGTTAAATTGAGATATGAGTGGGCAATTAAAAATGTATCTTTAAATAGAAGTGCTATCTATACAGTATCCAGCCCATTAGGCAAACTGTCAGACTATAGCCTGGAATTCTCTTTGCTGAGGAAACTTGGAAATTAAAGTTACTTAAGTAGTTTAATAGTGAAGAAGAAAAAAAGTGGGGATAAGAAGGATGGAAGATGGGGTATGAAAAAAGGTAAGCATGTTTAAATTTCACATTTATTGAAGTAATTTGGAAGTGAAAGGCTGAACTTAGAAACTTCTGTGAGAGATGTTTGATACTATCTCACATTATTACACTCTGAACAAATACTTATGGGTAGGGGAGAACTTTTATTAATTTTACACCGGTTTAACCATGGAACAGTGACTTTAGATTACTCTTACGGGCTGCACCTGTTTTGTAGCTTCAGTGTCCTGTACACTGAATTCTGTAGCCCTTCAAGGATGTTTGATGACATTGGATAACTTAGCTAAGTGATATAATTGTATTCCGTGTAGTGCTATAGTGGTTCAGAAGTACAGTGTGGAAATTAGAAGGTGTTGGAGGATATTGGTACCTGAAGAGCTACGTAGGAGCTAGTGAAATCAGAAGTATTCAGGATGAGACTGTATTGCCTGCTAGTGAAATCAGAAGTATTCAGGATGAGACTGTATTGCCTGTATAACTGCAAGCTGTTTTTTCTTGTTAGGTGCAGAAGCTTGATTTGGTTAATTCTGTGGAGCTTAGTTTTTTTTTTCTAATGGGATACCTAATTAAAAAAACCTTAGTTTAAATGTGCATTTTAAAATGTTGCTCTAATTCATTGCAATCTTGTATGAAAATCGTGAGAAAATGTGATGATGGGCTCTTGGACTGGTGTGTATTTACTGAGAAGTTGGTACAGTGTGTTCCTAATAAAACAAACAAACCTTAGTTCCTACTTTGCTTTCCTAAGCTATACTAATGTGTTAAATATAGTGATGGCTCTTCTCCCTGTGTAGTTTAACAAAGTAAAAATAAAGCTCATAAAGCTGTCACTCATTGCTGGCACTCATGCACACGCTGACATAAGGCAGTCCCAGCTACGGTGGTATTGGGCAAAGTGATTTCCGATGTGTACTCTGCTCCAGCTTTTGTACAGCCTGACATAGTGAATTCAGATAAGCTGCTATTATTTCATTTAGATCTGTTGGTGGATTCCTGCACCAGAAGAGCTTAGATCGTCCTAGTGGAACATGCTGCTTCTCCACTGAAAAGCTGAAGGACAAATGCAGAGGGAAATCTCAATAGAAGTGGAGGGTTTTTTCGTTTTATTTTGTTCTCCTCGTGAGAGTTACAAGAGCTCTCTTTGGTAGTAGCAAGCAAAGCCTTACGTGCAGAGCTTAAAGCTATTTGAGGATTTGATCCATCGATCTTGCTTTCTGCTAAGTTAGGATAGACAATTAATTGGCTGTAGAAACCTGATAAACTTCCAGTTGCTTAACAACGTCAAAGCAAACAATAGCTACCATGTGTTTTCTCTAAGCTTGTTTGTATTTAAAATAGCCATGAACATGTCAAGTGGGGACATGAATAAAATGCTGTCCAGATAAACTACTTATATAATTAAATTAAATTGAATTTTAAGTACTCATTTCTTTCATTTGATGATGTTGCATTGTGTAAACCTATTAATTTGGTTTCTGTGCAGCTGTTTCACCAACACTGGGACCAAAAGGTCAACTTGAGTTTCTTTGTGGTAGTCTCCTGTTCATGTACAGCAAACGTCAGATCAGCTGTTAAAACGCTGCTGCAGTGCCAAAGGTGCCCAAACTTCTCAGGTTTTGAAAGTCTCCTGATAGGTTGAGAATGATGAAGAAAATGAATTGTTTAATAAATATTCGTTTTATAATATTTTATAATAAATAATAAATGTTTAATAAAATCTAGTTACATACTTCAGGGTAAATCAGCATTGTATAATCAAACTATGGATCATTTGGCTTCATGAATTAGAAGTATTTCTGTAAATAAGGCAAATGCTGATTGATGCAATGGGATTAATGGGATTAGTGGGTTACAGACAATTTTTTGCATGAGGATTGCCAAATTAACTGGAAAACCTTGACATTATTTTATTTAAATAAAGGAAAAACTCTAATTATAGAAACTTAAGCATAGCGCCTGTGTGGCTTAAAGCTTATACAAGCATTGAAATTTATATACAGTAGTTGAATCTCTCCATTATCTATGAACTGCTGCATGCAAAAGTATACAGTTTCTATACTCACCTGGATGGTCTTAAGGCAGTAGCCAGCAACTTGTACCCAGTTACGCATAGGAAAGAGTTTCAGGCATGTGGTGGCATGCAGACGGTGCTTTACTGTCCAGTTTCTGTTTTCGCTTCCAGAAATGTTGGTTGGCTTGGTGCAGAAAATTAGCAACCTCCAAAGCAATTGCCCTAAAAACTTCTGAAGTTGGCCATGTCATAAAATAGTTGATGAAAAATAATTTTCTGGCTTTGGAAGGGGTAAGCATTTTGACTCTGCTGTTTAGATGGAGTAAGTGAGCCCAGACAATGAAATATTGACAAAGAATATTTAAGACCTTATTTATAGTAGTATGTGCATACTGAGTATTTAATAGGAACGTGAGCAAAGATTGGTTAGTTATGTGCAACTTAAGAGAAGCTGTATGTGCAAGTGAAAGTTCAGAACTACATAGGAGAGTTCAGGTGAGCTGGCCAGCCTTGTACGGTCGGAGAACTTCAGCTTGTGACCAATTTATTCTTGGATTCATTAGTCTGGAGGGAGAAAAAAAATAGGTAATTACTTAATTAACGGAGTTATGTAGTGTTTCTTTCCTTTTGGATCAAAGGTTCCTTAACTGAAAGCAGACCAGAATAACATCCATTCTGTTAGTACCCAAAGTAGATTTAAAGAATTATTATAAGTAAACAAAGAAAAGAAGGTTAGATGAAATTCAAAGCCAGAGCAGTTTACCTGCAGTTGAGGCGTATCATTTGTTAATGGTTGTGAATTGGCTTGCATCTCAGATAGGTTTGTGGTTTGTTTTTTGGTGGGTTTTTTTGGAGTGTTATTTTTCTACTGTGGGTCCTAAGCTAGGAATTATGGATCTTTAAACTTGTATCCTTATTTGCTTTCTGTTAAGCTTATAAAGCAGTAGAATGATAGGACTGTTTATGGCATTTATCCAAATTTATTCTAAAATTAGACGTTTTGGAGAAACTAATTATCAAAGGTCCTTTCTAGCAGATTTGATCATTTAAACTTGTACAAACTACTGCATTTTAATTCAAACAACAAATAAATGATTTTTAAAATAAATCCTCTGTTATTTCACCAGTATTATAAATGCTTGTGTCAGTATAATAAATATTTTTAAAAGGGGGGTGGGGAGAGATGTAAATTCTATTTTTAATGTTTAAATGTAAATGCTAATTTTCCACTTACCCAAGAAATTGTTGGCTCGCTTAACAGCAAAATGCATGTGATTTACGAATTATGAACTGTGATAACAATCAATGGCTCCTAATTAATGCTTTAGTAAATGAGTTCTACTTAATTAGTGTAGTTAAGTTTATGCAGCGCTGAAGGTCTCAGTTTGTTATTCATTGTGATTTTGTGGATCACTTAATCACTCTGTAATTGCATACAAACATGTCATTAATTTTTCAGAAAGGTTTTAGCTAGGTAAGTTTTTTTGAAATGCTGAAAAACACCCTGATTCATTCAGTTTAACGGATGAGCAGCAGTTTATAGGTATACTGTTTATCTTAGTAATATTATGTTTTTGCAAAGGATACATCCCTTTAGTTTATGCTAGCAATTGTAATGATTAATTTCTCAAATGGCCTTAAAGGATCTTCAACTAATATAAAAAGGGCCAGCAATGTTCTTTTTTTCCTGTGTGAATTTAAGAGGGCTTCCCAGAGGAAAGGCGGGTCTTGGGCTGTTTGCAGTTAATACAGGTAGCAACTGAACAGTCGTCTCCTGTTCAGCCTTTCTTGCTGAGATGTTACTGCTAGATGTCAAACAAAACTTTCTGCGCATTTTTCTAAGGACTAAAATGAATGTGGGTCAGTGAGATAGTGGCTGTTTCAGGCAAAGAATTTAAACGTGCGGTCAGAACAGCCATATCTTTCATGCAGTGAGGAATAGGACCTTTTTATTGCTGTAGCTTTTTGCTGGAAAAAATCAGTATGTTGAACATTTATTGGTCAAGTTCTGGCCAAAACTGCTTGTTTTCAACGCATTACTTTCCATGAGCCTTGTGTGCAGAGTGGTCCATTGCCAACATTGTGCAACGTTTTGGTCTATTGTGCTTTTGTTAATAGAGAAGTTCATTTTTAATCTGTAGTTTATCTTTTCAGGTTCTGGTAGTGGTTCTCCCTCTTCCCCTGTTTAGTAGTTAATTTTCATCTTGTGCCAGAGTAAAGTGATCTGAATAATGTGTTTGATTAATTAGGTATATAAAATAAATCGTTAATTAAATCAGTCACATCAGCTGACCATACCTCTCTACTAGTGTTCTTTCACCTTTGGTGATAGGACATAATGCTGCATACCTTAAGTGACATTCTGACTGTGAATTATAATTAGCTAGGCCTTTTGGCTTTATTATTATTGTTGTTGATTAACTTATTTTACCATACACAAATGAATAAGAAGTACATTTTGTTCCAGTTGAATGTTGGTCTTACTACTTTTTAAATGAAAATGGACATCACTCTTTGAGTTACTGTATTATTTTACAAGGGGAATTTCCTAGGTAATCAAGTTTGGATTAAAACACTTATTACAGGTCAACTGTACATGATTTTTTTCAATATAATGGTTTAAAATTACTTTGTAGCAGTTGAGACTTGTTTTCTAGTAATAACATTATATTGTGTGGCACCAAATAAAACTCATCTTGTATACTAATGCCTCTAGGTATAAATAGAAGAGTTACTGTTCATAATTTATAGCTGATGGTTGGCCAGTTAGCTGTTTAATCTATCTCTCACCCCTCTGAAATCTAGGAAGTCCTTTTTTTGTGTGACATCCTCTGAAGTGCAAGCTTATGTTGAACGAAAGCTGAGTCGCTACTTTGTCTAGACCTTGGTAACATCCACTTCACGTGTTTGGTGTTAGCCTTATAGTCCTGTACCAGGCTGCAGTGCTTCCTAGGAAAAGTGGCATTTTCCTGCAGTGGCTTTGTAAATGAGTAGAGTGTTAATCAAAGATGTGAAGGGGAAATCCCTGCCAGTGTGGCTGGAGAAACAATATACATGTACATGTATATACAGGCACACACATTTTTAATTAGTTTCATTCATGAAATGCTTGAAGTCTGTATGGTTTTACTTTTTTATACTTCTCTTGAAATACACACAGCTTAGTTGGGAAAATCGTCAGAATGGGTAACTTGTGTCAAACTGCTTCTTGTAAGTAAGGGGACTATGAAGCTATGAACTTCCAATACTTAGTAGTTGAATTACTTGAGTTTCAAGATGTAACATCCCTGAGGCAATCCTGGGTTTTTTCCCCTCTCTTTCTTAACTAAAGTTAAGTCTAACAATTACTAAAAGAGATTGTATTACTTCAGTGAAATGACAGCTTGCAAGGTGTGGTCAGCAATTTATGTGCTAAATAAGCTTGTTTCCTGCTTCAACTTGAGACCTTCAGGGTGCACCTGGTGCTGGTGATGTTACTTTTTTGAGACAATGCTTATTGGAAGTGTGACACAGGAAATTTCTGGTTTAAAATAACTTTTTATTTTGCAAGGCAGTGTACAGCTGAGGTATTCCATATGTCTGAAAAATGATGCATTGCTGACAGCAGTCTCTCTCAGATTAAGTGTTCTGACACCTGGTGTGGTGGGCTTAGGGGTCAGTCATGAGTGGATTCAAAGGCTGTTGAGAGGTGAGCTGAGGAGAATGGATCGCTTCCTTTTCCTTGCTGGCAAAAAGCTGAGTTCCTCGTGGTTGTGAAATTAAACTGGTTGTAATTGCTGCAAAGTACTACCTTCTCTTCCTTAGGATGAGAAATGGGAATGCGGAACAGAAACAAAGAGGAAGAATAGCTGTGCAAAGGCACTGATGCCTAGAAGCTTGTGACATGAATAAAAAACTTTGTGAAATGCTATTTCGTACACCGTGGGATAACTTGGAAGTGTGACACACCTTCGCAGCATCCTTGGAGAGGGCGATATTCTAGAAATGAATGTACTTGAGAATTTAGTTGTTTTCCATGCCACAGCATTACAAATTTTGTTTATTGTACATTTCCTGAAAGGAATTGGGCCCATAGTATTGAAGTAATTCAACACCCTGGTGGAGGAATGCTGTTGTGCATTTGGATTAGTCTATAAATAATCATTGGTTGGATTTGATTGCATAGAGCTGATCATTAATCTCCAAGAGGCACTATGGTATTTTTTTTGTTGACTGTCTTCTGACCTCACCAGTCATACCAAACTAGAAATGTATTTTTCATTAGCTTTTTTGATTAGAAAAAATGTTTTCAAATCAAAGAGAATCTGAAACATAATGGGTTTTCATTTAGGACTGATTTCTCAAAATTTTCCCAGTTGCCTCCCCCCTAATATCAAAACACATCCCTGAATATTCATATGGATGCTTTCCCCCCCCAATTAAATGCGCTTTTTCAGAATGCTCAGTAGTGGAAGCAAGGATCTGTAGGGATTTCGGCACCTTTGACTGTTATCTTTGGATGACACTGTCTATGTGATGGAGTCCTGAGATCATGTTTCTCTCTCTGTGCTTTAACACGACTTCAGAAATTTCTAAAGTCCATCTGGTTTTACAGGTGTTATATAGCCATGTATAACAACAGTAAAGGGAAGGTGGTCGGGAGAGCGCAGGAAACCTCCTCTCTTTTGATCTAGCCCTGAAGGACCAGGGGAGCTGCTTTGAAGCTGTTGCCCTGCTTCAAAACTACTGCTTTTCCTTCCTGAAGCTGGGGCAAGAGCTGTTTGCAGTCTTTCGGTCAGCCATCCTTTCTCTTTTACCTTTCTCTTTTAGGTCTTTGTGCAGTTTTTCTCCATTCTCTACTTTTTTTTTCTCTCATCTGCCTGTCCACCTTTGTAATCTTCACTGAATCTTTTTTGTGGGACTGCATTTATTTATTTTTTTATAAAAAACCACATTCTTAACTACTAAGTATTACCTGAAGCTCAGTAAAGTTAGGCAGAACTGTCACATACAAGAGCTGTCCGTGGCAGTAGGATAGTAAAACCATTTTCAGGAGAGTGACCACATATTGTCCATTTTTTCCTTGTCAGTACAGTGGGGTAGGAAGTTGTGTATCAGTCATGGTACAGTGCAGGAAGTTTACTCCGTACATGTTGGGAGCGTTAATTTAATCAAGGGAAGAATGGCTAGGTAAGGCAGCTGCAAGGTGCACAAGTGGAATGAAGCTGACATGTGATGTAATTTCATGGTAATTCTTGATCAGCACTCGTGATCAAGCTGGGTGCATTGAGTCAACTAGCTGTGCAGTGCTTTGTCCTGGGAGTGCTTCAGATCACTCTTTGGTGATTTAATGTGGTCAGCAGGATGAGAAGCATTATTTTGTAACAATAGGTAGCTATGATTAGTTATTTTTCAATTGGAGTACTGTAAGGGGATTTGAAAGAGGTTGCATTTAAAATTGTCTGGAGCTTATCTCACCGTTCAGTATTTAAAAAATAAAGAGAATAACTACTTGTAGTGGTTCACCAGTTAGAGCATTCAGAGGGAGATGTGGGGATCATAACTAACTCTGAGCACGTTTGAAGTTGGTGAGAGTAATTTGATTAATAGTTTTGAATAAGGCATGTTGATCAAGAATGTTATTTCAAGAGGCAGTAATACCTCTCTACTGCTTTGCACTCCTGTTTTTACTGCAGGGAATTGCATTTGAAACTGTTTTGTCTTGTGATTTTACGTGCATCAGTAGCAAAAATACTGGCATGATTGTCTGTGTTATAAGGTGTCCATTGCAGAGAATGTTGTTTGCAGGCAGAAATACACAAACAGAGGTTTGTTTGCTGAAGATTTTTGTTGTTGGTAATAATACAACTTGATTTTTGTATTCTGGGACAAGATGTTAATTCTGCTACAAAGATTGCATGGATATAGCAGCCAAGGGAATGTAAGTTATTTTGTTTCATTATTTTTATAAAGCTCTTCTCAAAGTACGTTCAAAGCACTAAAATAAAATGTGCATAATATCAGCATTGTTATGCTACTGAGTGGATTGCTATGCTGGTTATACTTAACACAGATAATTACTGGCTTGAATACCTTATTTCTGGCATTAAATCTTGAATTTATTAATTGGCACTTTCAGTTTTGAGCATGAAGTTAAATCCAAATTTAGATTTTTATATCTGTGATTGTTTCTTCAGTGTTGAGATTCCACATTTTTGTCAGCAATAATCAGGTCTGAAAATCTGTAAGTTGTGTTTGCAGTATTTGTGAGAGTCAAGAGACACACAGAGGGATGCATAAATAGGCACTTGACCAGTGTGAGCTTTATGTACGCATATAGTGCTTTTGTAAGTACTTGTCATGCTTTATAGATCTCTACCTTGAGAAGAACTGTCTCTAACTGCTTATGCTTGTGACTGAAATTTGTTGCAAGTTTTGAAGTAATACATTGTATTTACAAATGAAACTTGAATTGTGTGTGAGGCCATGTGTGCGTGAGCACTTGAATGTATTGCCAGGAGTTAGTCTGAAGGTATAGGGGTGTCAGTGTGCCTGTATGGAGCTGCAAATTGCACTTATTCTGTGAACTTCCACTGACTGCAATGTACATGATATACTTTTCATAATGTGTTTTTAACTACGTCATGGACTAAACTCTATATGGTGCTCAGTGACAGAGAAAATGCTGAGGGAGTGGAGGGAAGGTGTCACTGAATGGGTCTTTTCTGGAACCATTAAGTAAGTATAGTAAAGAACATGGCAGAACCCCCCAAAACAGTAAGAAAAAGAGCAGCCGCCTTTTCTTCAATTTTTTTCACCCTTAATTTTGGGTGGGTAGGAATCAAATAAAAAAACTCACTTGATTGGAAAAACTTGATTTTGCAAATGAAGATTTTGAGGCTTGCTTGGAGATTTATTTGGCAAGAGCAGAGTAGAAATTTTAAGAGCAGTTTGTGGTACAAAATGGTGGAAGGAGCAGGAGAAAGGGAGCAAGAGGGGTACTATAACCTGAGATAACGGAAAACAGTGCTACGTAAGGATGCTGAACGCGTGGTGAGATTTTCATGTGCAGTTGGTTATATTTTTTGTTCTTAAATCTCCCTCGTGATTTTGAAAGTAGTGGGTGTTGGGTTTCAAAGATCACTTGCAAAATATTTCACTTGCCTATATGTAATACTGTGTTCTAGAGTAAAATAATCAGCCCAAGAATCTATGAAGGCTCAATTATTTTTGAAATGAGACTCAAACATCATAGATATTTTAGTGCCTCCCTTGCTGTAAATGATACTGGGTCTCTGCCCTGACGACTCAAAAGCATACATGTTTTCTGTATCGGAATGCTCAACAAGGGCTGTGACCATCGATTTCCCTTGATTCTCTTTTTAGTTTCATTTGCTTAACACTTCAAGCTGTGAGTGCTTACAAGTCCTACTGAAGTATTTCACTGCTCCTGTTTCAGCCTTCCTAGTGTATTAAAATGTTCCTATGGGTATATAGCTACTCAAAACACAAGCCTCATTAACACATTTTTGTTTTGCTTTTTGACAAAGCAATTGCACATTTAAGTAATGTGCTGCTCACAGCCAAGCTGCTAATTTTCATAATCTATCGAAGATACTAAGTGGGTAGAAATAAACATGCCTTTTAATCTTAAAAGATGAATTGCTACAATTGTACATGGTGGGTGGCAGCTTCTTTAAACACTTTGCATACACCTGAAGCTGTAAAATGGCTCTTTTCAGGAGCACTGTTTCTGAGTTGAGGCTTCTAAGTCACTGGAGTTGGGAAATTTTGTATTTTATTGCAGAATTCACACATTCATGAATACTGCAAACGGGTGGTTTTAGTATGGAAACTCCAATGTTGAGAGCGGTGCAGCCTTACTTAAAATATATACCAAAAGTTGCTGCTTTGGGAAAAGCATTTATTTTATTGTAAAACAATGAAGAAAGTAGGAAAGAAGTGTCACAGTGTTGCCAAAACTGCATTTATGCTAGGGTTGCTGAAAATGCCCTTAAATTATTGTATTTTTTTAAAGGACCACTTAGTGCCATAGGCAGTCTTAGTAGTTTATGTCACTGAAATAGTTTAGCTTTGCAATTTTCTTTTAAGTTTTTGCTTGAGTTTTTATAATTTCCCTGAGAGAAGCCTTTCTTGTTTAAATTCTTAATGGCCAGGCCTTTCCTTAAGTAAGATTGTGTGTTAGTATGTACATCTACGCAATGAAAACAGTGGTATGAGGGTGGTGGTGGGGAAATGTTTGTGTTAGTCTGTGTGTGTCTTGTCTCCTTTTAAATTTTTTGTATACATACATATATAATCCTAGTTTCTTCCTGGATTTTATGATTTAGATATTCTCTTCATGTTTGCCAATGAACTGAATCAAAAGCTTTTGCAGGTCTTTTCAAAATTAGAAGAGATTGAGATATTTCACTGCATAGTATACATTTAAAAGACAATGATAACTGTCTGCATGTGTAGCTTTCTGCAGTTCCTTCTTAATGTTTCTCAAAAGCTGTTGGTCTGAAGTGATTTTACAGTTGAAAGAAGTAGTCTAGATTTTATTATCCATAATTAGCTTTGGTCAAATCTGTGCGATAACTGGGGAGGAAGCCCGTTCCCTGGTTATACCTACACGTATGTCATGTTGGCACTGAAGTCCAATTCCAAAAGGGTTGTTCAGCACTGTTAGCTGGGGCAGCAAGAAAACCAATTTTACTAAAGCTGGGAAACTTGCTGTACCAGATGGCCAGAACAGACTTACGTTGTTCTTTAGTCCAGCTAAGTGGATTTGTGGAATTTGCTATCAGTGAACTCTTAAATTGTGGGATGGGTTTAGTAACAAGTTGTCAGACTGGTGCTATATAACTGGAGAGTATCTCTTTTGCTGCAGGCAGTTGAGAGTATTTAAGCTTATACAATGAAAAGTCAGTTTCACTGTGGATGCAGAGTCTGTAATGCCTGCTAATACTCTCTTTAAGACTGCTTCAGCTCTAGCTGGAGGTGCGTAGGTGAAGTAGAAGCCATTCAACAGTTACCACTTTAGCACTGCAGTCAAGCATTTGTTAGATTTGTTCATATTCCCTGTGCTTTTAGCATGCCTGTGGTTTGCTTTTGCCTTTTTTTTGCCTGCTTCTGACATTCCAGTTAACACTTCACCCTTGCTCAGTCATTTTGTCTTTGTAAATTCCACATCTCTAGCTGCTTCATAGCTGTATCGCTGTGATGTTTTAAAAAGCACTTAAACAAAAGAGTATTTTCAAGGCTGACTTTCAGTTCTTTTTTTCTACTGTAGTTAATTGTTATAAAGTACAAATTACTAGATGTCTGTATCCATTACTTTCTGAGAGCATGGCATTCCATACTGAAAAATAAATAAGACTATAGACCGAAAGCTTTTTACCAGGGAAATTCCACTGTGGTGAGAAAAGACTTTATAGGCAAATAGCTTATTCTGTCTCAGTTGAGAGTAATTGCTTCTATGTGGTAAAGCGTTTGGGTTTTTTTCTTCCTCCTGGGTTGAAAAGAGCTTCTGGGTTGATTTTTTTTTTTTTGGGGGGGGGGGGGCGGGGGGCGGCGGGCGGCGGGGGGTTTGTCTGTATCTAGTACTGGAGCTGTGAAACAGTTGTAGGATTTACTCTCTGTTCTGGATTAGACTAAAACCTGGAGAGTTGAGTCGAGGAAAAGTTCAGGCTAGTGTTAAATTGTAAGAACAATGAGCAAGGCAGAAAGGTTATCACTCAGCTTGTCTCTGGAGATCTGAACATTAAATTTGCTGTTTGTGAACTGAGGAAAAATTGTTACAGAAATCGGTGATGCTATCAGCTTGGAATTTTGCTAATTTTTAAATATGAGTAAAATATTACGCTTTGGCTTGAAGTAAATCTTGATTGCATTCCATGGCACTATTAGGTTGTTGAAACGTAGTTCTCTGAAAATTTTAGCTATAGTCTTCCACTAGTCTGTGTCTGTTCCACTGTGTCTTCAACACAGTATGTCTTGGTTTTCCCCATCGTTGAAATGCAGATAATAGCTGTTATCTGTAGAAAAGGATTGGTTTGGTTGGGGTGGTTTTTGTTTGATTGGTTAGGTTTTTTTTAATAATAAAGGAAATAGCTGTCATAGTGTTAGTAGAGGAGGAATCAAGAACTAGTATATTTTGCAAAATGGAACACACTTTGTTTAAGCAGTTTTGTCAAAAGTAGACATAAGATCTTAACTGCTCAATTTTGTATCTGTTATATCCCTTCCTATCACCAATATTTTCAGTTACTATATAGAAACTATATTAAAAAAAAATCAGTGTCTAGAATAGTACTTTGGTAAAATATTCTTTATTACTGTAATCTGGAAAAGCCCTTTAGCAGGAAGCAAGTGCTGCTGTTACTGTCTTTATATAGCTTTCCTAATGAACCTTAAAGGTTCTCTTCAGACAAGATTTGAATTTGTTTTGCCTCTGTATCCACAGCTGATTATATAGTACTTCTTGTGAAGCGGTGATTTTTATTTTTTATTTAACTTGCATGTAGGATTATTTATGAATGTAGAACAGATTTCTAAATGTAGAGAAGTAGAGGTATGCCCGAAGGCTGTAGCTGGGAAAGGGAAGCCCTAGGAATGGGATACCAAATTGTGCTTTGCTTTTTATAAACCTGTTCCAGCTTGAGAAGTAAGAGGAAGATGCAAATCTTGCACCTGAAATCTGTCACTTCACGGAAGAGCTTTGCTACCTGTCTAGTTCACCGATTGCTGAAAATATGATAGTGTTTTCATTTTATCTTGAGAAACTGGGATCCAAATAAATAGCTTTCTCATTTTGAGAGATGTTTTCCTGAACTTTATTTTGTAGAGAAATTAAAAGTTAATTGATTGTCACTCCTTCCTGGTATAGGACATCAGGCTGTTTACACAGATACAGAAAGCAAGTCAGTTTGCAAATAGATTGTACAACAAAGTGCTTTGTGGTAGACTTACAGGAGAGCTTACTGGTTTTGCATTGAAAACCCAAAAGACTGAAGCTTAACTTCCATATACTTAAACCTGATTTGCTGTGAAACTGCACAGTAAACTTTAGTGGCCTTTTTACTAGACTTTGTACTCTTACTCTGTATGGACTGTGATTTTCTTGGCCTGTAATGATTAATGGAACAGCATCTCTGAAAGCCTGGCAAAAGTACTTCTGCTATTTTTACATGACCTTTGCAAAGGTGAAGTCTTAATGTTTCTGTTAGTAAAGTGACAATGCCTAAATATTTTTGCATGCTGGTGTAGTTTCTTTCACAGCTCTGTTGAAATGGTCAGTGTGACCATTTTAAGGCTAGCTTGACTGGGAACAGCCAGGGATCAGGAGTGAGGGCAACTGTGCCCAAAACCTTGAATGAAATGTAGCAGAAGCTAATATTCAGAATTCAATTAGTAGTGTGATTTGGACATCACAGATGATGAGAAATGTTTATGCTCCAGAATGAGATACTTGCAAGTAATAGAAGAGCCAGTTTCCTGCTTGTGGCTTTTTAAACTTCTGAAGAATAGCATTTACAGTCTAACAGAAGAGTAACTACTTTTTCTCTCCAATTTCTGTCTTCCTGCTAGCCTTCAGTGCTGGCAATATATATATCAACATACTATCAGCCCGTATCTCAGACGTGAGAGTCATTAACACTGTTCATGTGCCGGCAATCCACAGAATTTAAGATATGTCAGTGTTAGGAAAAGCTTCTTCCCCCCTGCCCCCCTTCAATGATTTAGCTAGCTCTCTTGAGCCATACATTGCAGTAGAAAAGACAGAGCAGGTAGTTTCCCTCTCTCCTCAGCCTAGTGTGTTTCTGATATTTGAAAGCAAGCATGACTGAGTTTCAATGGCTTCAGCTGGCTTGCTGAACCTTCAGCTACCACTTGCCTGTGTAAGGGCTGGAAACATAATTGTGGACATGGAACAGAAAATCTTAACTGCCAGCTCATGTTCCTATATGTTGCTTTTTGTGTTTAGGTATTCACAACATCCCCATGCCTTTTGTGGTTTTTGTGGTTTTTATTTTGTTCTGTTTTAAACATTAAGAAAGAAGTGTTCATGGATTGGGATTTTAATTACTTTATTAGGTAATTCTCCAGCAGCACAGAAAGCTAATTTAAAATAGCAGAGCACTAGTTTGTTTTTAAAGGCAAGACTGTCTCTGTGAGCACATGAGCTTGTAAAAGAAACCTCTATTAATTTGGGATTTGTTTTCCTTCTTTTAAGTCTTTTCTTCTTTGATTATATTTTAGATTTAAAGGTTGGGTTAGTTCTTTATTCTCAGTAGGAATCTTTTTTTTGTGGATTTCTGCTGATGATGACTGGATATATTTATTTCTTCAAAGGCCAAGAGAATAACATTAAGTATTGTCATCTTTTTCTTAGTGGTTAGTGCATGCTGAAGAAACTTCTAAGTGTAACTTCATTTTAGCAGCCATCTGACAATATTACGTCACAGTGGCACCCGCTTTGGTTGTAGCTTTATCCACAAGGTTGCATAAAGAGACAAAACCAAGGAATCTTTTGCAAGAGAAAAATCTTCCTGTAGCATGTTGTCTTATTCCTGTATGCCTGACAGTTGCACAGGTCACCAAATTTCACCGGTATCTTTGAACTACATTTTAAAAAGAAAAGTAGCAATTGACGAAATTCTCAAGAGAGTTAAAGCAGAAATAAAACCAATAAAGATAAATGAACTAAAAGTTGCTTTAAAACATCCAATTAAAAATAAAAGGCAACAGAAGGATTTTTACAAACCCTGTGGGAGGAAAAAGTGAAAGCAAGCCATGTTCAATAAATCTTTTAGGCTAGCCTAGAATATATGGAAACAGTTTACTTTGCATGTGTGCTGCTTTTACATTACACTACTGCTGCTTCAATTAATTCTTAAAAAAAAACAAACCAAAAAAAAGCAGCAGCTTGACTACTGGCTGCCTGTAACTGGGTCCCTTAAGGACAGAGGCAACAAAATAGATCATTTTTGGTGTCTCTCCGTGTTATGTGTGTGTGCTACCTCTGGAGCCAGTTTGCGGTGCTGAACAGTCTTTTGGCAGCACAGATATTGATATTGTTATGGTAAAAGCCAGATTGTAGGATGCTTGAGTGAATTTTAATTAGATGGGAAACAACTACAGGAGCCAAGTTTTTGTAGCATGACTCATGATTTGCTTGCCATGGACCAGTTCCGTCAGTGAGAGTTCTCCCAGAGTAATGACTAAAGTGTCTGGCCCTCTGCCAAGGAAGGGTGCGAGGATCTGGCTTTGTGTGTTTACTGAGGTGCCTATTGGCTTTTTTCTGAGTAAGAGCTCCTCTAAAACTCTTTAATTTTAAAATATCTGCCCTTTGAGGAGTGTGTGTCCCCTCTTCAGGACTAAACTCAGGAATGTGCAGATATCAGTGGGCATTGTTGTGGAGGAGATAATTGTGCTACTAATATTTCCAGTGGTAATCAAGATTTTGGTGCTTTTATCGTACCTCCATGCCACCGTTGGATTCTTAGCATTTACCTTGCATAGCACAGGTTTTACGTGCAGTATTGTACATGAGAGAGCTGGGTGGATGAAGACTGGAGACAACTGTGTTCATACATGATGCATAATAACCTTGCACACAGTTTAGCAATAATACAGGTTGTGAATCAGACTTTAAGAATGTGGAAGTTAGGCAATTCAGAGTAATGTTTTCCATGGCACTATCACTCAATCCTGCTGCATAGTGTAACGAAGTTTGTCATACTCATTATGTAGAAGTGAAATGGTGGTGCAAGGAAGCTGTTTAGGACTTGCTAATTGTGAAAGCTGCTTTAGCCCTATTGTGTTTTAAAGACAAAGCTAACTTGAAGTGTATCTGGGCTAGACTGGTGCTGCACAACATACTGACGCTTCCTCAGTGTAATGCTTTCTTATCATCGGTACATTCATTTAAGTGAACATTTGGAGCAAAGATGGAAACAGAGACCTCCCTTTTCAAAAGGAAATTTTCTGCTTCTTTGCAGACTCTCTCCCCTTGCTACTCCCCAGCAAAAAAGGGAGCAGATTCCAGAGGAAAATCTGGTCAGCTGTATTTATGGAAGATGGTCTTACATGTTGTATTCAGTAGGTGCAACAGTAAGTGCCAGAAATCAGTATCTGTCCACACCAAGTCTGGGGAGGTGAAGGTTTTTCTGCTATCAGCCTAATCCTGATCTCCTTGACAGTGAGATTCTTGTCATGATGGGCATCCTATTTAGCTAACAGACGGCTTGCTTTTGCATGTAGTTACCCAAGCAATCGGAAATGGTATGATGTATAAAGGTGCGGAGTGGTTACAATTAAATTGGAAATCTCAGAGCAGGAAATTCATGGCAGATTATTCAGGGTATTATGCATGTGCTCTTAATTAGTTCCTGTGGTGGCATTAAATGGATAATTGTCTTTTGAAATGGGTGGAGAGTTTGGTTTAATATCAATCCAGACTTTGGAACCCTCTCTGGAAAATGTTTACAATTGCTCATTCAAGGAATGAGGATCATGATCTCCATTTGTATTTGAACGCTTGTCTTTGAAGACACGGAAGCCAAATATTCATAACAATCAGTTGGTGGGGCATACCCAGCATTTAGGCTTTCTTCATGCTGAAGGCTCACAGAATCACAGAATGGCTGAGGTTGGAGGGCATCTCTGGAGGTATCTGCTCCAACGCCCCTGCTCAAGCAGGGCCACCTACAGCAGGCTGTCCAAGGTCGTGTCCAGATGGCATTTGAATAGCTCCAGAGATGGAGCCTCCACAGCCTCGCTGGACAAGCTGTACCAGTACTTGGTCACCCTCACAGTAAAAAAAGTGTTTTCTGATATTCAGAGGGAACGTCCTGCAGATCAACACTCTTGTCTAACTTGGTGTCATCTGCAAACACCCCCTCATCCAGACCATCGATAAAGATACTAAACGGGAATGGCCCCAATACTGGCCCTGGGAAACACCACATGTGACCAGCCGCCAGCTGGATGTAACTCCATTCACCACCACGCTGTGGGCTCAGCCATCCAGCCATTTTTTTCCCAGCATAGAGTACACCCATCCAGGCCATGAGCAGCCAGTTTCTCCAGGAGAATGCTGTGGGAAACAGTGTCAGAAGCTTAACTAAAGTCTAGGTAGACAATATCCACAGCCTTTCCCTCATCCACTAGGTGGGTCACCTTTTCATAGAAGGAGATCAGGTTAGTCAGGCAGGACCTGCCTTTCATAAACACATGCTGAATGGGCATGATTGCCTGGTTGTCCTATATGTGTCACGTGATGGCACTCAAGTTGTCTGCTCCATAATCTTGCCCAGCACCAAGGTCAGACTGACAGGGCTGTAGTTCCCCAGATCCTCCTTCTGGCCTTTCTTGTAGGTGGGTGTCACTTTCCTTGTAGAAGAGATGATCCAGTCCCTTCATCACCTTTGTGGCCCTTCACTGGACTCTTGCTGGAAGCTCTTTAGCTCTCTGAGGAGCCCACAACTGGACACAGCACTCCAGATGTGGCCTCATCAGTGCAGAGCAGAAAAGAAAGAGTATGTTAATGAATTATTCTGAAGAGTTTATTGTATAAGCTACCTTCCGGTCACAGACTTGTTCTCTCAAAGGGCAATATAAAAATTACTGCCGCAGGTTTCTCTTCCCTCAAAACTGGAATATGTCCAGCTGTGTGACAGGTGGTGGAAGGCTCTAAAATACAGATTTGGTTTTGAAACTGGTGAGCTGTATTGGGAAGAAGAAGAAATTGCTGAGGTTTGCTTTTGTGCGTTATCAGTGTGCTTTTTGTGTCAGTTCTCATGGATGTGTCAGAAGAAGTGGAAGTGCTGTTGTCCTTTTTCTATGCTGAACTTACAAAGCCTTTCCATCTCCCAGAGCTGTTCAGTACTCGTACTGGCTGTGAGCTCTTGGAATTAGCTGAAAGGGCTGTGGGCAAACAGTATATGAGTAATGAATTTCTGTTTTATAAACTTGGTATAACAGTGGTACTATTTCCCCAGTGCTTTGCCAGCAATTTAATTACAAGTGGCAGTTTTAATTAAATAACACAACTGGAAGCTGGGTTATTTCCCTCCTCTAGTTCCCTTACCTCAGGTTCAGAAGAGAAAGGCTTTTTTCTACAGCAGGTTCAGTTAGTGGAAAACTATATATGGTAAGTAGAATATTCAGCTGTACCATGGAAACCACATTAAATTTGGCTCTTTAATAATAGAGGTACATAACATTCATTATTTAAAGTAGTTCTGCTAAATAACTTCTTCAGCAGATCATAGAAAAAACAATGACAATACCAGAGGTTGATACTTAGAGGGAATTGGAATTGAACAAAACACCAGTTTTTCTTGTTGGAAATGACCTCTATGTAGTGAAGAGTTTTTCTGCTGAGTAAATTGAAATCTTTCCATTTTATTGTCGGAGTTCAGGTGCGGTTTGGGCAGCATTTTTTGGGGGGGTTGTGAGTGTTTGCTTTTTTTACCAGAGCCCTGTGCTAGGATTCTTTTCAAAGACATACCTGTATCGGTGATCAGGGTTTGGCAATAGAACACCTGGCACATACCATCTCTAATCAGAATAATAAAATTCCTGACTTAAAGTGACAGCGTGAGTATTTTGAACAAATCATGTTGCTGTAAATATGTTCTTATATACTTATTTTCTCTAAATAATCAGGCTAATTAAATTCAGTAATTTCCTAATGATATTGATTACTTGTTGTCTTTTCTAATATCAGTAAAATACTGTGCAATGATTACCATTTAAATATTCCTGTTTTATCCTGTCAGACAGCTAACATCAATGATATTCCAGTTTTACCCTTTCAGATAGTCTAATATTCCAGAGAGTCCAAATGCTGGCACAGTGACTAGTATTAGCTGTCTTCCCTGGGGCCTTTACAGAAACAAGGGATAAACATTATCTAGAATGGCCTGTTGACTGGGTTTGTTTTATCCCTGAAAGCTGTTGTGGTGTTAAAAGGTTGATCATATCTTTAATACTAAACATGTACCAGGGATGAACCTGACACCCATGAGAAACTGAAATGCATTGTGTTATTTTACATAGTGGGATTATTGGGTTTTTCTCCTTTTGACAGCTTTTCCTCACAGTTCCCTTTCTCTCTTGTGCTCCCTGTAGTGTAGGATCTTCTTATTTTCCTGAGGCAGAGAATTCTTTTCTTTACCCTGTTTGTTTTGCCGACAGAGAGATAACACAGTTCATAGTGTTTCCTAAGAAGCTCAGTAGCTAGGGAGAAGGCTGGCAGCTTGGGAATTAACACTACACGTGCAAATACCCAAGTGTTAGTTGCCTTAATAGTGGGGGAAAAGCTTAAGTCCCTTTAGGCAGGTTTCATGCAACTACTGACCATTAAAGAGGATAGCTTGCCTCATGGGACTTTTGGCTTGCAGCACTAGATGGCTTAATCTGATGCAGGATTTCTATACACTGACAGTTCTTTTGATTATCCTCTGGGTATAATGTATGGCACAGAGTGCAGAAGCTAGTGAAAGCACACGTTTAAGGAAGAAATCTTGTTTACACAATAAACCCCAGAAATTTGTCCAACAGCAAAGTTTAAATATCTGGTAATGCTTGCTTTTACTTTTAATTTGTGGGTGTTTTAAAAAATCCTGCTATTCTATTGATACCAAAAAATCGGAGACAAAACCCTCTGATTCTTGGTTTGGAGTTTTAGAAAGCAGGCATTCTTTATTTTCAGCACCAGATAAACGGGGGATAAATTCTGCCCAATGTGCATACTGACTTTGTTCACTGTTTATCTTTATATGGCTGATCTATACATATTAATGACATTTCTGAGAAATTATTAGCATATTCATTACAGTTCCAATAACTACTTATCATATCTATACTCTTACTATGCATGCATGGCCTGATGGGTTGGGGATCCTCTGGTGGTCATTTGGGACATCTTCATCTTCTTCATCATCTTCCTTTTCTTCACCTTCTTTTCCTCTGGCCCTGTTTCAGCACTCTTGGCTTTGGACCGGTTCTTATCTACTTAGTAGCTAAACTATACAATGCAGTGTTCTACTAGTAGCTGAACTACGTAATACAGCATTGTACTGCTCGGCAATGCCATGGATACATTAGTTGCAACATTTACAGTTAAGCACACTGGTAAAATCCCTCCAGTATCACTATCCTCACCTTAATTTAAAAAAAGAAAAGCCTCAGGCTTACTTGCCTGAGACCATATTCATTCACCGTCTGTAGAAAGAGTGAAATGATGGCAACTGTTGAATCAAGCAAGCTATTTAGGTGTGAATGTCTTACTGAAATAAAACAAATTAGGAATGAGGAGGCAAAACACTTGGAGGATTTGGGCATTTATCCTTTGTTTCAGGTATTAGAGGCTTTTGTGTTTTCATGGTTCAGTCAATTACAGTGGGTTTGCATTGTTGTTAGAAAATAAAACTGAAAGAATATCAGATCTATTTAAACTTGGGGATGGAAGTCTAGGTGATTACAAATTAGACCACTAACTTTCAATAAAGGATTCACCAGTTAGCGTTGACTGAAATTACTGTGGTGGTACTTTACCAGTAATCGTCTGAGATGTATTTTTGTTATGAGAAAAGACCCTGTTTGGGTACATCTTTTAGTATTATGTGTTTGCAAGACATAGGCTTTTTTTATTTTTAAAAAATTGGTTTTACAAACTCTCAGTGAATTGAGTTACGAGAAGGTGATGCTAAAAACAATGTCAATATGATCCATTTTCAAAATAAGGCCATACTATGTAGCTTGGAGGCCATGGCATCAGAATTCTGGTATCAAAGACTGCTGTAATGTAAAGCTTCAGATGGTTAAAACCTGTTCATGCACATGGTCTGTGAGAAGATTTGTTATTCTTTATGAGCAAAGACTTAGCAACTCGACAGAGCAGAAGAAAATAATATAGTGGGTTAGTCATAAACCACTTTGTTTTAAAATAAGTTAATAGAAGGAGGATAATCAAACTACAATTTAATGTGGAACTCCTTTTTGAGTTTATTACTGTTTTAGCTTTTTGTGGGCCATGTAGAAATAAATACCTACTTCACCTGTGGCTTACTATTTGGTAAATACTGAGGTTTAGTCATTAGGATATTTTTACTAATGCAATAGTATCTTTAGTCCTATAGTACCAGCACAGCCTACAGTTATTTTTGTAGAAATATTCCTGTAGGCATGTGCTTACGTATTCTTAGCCTTTCTTTTTGTTATGAAAAGCTTTGACTTTGATGTGCTTAATACATTTCTTCTGAGTCATAATAATAGTTGCCAAACCATTGTTTCTGTTCTTTTTGGACTTGATTCTAGTTCTACAGTTGCTTCCTCCTAGGGGGTTGAAGTCCGTGAGCTTTTATTAAGATAAATGTCAGTGATTTCAAATGGATTTGCATAAAAGAAGCCCTTAGTCTCTGGTAGAATAGGTCATGTGTAATGTTTAGTTTTAAAGTAACAGTGACTACAGGAAATATTAGAAATAAAAGTTGTTGACCTTTTCTGCACAATGGAATTTCTACTTTTGATTCCTCTTTTTCCCTTTCTCTTAAATATGGAATATTCTTGCATCCGTAAGCCAGCAGTGAACTGAGCAGCTTCACTGGTCATCTTCTGTTTAAAAAAATAAAAAAAGTTTCTCTCTCCCAAACAATTAATGCAATGTCTTGTTCTAGAAATGACATCAAGGCAAAAGATAGTGATCATTGATACGCTTTCTAAAAATAAACATTGCCAAAGTGAAGCACTTACAGTTCAGAAGGCTATTCTTTGCAGCGGCTTCAAAACCAGTAACTTACTCATGTCTGTCCAAGCCAAGTAGATATCCTAGGCAGTTGTCATGATTTGGTGTCTTACATGGAGTAATTACTCATTTATATTAAAATTAGCTAGTGTCAGTTAGTAGGTCATGATTAATTTCAAGTTAAAAAATCATCTACCATAGTTCACATATTGCTGTAGTGAGTGTTTTTTGTGTTTACAATAAGCTGCATGTTTCTTTTTTTATTATTACACACTATTGTTTTATCAACATTTAGAGGGAAAATCAGTATGTCTCATAGTATTATTTTAGAAACCTAGTTATCTGAAGGTGCCTTCAAAATTTTAGTTGTCAAACAAAAGTGTCTTCTGAGTTTATAATGCTCTTACTGGATTTAATGGGTTGAACTATTCCTCTTTAAGATAGGGTCTGTAGAACTGGAGTTGAGCAGGGCATTCGAGTATGTACTTAAGCCCATCCCTCTCCACTGAAGTATTTGAGGGCAAGCAGATGCTTTAGGGCTTGTTAGACTGCTGAGTCAGTGCCTGAAATTCCAGGCATCTCTTATATATGATGTATTTTTCTGAACTTACTTTCAATTCCTAAGAATTTTTTTCAAAATACTGCTGTTTCCTGCAAACTTATTGCAACTTTCTGCAGAAAATTAATTAAGAAATGGAAAAAAAATTCCCTAATTATGGTTTAGAGCTGTTCGTTCAGGAGCAGATATATAGCACTCATTTTCAGTGTTGGTGTTCTAAATGGGGTATTTGAAAATACATGGGTACAAGTACTCAACGACTCAGTGTTTTGCAGACTGACTTTGTTCTGACTCGTTGGAAACGTAGGACTGGAAAATAAAACCTCTATACTGAATATAATGCAGCCATCAGATGGCTGTGTCACACAGATCTGATATATTTGTCAAGTTCCATTTAAAAGTAACCAGTCATTAAGCTGTTCACCGATGTTTGAAGTGTCCCTGCTGTGGGATGAATCGTCATTTCCATTAGCTGTACACTCTGACTGACTTGTGCTGCATATACTTTTACTACAGGCGTTTCTGACTTAATCAGGAAACCAACTTTGTGATTTTTATGAATACATCATATAGCTTTGACACCTGTTAGCACAAGGGGGTATGCAGAAAGGCTTTCAGACAGATGCTTCCTGGAACTAAAGTGCTGATTCAGCAGCATTTTGTAATTAAAAATTATTTCAGTATTAGTTTCAGAAGCTCAATGTGTGAGACATTCAGAGTTTTCTTTGAATTGCTGTCCTCTAATCTCATTCTTTACAGCTGTCAGATTGTACAGTGCAAAAAGGTGGTAAAGCACCCTGAAACTCCAATTCCTGAATTGTTTTCCTCTAAAATCTGAAAAATAGAAGCTGCCATTTGGCTGAAACATGTTGTACTAAAGCAGTCTCAGTGCTTTTGGTCCACTTACATCACATTACTCTGCTTTAATTCCTGCTGAGAGTAAGTGGAGTAAGCTTGCGTATTCTGGAATATAACTTGTCGTGTTTAATGACTGAACTATTTAAAAATTAATCATGACTGAGAAGCCTAAAAAAATTTAAACCAACCAGCAGAAAATAGAAGATAGGAGAAGATGAGGAATACTGTATGCATGCAGATATTTATCAGCAGAAATTAAAAAAATTAGAGGTGGAGGGCATACAGTCTAAAACTGAGAACCAAAAATGAAAGGAGGGCAGTGAAGTAGAACAAGAGTTCCCAGTATGCAAGATGAAGGGTGCCCACTTGTTTAGAGATGGAAGGGGAAGATGCAGAGAGCAAAGGGCTGCAAGGACAAAATGTGAAGAGCTTTCAAAACCTATTATATTAACATCATGTGAAAAGTGACAAATCAATTAAGGGACTTGAGGACGGTCACCTGGAAAAAGTGGTGGGGAGCAGATGATTTGAGGTGCCAGATGAGGGGAGAGAAAAGTTCTGGGAGGCTGCACGGTGTGATGGGTGTGAACTGCAACAGTGTTCTAGCCAGAAGTGGAAAACAGACTGGGGCAATAGGGAACAAAAGTGGCCAGTGTCAAAAGAAGCCGTATTATTCTGCTTTTAAATATGCCCAGGTTTTGCATGTAGAATTGTTGCCAAAAACAAATTATGGGCCAAAAAGAGGAAGGACTGAAGAAGATCTGATGGACTAGCAGTTGTAAGAATTTGCAAGTTTTAATCACAAAGGAAAATACGCTGCTGTAGAGACAGAAAGAGGTAGTAAGGAGAAGATTCAGGATGAAAAGTGCACTCAGGCTTTCCTCTTAAGGCAATTTAAGTCTTGCGCAAAGATACATTAGGAAGGTGGTACAAGATGCAGCACTGGACAGAAGATTAGAATAAAAGAGGTGATATAGAGGAGAGATGGTGGGACACACTGTAAACAGGTAGATAAATACCAGGTGAAGATAGGTTGGCAAACAGTTGTAGGTGACCAGGTGATCAAACTTGCACTTACTGGTTCTCAGGGCCTTTCTGTTTACATTAGCACTGAAAAGTTTTACAGCATGTTACTCAATTTTAGTAGCTGTATTGTTTATATAATATCTAATAAATATATATAATGACTATACATAATAGTGCAAATTTTTTTATATAATACATACAACATAATATATAATTTTTAAAAATGGACACTTATCCCCTCTCAACTGATGAGGTTATTTAACCCAGAAATAGGCAAAATGCATATAAACAATAACTACTTTTTGTTCTCTAGGGACTGTTGTTCGAAGTTGTTTTCACCTGTGCCAGTGTGGCTTGCTGGGGCAATGCAGCAGTTTCAGACTCTTACTAATGCTCTTCTTGTTTTTCTAAGTCACTTCTCTCAACAGAGTGAAGTGAGTGAATTGCCACCTGGCTGTTTAAATCCACAGCAAATTAAAGCATAAAAAGGGAGGGAGGGGGAATTTTAGGATTTATTAGCTTGAACTCAGCACCGTGTGAATGTGTGCTTTGAAGGTTCCCAGTGCTTGAGTAAAATCCAGTCTGGGTTCTTACAATAATTTTGTTGGTCTGTTCTGTCCCTTTTTGGACATCATTAAAGAGAAAAACATATAAAAAAAGTAGTCTTCATGGCTCAGTGTTTTGCTATTAATGTCACACATTCTCTTCACTCTTTTTGTCACCTCACTTTATTCACGTGCTTCTCAATTTCAGTAGCGGTGTTAGAAACAGAAGAAACACAGGAAAAATCTGTGGGGTTTTTTTTTAGTCATAGTTATTATAGAAATCAGGGCTAAAGTGTCTCGACAAAGTGGCCTGAAGACACTTGTACCATCTCTGACTCTGTAATCTGTGCTTTGTAGGTAGGAATAAAGTCTTTGCGTGCATTTATCATGTTTGCACACACTGAACACTAAAATATTAGCATAGAAAGTGGGTGGGAAGTGGAAGAAAGCCTTACAGGAACATTAGCCAACTGAAAACTGCTATTGTTGGTGGCCTTCACAGCTGAGCACAAATGTGTCTTTTGTTTTCTTAATGCCCTGGGGCAGAATTTGAAAACCAACAGGTGTGGGTTTTATTTGTTATTTTATGAAGCATCTTGGATTAATATATTTTGCTTTTCCTTGATTTTCAGAAGCCTCATAGAAGAGAAGTGTGTATGCGAACATAGCCACAGAAATAACTGGAGGCATACTCTGTGCCCTGATTTCTGGTCTGTTGAGGCTTTTGACCAATGGCCTAATAAAAGAATTGGCTCTGCTATTGTTGTTGCATACTCTTACCCATTACGGACCTGGGTATCCATGGAAAAGATGTCTTTATAACAATGAACACCTGGTGTGTGCTTCTGTTCAGGAAACATTAGGAGGGGTGGGTCAGCTGAGTACTCTGTGTCTGTAATTGTTTATTATAAGAATGTCCCACTTTCTTAGCTATAAATACTAGGAAGAGAGGAACAAGTAAAGACTGTGTGTTCAAATATTTCCCCAGGAGCAGGTACTGAATGCGAGAGCATTCATTTTGAAAAAGTGCTTTTGGCAACTGAAGGACCGTGTTCTGTAGCATTTACCTTCCTTAAGAATAATGGAGGGCATAAGTGAGGTTTATCTGTGGGCATTTCTGTAGCATGAACTCAGAAATGGAAAATTTACAGGGCTGTGTGGTGTACTGTTATATGAATAAATGTGTCTTATCTTATAGGCTGAAAATGACTGGGTTGCAAATTGCTAAAGGTCTATAAATGATCTTTCATAAGAACCGGCTTTGTCAGGCGTTTAGTAATATTGTTGGTCCCCACTGTTGTGGTTTAACCCAGCAGGCAGCTAAACACCACACAGCCACTCACTCGCTACCCCCCGTCCCCTCCAGTGAGATGGGGGAGAGAGTCGGAAGGAAAAAAAGTAAAATTCGTGGGTTGAGATAAAGACGGTTTTAATAGGACAGAAAAGGAAGGGAAAATAATAATAATTATGAAAGAATTAGAATGTACAAAACAAGTAATGCACAATGCAGTCAGTCATCGCTTGCTTACCAGTGCGCAGCCAGTTCCCAAGCAGCAACCTCTGGCCAGCCTTCCCCCTAGTTTATATACTGAGCATGATGTCATATGGTATGGAATACCGCTTTTGCCAGTTTGAGACAGCTGTCCTGGCTGTTTCTCATCCCAGCTTCTTGTGCCCCTCAGCTCACTCACTGGTGGGGTGGTGTGAGAAGCTGAAAATTCCTTGACTTCAAGTAAACACTGCTTAGCAACAACTAAAACATCAGTGTGTTATCAACTTTATTCTCATCCTAAATCCAAAATGCAGCACTGCCAGGTAGTAGGAAGAGAATTAACTCTATCCAAGCTGAAACCAGAACACTCACTAATGACTTCAACTTACAGAAATGATTAAGAAATGGAACTCGACTGTTTCCAGAGCCTTAATACTTCCTCTGAGAGAGTATAAAAAAATGTATTTGATGCAGTTAGATTGTGTGTAAACAGCATTCCTAGACTTAAAGCAAGTCACTGTTACAACACACTTCATCTTGCACAATACACCCTTAAACCACAAATATTTACAATCCCCGATACCTAGAACACTTCATTGTGCTCTATGTATTGTCAGAGAAGTTGACAAAATCAGGGTGGTGATGCGGAAAGCCATATTGCTCTGTTAACCTGTTTGTCTCCCCCACTGAGCTACAAAGATTTGGTGTGCATAACTGCCCTGGAAAAACAAGTAGAAAGAATATGATTGCTGGTTCAGGTCACCCAGGGATCACATTTGACATTTTGGTAGTACTGAAAAGTAAGCTTTCTTGGATGCTTTGTGGTTTTTTGGCCTAGAATCTGCGCACATGGAAGGGTTTATTATAGTCTTAACATTTCAATTTTACATATTTTTACTATACACAGCACATTTATTTCTCAAGGGAGAACTTGATTAACTTCATCTGTGCCACTGCATTGTAGCAACATCATCCACAGACTGGTTCCAGCCAGTCTTTTTTGTTCCTCAGAAGTGAGAGGGGAAAGTTTATTTGGACAACTTACGTTCCCGTCAGGAAGTGTGGTCTGCCTACTCTTGCCACGTACAGCCAGGCTCTGCCATTGCTGTGGGGCAGTATTGATGCAGATCTGTCTGTTCCTGTGCATATGCATGGCCTTGGCGCTTAATGGTGTCAATGCAGCCTGTGAACTGGCCTCAGAACTTCTACTTTGGGAAGATACATTCTTTTGAATGATTTAATAAAAAAGAATACAGGGAACCAGTGCAGAACAGGAGGGGTCCTGGCCTGAAAGTCTCTAGCAGCTCCAGATGTGCTTGTGGTCTGGGGTGGGAGACCTTCAGGGATGTGTCCTTGTTGCATGGCTTGGAATGTATGTGAATGACTATGCACTGCGCAAGTCGGTAGGGAGAGTGTCAGCCCACTTACGTGCATCCCTTCCTCACCTGGGTTAAAAAAAAATCTGGCGCTCCTATGATAGAGGAGCACAGAGAAAAGATTTTGTTCCTCAGTGAAATATTCACAGACCCGCTAACCCGTTTTCAGTTCTAAACCCTCAATCTTACAAATGTTCTGTATGTAGCGAATAAGGGGCAGATCTGACACAGGGTATGAGCAGACCTCGGGTGCCTCACACCGACGTTGTGCCCGTGAAAGTTCCCCTTCTACAGCTACCAGCCTAAATATTACTGGGTGCTTGGTATGTCTTTGCGTAGCCCAGAAACTGCTAAAAGGTTGGGTGGTTAGGTCCTGCCTGGCAACTGAACTGCCTAGAAACTACGTGGAGCAGGGCTTCATCTCCCAAGCAGGCTCAAAGCTCTCTGACGCCTGGGCTTGCTATCAGTTCAAAGACCTTAAACACCTTTGATCTCGGGGAGTAGTCTCTTGATCTCTCCTATTAAGATAGAAGAGCTTATTCTGCTGAGATTTTAGGTGTCCAGAGGTTACATTCTGCCACAGTAAAGTTTTAAATTCTAGCAGAAAGAAAGTATGAAGAGAAGAGAGAGATTTTAATGCATCACCACATTTCCTTTTAATAGGAGCTTGGTTTTTCTGTGAAGGAGAGTGAGCAAAAAAAAATCTTCTTTTAGTCAAAATAATACTAATACTAGGGAGGAAGTACAGCTGTGGCCTAGCACATCCCATTGTCAAATTTCTGCAGTTGTCTTCTGATTTCCATGGGAGAATATAACAGGGCCAAAGTGGTCTGGAGTAGGCTTTAAGGTATGCTGCGGTGCAGTCTGGTGAGCCTCTTGGGAATTAGAGCTCCTTGCTTTCTCTTCATTTAGCTGTCTAAAGAAAAACATGGGAAAAAACTGTAAAGTGCTGCACTGTATTGCACAAAGTAGCAAGCAGCTTGTAGAGGCCATCCTCAGAAAGATTAAGCAGGCTGTGTGAGAAAACATTGATCATCTCACACTGAATAATAATATATCCAGTCAGTACCAGGGAAAAAAAAGAAATATGCAGACCATGAAAGGGGCTAAAGATATAAAAGTTAGCACTGAGGAGATGCACTTTACATTGTTTGCTGGGGACTGCAAGCTCTAACAATAAAATAACAGGAAGAACACAAAAATTACTGCAGATTATTGTTAGAAAGAGGCTTTGCTTTGAAGAAGTTTGTATTTTTGATACCTGTGTTGATAGGTGGTGAGCGGTAAACGTTTCTGCTGTGGTGATAAGCTCCATTTGGATGGTCGCGCAGGACCAGCACTTTGGATTAAGAATCATGACACTGTAGGAGAGAGATTTATGCTGAAGACATTAATTATATTCCTCCATCTTTAATTATAAAATACATTATGACTTAGTCCAAGGATTAGGTATAGTCTATGTACATAAGTCTTCTTAAGAAAGTAAATTTTGATATCACTTCAACAATTTCTTACTTATTTGCCTACCTAATAGAAACTTTATACAGACAGTAATTTTCTGATGCAGATGTTGTAAATTGTAATATGAGATTTTGGTCTACTAGAATATCGTCATATGAATTAGGATTAGTTCAAGTCTTTCCATTCATACAGTCTGTCAGTACCCCAGATTTTAAACATCCATATTGTGTTTGTTTCAGGTTTCACAGAATTTCGTTAGTATTGTAAAGACTGAATTTTTCATGCTTTAGTGCATTAGATTATTTTTTTTTCTTTTTTATTTTTCTTGGCTGTGTCACATGAGAGTTATTCGTAGCTTCTGCAGGGTTTTTTCCATTAATAAAACTATTATTCTCATTGCTGCCTTCTTTCTGATTGTATCAGCATTTCACAGGCAGTGATCTTTTTCCAATCTTGATAACTAGCTGTTACTGTAAGAGATGCCATTGTTCGCAAATGGAGACTTGCTTTCATAAAATAATCTAGAATTTACAGAGCATTCCTCCTTCTGCATTTGCTTTGCTGCTTTTTGAGCTTCTTTCTTGTATTTTTCATTTAATTTTCTTACAGTTATTTAGGTAGACAGTGCAGGAGACCTTTTTGTAATCAGGTATAGGTAATTAAATGAGAGCAAAGGAAGCAAGTATATAAATGTACTTGCATGTTCCCTTTTTATTATATGTTTGGCTTTAAAGCTTGGCTTCCTTTTACTGATAATCATTTTTCCCTTTTCATACTGACAGGTAAACACAGCTTTAGCTGATGAATCATATACTGTCAAAAATGAGAGGAATTAACCTTTTGGTTTTAGTAAGTGACCTGTTACTGAATTTATTTTTTCTAGAGCTTTTCCTCTGATGCTGTTGTAGCATAGACATTTTATGCTAGGCACTATCAAACTTCCTCAGGATTTTCTTGCCTGCTAGGTAATTCCTCTGGCTGTGCTTGTCACGACAGGGCAGCGGCGCACCTTTTTACGCTTCGGATTTTTTGGAGCTGAGTGCTCAAAGTATTTCGGTTTGACCTGCCCTTTGACATTCACCTTCAGATCACCAGTAATTGAAACGTGGCTGAAAACAGGGTAACAGAAATAGATATTTATGTACAGCATTTGCAGTTGAATGTACTTGTAAATAAGTTGAGTGGAGGAAGGAAGGAACACACAGTATTTCCTGAAACACTTAGAAGAAACATGCAGGCTTTAAAGGCGGGTCATCTTCTTGGGTACCCCAGAAGGTTAAATTTGCACTTGGTTCCCTCCCGCAAAAACTTGTATACTGCACACTTACTCAGAAGGTTTCTGGCTCTCCTCTAACAACGCTAAGGATTACTTGCTTTCTTTGGAAGTGCAGCTCTCATCTTCGGGATGTCCACTTATCCCTGACTCAAGGAGTACTTAATGCTCTTTCTGCTGCCTCGTGGCACAATGTGCAGGGTGTGAGCTATCTCCATTCACTTAGTGTTTCCTTTTATAACAGGTGTAACAACAACTACTCTGACATAAGCAATGGAATGGTGTAAACACAGAGAGCTCATTATATTACATAACACCAGATATCACCTAATTGGCACCAGTCGATATGCTAGTTAAGTTTGGGGTGAAAATCGGAATATGATAGTACAGTCAATAATAATGATGATGATGATGATATAACCTTCATATATTGCAGTGCATCCAGCAGCATATCTGAGTAAGATGTTTTGATTGTGACTTATAAAAATATCAGGTGTGCTTTTTTAATCAATACAATTATTGTTCTCTAAATCATACAATAACAATTTAGCCTACCTTCATAGCTCTAATATTTGTTATTTGAGTACACTATCATGTCTATAAATGAGAGCTGAATATTAACCCTGTCTCATGTAACATGGTGTGCTATCTTTTACTAGAACATGATTCTTTCCTGAATTCTCCTCTTGTTTTGTGCCACAATCTGAAGCAGCCTCTGCAGGCACGGCTACCTCTGACTGAATACTGTGGGGATAAGACAGGCAGGGCATGTCCTTGCTTTGACTTGTAAGCTGAAAGTGTGAGAGCAGTCGTATTCACTGGATGCTTTGAATTGGCAGGCCTTACAATGTGAAGCTTTGTCTCTAAGAAACGGTATTAATTTATGAGGGAAATGTGTTTTTTTCAGAGAAATGTACTAGCTGAAGCATCAGAGTTAGCAGTGTGAAGAAGCAATAGCAAGAAGAATTTATGTAGTTGAATAAATGAAGTACATTGTTCAGTTACGGTGGCTGTCATTTCAAAGTATTTCAGTAGATGATCATGTGCACATACTCTTTATTTATTTTAAGGCAGTTGATGCTGAAATCTCAGTGACATCAGTGGGAGCCAAGGGTTGCCAGAATCTTACAGGTTTAGACTCGGTAAGTTGTTTTCAGATGAATGAAAGAGCTCCATCTAGTCTGCGCTCTGTCATTTGAGAGTTTATTTCACCTAGTACATTGTGAAGTAATGTTTACTTGACTGTTTTTTTCATCTTGTTTAATTTACTGTCCACCAGCGCAGGAGGAACATCTGTATCGTGTTCATAGTGCACTGTATGGGTTAGTACTCTAGATTGCCTTACCCAGGTGGTATGCGCCTGCTCTGGGGGTTCGGAGTGCTCTTGGGTGTAGTGTGATAACAGTTAAACAACCAATGAAAATGTTTAGTGTATGTGAGAAATTAATCATATACGGTGTCAGTTCAGAAGCTGTGGTATAGCAAAGAAATTTCAAGTGTTTATATTCAGAGTCAGAGATGAAGTGCTTTATTGTATCTGTGTTATTCCTGAAGAGTCGACGTAGGCATAGAAGACTCTTGAGACACTTTCCAGGTTTCTAGCTATGCTGGCTAATCCTGTTAGTACAGATTGAGGTAGTACAGAATAGCTTTTTAAAGTAGTGCTGGTAGTACACCAGAGAGAGACAACTTATGCCAAATGCCCAATAGTCCCTTGATGATTATTACCCCCACCCCCCACCCCAAGACTCTGTTTGTATTTCCATCTTTCTTCTAAAACAAGCATAGTTTAGTTTGCATTGCAGATCGTCTCCCTGTGTGCTCTGTGTAATATGGTAATTGGTCAACCCGTGATTAAGTACAGCCAAAGCCGAGGGGCAGTAAGATGCTGAACCTGTATATGTCTGTGCTTGCGTTTGAAACTTGCTGTAACTGAATTTTAAAATCTTAACATAAAACCTCAGTGGAAGAGTTTAAGTTTATAAAAGATCTTTGAGCTCATCTTGCAAATTTTGAAAATATTCTTTTGTATTTTAAACTTTTGATATTTAAAATAACTTTTCTTTTTTAAAAATTAATAATGAAGTAAACATGGAAGAGGATTAAGCTGACAAATTTTCTCATGCAAGTGGTGTAGGCTTTGAGGTCTCACAGTGAATTATGATGGTTTAGTTGGCAAGTAGTGACTAGCTCAAGAACTATACCTCTAGGCAGAAGACTGCATACTTTGTAAAAGAATATAAAAATAATCTGAACTGTTAACTTCTGTAGAATTGATTCAATTGTTCTTACTGTTAAAAGTTGACCGAAAATACTGGGAAGTGCAAATTACAGAAAAAGTAATTAAACTTCCTGTGTTGATTTTTTTTTTCCTTCCACATTTGAAAAGTGTTTTACAAGCTTGAAGTGCTAACTGTGTTAAAGATAGAGTTTGCTTTTTATATTTTATTTTAAATATGTTGTTACAGTTCTTTTAAACACACATATCTAATACTTGGACGTTTTGCAGTAAGGATTGAGCTTTTTAATTTTCTTTTAACGTCTGATGCTAAATTACTGACTCCGGGAGTTGTCATCCATAGCAACTTCTTCTAAACTTGTTCATTTCCTAGTCTTTTCAGAACTGACTTCACCATGCAGTTATTGTGATACATGATCATTTTGTTTAAGGTTCAAAGCACTATATTTCAATTGTAGCATGTTTTTTACATTCCAAACAGTTGTATTTTCCAAAGTTGGTATTTTGGGAAATTTGTGATGCTTATTTGTAGTTGCGTCATAGTAAATCTTTTAATTTAATGTTCACATACTTCATTTAAAAGAGTACAATTATTGTAGAGAAAACAAACTGAATTATGCAGTATATCTCTGGGGGCTTCTAAAAGTATTGGCAACTTTTAACAAAGAATATTGTGTTAAAATATTATGTCTTCATTGGCATGATTTCAATGAAAACTGCTAGCTTTTTCTGTATTTTATTTGTGTATTTTTAAATACAAAAAAAATATAAGAATAGCATCCCTAACAGGAAAATGTAGAGAATAACTCCCTTCTAATTAATTGATATTTAAGTATGCTTAAATGTGTGTGTTATTTGTCTTCAAAAGTTACTACTCTGGCTTAATTATTTCAAACTTATTGCAGGATAGTGCATATTCTTGTAATAAATTGATATTATTTTTTTTTGTCAACATACTGTGTTAGATTTGCAATGTAGAAACCAAATACTCGGATTTCTGTGAGCAAATATATTTAGTATATTTGCTATATGTTTCTGTATTTATGTTTTTAATAATTCCACCAGTAGATGCTGACATTTTGCATTGTGAGTGTGTTTTCCCTTTATTATCGAAAGAATTGCTAGAGGAACAGAACTCCATGTGTTAGCCTTAATCTCTATTACCGAATCAGCGCCTGACTTTATTATTATTTGACTTCGGAAATCTCTTAGTTTCAGAGAATGTAAAATTAAATAATGTGCCTTTATATTTTGTTTTACATCTTATATTTATCTATCAATGTCCTCATATTTCCTTTTTATTGTTATTATAGCATTCAAATGTTACTGACAGCTGTGTCCGGGATATTTGGCTGTCTTCTGATTCTTGCAGTCAGTGGTTCTCGGATTTAGATTCCCTCTCGATTCATGAAAAGGTCCTATACATATGCTGCTTGTGTTTTCTGCAAAAAAAAATGATGTCTCTGAGCAATCCGATTATGCTTACTGCTTGTTTTCGCCTTTCGTGGTTTTCTTTACACGTCAGGTCTCTGTTGGTGAGTCGCCAGCCATTTTGGGTGTGAAACCCGGTACTCTTGTTACTCTTGGAACAGGGCTTTGGCATCCCTCTCTTAGTATCCTTTCTGCTGAAGCTGCACAGTAGTGCTTGTGTCACAAATTTGCTTGGGTTTAATGCATGAAATTCAGTGGATAATGACAATGTGTCCCTCCCTCCCTCGCCTATTTCTTGAAGTTGTCCTAATTTAAAATTTGTTGCAGTGGTTGAACAGCTATAATTTTTGCAGGACTTCTTGCATTCAAATTCATGGCTGTTTGTTGATGACCTCTCTGTTGACATATTAATTGTGCTTACTGAAGTCTTTACTGATTATGCCTAAAACGGTTGGACGAATACCAAAAAAATAGTGTTCATTAATTGAGGACAGATACTTGATATTAAGTTGTCAAGATCTGTCAGGAGAGCCGGAGACTTAATGTATCTCTTGTATTATTATTTGCTATGATTTAATAGTTTGCTTTCCAAATATGTGTAAAATAGGTCAGTCTGTCTGGCTTCACCCAGATCGGTATGAAGGTTAGCTTTAGGGAGCTGGTTCTGAATGTTTCAGACCCAGAGTTGCCTGCCAAGTGTCTCTCTGCTGTAAGTGTGTGTGCCACCCCTGAGATGACTTCTGTAGGAGAAAGTTAGGATTTTCCTGCCCAGTTTCTCCCTTTATCCCTATGCACTTTTAAACATGATACTCAAGGGTCATCCTACTGGGTGTGTTAAGTAAGCCTTTATATTTTCTTACTTGAATACAGACTGTGCTCTTCAGGCTATATTGTGGCACTTTTTAGAGGTCAGCTTGGTTGCTGTTACTTATTCGCAGAGTTCCAGGCTTATGCTTTGCCACCGTGTGACACTGGGTCTATATGTATAAACCTTTGGTATCCTGCCTGAGTTTTTAAGTGCAGGACAGCATAGAAGTTGAATTGTTTGGTAACAGTTTACTTAAAAAAAAAAACACCACCAAAACTGCCAAAACTAACAGCTCTCCCCTGTGACCCCTGCAAAATAACCACCCACCCACCCCCAGACCCCAGCTTCCACAGTTGATCAATAAATTCGTCTTTGATATATTCCTCTAGCTGTCATTGCTTTTATAAGCACTGAAGTACCCCAAAGGATTGGAATTGTTCCTACTTGCCATTTTATTCATGTCATCGGCACACTTAGGAGGTTGTGCCTGCAATCAGGAGCCGATTGTTCAGTGCATTGTGCAGACAGGCTGCCGAAGCTGGCTAGCTGGTAACAAATGTGGTCAATGACAGGAGAAACAGCACCAAGATCCCAGTTCAGTCCTTAATAGTAATCGCTACTGGAACAACCAGGATATATAAGTAATTTTGTGACTTGAGCTGCCAGCCAGGTGGGAAGATGCCTAGGTTGTGGTCATCGCTCCCATCACAACTCATGTGTTTTGTGCAGGGGCTGTTGATGCTTTTCACGTGAAGCAATCCACACAGCAGGGAGACCACATCTTCCTGGACCTACATGAATGCCCAGGATCAGTGCCGCATGCCTGCTGCTCCCATGTGCACCTACTGCTCTCGCCTTGCTCATCCAGAGGGTCTCTCTGTCCTGTTCAATGAGCTGTGTAGAGCACCTCCACAGCAGGCAGGCTGAAGCCAGAGTGATCTTCAGGAAAGCGAAGCTGCAGTTTCATGAGATGGAGCGTTTTTGGCAGCAGCAGAGACTGGTGGCCACCTTCGCTGTCACACTGTGCCGCCCTGTCTCCCTTGTGCTGGCACAGCCATCTGTGTAGAATTGAGTTGTCCCACTTTCAGGGTGACTCTGATCTATGTTTAGATTAAATTCTCTAAAAGGAGTAAGCACCCAGTGCTTGATTGGAAAGAGCAGAGCTGGAAGTGCGCTTTGCACAGAGCCTGGTAACTGCCTGCTGGTTAAAGGTGGCTGCAAATCCTCCTGTCACCCCTTGGCTGATGTAGGAAGGAGAAATTTCTGGATTGTGGTTGGCTTGAACAGGGAACATTAGGACTCTCCACAGAAGAGGAAGGCGAAAGGAGGAGTGCTGACGTAATTTGTGGAGTTGAGCACCAGCTAAAAGGAGGATGGATGTCAGGATCACACTGCCGTATTCAGGCACTGAGGAGGAGGGGGTTTATAGTGTGTTTTTTCTTGAACCCTAGTCTGTCTCTTGTCTGGTAGATTCTGATGTCAGACTGGTGTCAGAGGAACTATGCTTTAGTGGCTTGGAAGGAACACCTAATTACACTGATGGTGTTATGAGAGAGAATAGATACCATTATAGATATGCAAGAGTGACATTACAAAACCAGGTAACTCCTTAATTCTTGCTGTAGGTTTTTGATGCCTATTAATCTTTTGTAGGTTAAACTTTTTGTATTCTCTAAATGCTGGTTATTCAACTCAAAACTTGCTGTGCAGACTGCTCTTTTTACGGAGTGGAAGGCCAGTTAAGATTTCCCCTTTCAGTTGTTAGGAGTGTTCTCAAATGTAATGCCAATAATAAGGATTGCAGAGATAGCACAACCCAAATTACTTGTTCAACATTTGAAGTCTGAGTCTCTGTGAAGGATTGGTTATTATACTATCCTTGGATAGCAAGTTGGAGCTAGTTAAAATAATAGCAAAAGATCCTCATCTCCAAGAACGTTTTGCAGTTTATTTCTCTTCTAATTTTGAAAAATTATTTTTTGCTAATACTATATAATTGAATCTTTCCTGCTTTTATGCCTCTTGACCAAAGCTTAGTATTCTTAGCAGCCATAGAAATTATGCTGCAGAAAGTGACGATAAATGCACTAGCAGTCTGGTGGAATTACAGGATTACAGTAGGCAGTAGCTGGCTGTTTTGGTTATCTCCAAATTATGTATTTTATTATCCGAGTTACCTGTGTGTGCTTTATACTGCCTGACACTAGACATTTTAACATACCTGCAGACCTTCAGATATTTCCAGTATAAATAACTTATGCACAGCCCCCAACACTCCCGTATGTATCATATAAAACAAGTACTATATTACTTAATGTTAATCAAAATACAGGAGAAGTAGTACTATAAATGGTGGTGTTTGGAACAAATACTATAAAAATGTGTACATAAAAAAACCCAGCTTAAGTAAATTGGAGTTTGACGCAAATAGTAGCATTTTATCTCCAGAAGTGTCATTAGGTCTCAGTGGTGTACAAGTTCAGACCTACTGCTCTACCTGAAGGTTAAAAAGAATCAAATGGCCAGGAGAGGAGGAGCCAACAGATGGTACACCTGGACCTACATGTTCAGAGTATCTTCAGGTTAATGAATTATCAGCCTGAGAGAGAGATGAGCCCGACTGGGAAAATAATAACTGCTGGTCATTAGTTCTTGGAAGTTCCTGCAGCATCGTATTGGGGTGGGAGTGCGTGGTGGCCCAAGTACTGGCAGTCTGTATGGGTGGCTGCCACATACCGAACTGTGTACCTGGTGCACTAGGTGTCATTAAAGCAGCTAATGGGTAGGATTTAAGGCAATGCTAGAGGTTCGGGTTGTCCTTGATTAATGTTGTAACGTGGTTTATTGCCTGATAATTACAGGTCATAGCATGAGTATTTCCTGTTCTCCCCAATAAATCGGCAGCTTGATTTTTCTAACGGAACTGCCTGTGGTAGTTCATCAAAGCAGTGGTTGGATGCAGTAACCTAATTCAATATTAAAACTAGTTCAAATGTAAAATCTTAATGGATCTAAATGACGGAGTTTTTTTTTAAAGATCACATTAGATTATTTTTTTTTTTACTTCTGTAAAGCAAATACACGGAACTAAGTTAATCTTCATACTAAAAGCAATTGTTTTGCTTTCCTTTGTTGCAGATCACCAGAAACTGGAAAGAGAAGCTAGAATCTGTCGCCTCTTGAAGCATCCCAATATTGGTAGGAACATTTAATTGCTTTATACAGTAGCTATCGTTTCAGAATATTAAGGGAAAATACAAAATAACAAATATTAATAGCAGCTCAGAGAAGTCAAGTGGAAATATCTCCAGGCAAGACTATTTTTTTATAATGTGGTGCTGCTTTCTAATTCTACTATGGGATGTAATATCCCAATAGATCACCTAAAGCAGCATGTACTGTTCTCATCTTCTTTGAGCTATTGCTCTGCCATCAATGAGCTATCTATGCCAGGTGTTTGGGGGTTTTTTTGAGCAGTGTGTAGGAGGAGTTATTTCCAGTACTGCTCATGACTTTTTGAGACCTGCAGAAGAAATTTATCTAACAGCATATGTTGCAAAATGAGACAGACCAATGTTGATAGTTAGTGCTGTTTTTACTGACGTGCTTATTTTATCCTGTTTTAATTTGTGTTTGAGATCCTGTTCTTCTGTGGAAAAGATAGGTAAATGCAGGAAACTGTCCTCCTCTTATTTCCAGAAATGTGTGTTTTCTACTTAAGCATTTGTGGAAAGCAAAAAAAGATATATGGGGGGGTGGGGTATGTCTGTTTCCTTGCTGTAGAAACAGGTAAGTACTTGATCTTTACAGAGTTGTATCTGGGTTTTTCAGACACTGAATTGTATGCCAAGGGTATCTCTCACAAGTATATTTGCTGTACCTGAGACTTCTGTGGAAGGATGGGATTGTCCTGTCCGCTTTATTCCTCTATCCTCACATATGTTTTTAAAAGTTGTCATCGAGAGAAGAAAAACTAGTAATCTCACTGAGTATTTTAAATAAATACCTATGCTTGGTACTCCAAAAGCACATGGCAGTCTGCTTCCTCTTCTAGTTAGTTTTTCTCCTTTTCTTATTTAACAAATATTGGTCTTTGTGACATTTTTAGACTATTATAAATTGCTTCATGCCTGGGAAAGAATCAGCTCTTTCTTTTTAATAATAATCAGAAATTGAAAACAAATGCATCACAGTTCAAAGTAAATGCAGAATCTCTGAAAAAGCTCTCTTATGCATGCTCAAAAGCTTAGGTTTCACATGGAGATATGGTTAAAGATGAAGAGTAGCGTTACCTGCATGCTATTTTATCCCAGCCAACATTTTTGCATTGTGAAGTGATACAAGACAAGGGAACATACAACTTGTTGCAGGGAGGAGTTGCAGCTCTTCTGCGGTTGTGGAGGGCAGTGGTTACACATGTGGTGCTAGTCTGACTCTAGAGTCATTTACGTGTGCCTTGCTGTAACCTTGTGGGTTTGAACAAGCCAGGGAAGATGAATGAAAACCAACAGTAAACTGATGAAGTGCAAGAGTTGAAGTGAACAGAACTCAGTTGAAAGAAAGGTCTAAACTCATTTCATGTGACAGCATGTCTTCAGTTTGTTGAGTAGCTTGGACCAGTATTAGGATGGAGTCCAGATTCTCTGTGGCAGTCCAGCAATTCCACATACAGTGTTTATGTTTGTGAATGTATGACTTGAAATGAGAACAGGCGATGACAGCTTTGGTGACAGGCAGGTAGGGAGGGTTCTGTAAGTCAGCACAAATTCCATGCATCACTGCTTGCACCAAGGTGCACAGTTCAGTCAAAGGATTATAGCCAGATTCTTCTACTCCTGTTTCACAAAAGATGCCATGTCCTAGATCTGTCTGAGACAAGATTTTCCTGACTTGGAATTAACATGCCAGGGTTTGGCAGCAGGCATTATATTCTGTCGTCCTTCAGTTTCTACTGTCAGCTGTTCTGCCAGCCCTGCCTGTGTATCTGTCCGAAAAACACTCTTTCAATTAGTGTGGTTACAGCAGTAACCCCTTCTCTCTCTCTCACCCCTTCTCCTGCAGCCATGCCCTCAGCCAGCTGAACGTTAACCCTAAAATCATTCTAGGTGCATGCTGCCTGTACCCAACTGAATCTCTTATTCTTGGGTCACTGTCACATCCCTTTCTAAAAAAATCATCTCTTGTGGGCAATAATACTACACCACTCTAGAAGGCACTAATAGCGAAAAAGGAAGTATACCAGAGAAGAGTAACGCAGCTGTAACAGCAGAGGGTATAGTGTGTTGTATATGTCTCAAAATGGTCGAGATTAACCCTTGTAAACAAATTTTGCTTCCACTATGTGTATGAGAAAGAGTATGCATGTTTAAAAATATTAGCCAGTCCACGAATATAAAATTCATGTTTTTCCCTTCATCTGTATTTTCTCCTGGATTTCCTGCTGTGGATTAATTTCTAATAGCCTAGAGAATAAAAGATTTTTTTGAAAAGGGACTTGTCATGTTAATGATTAGTATAAAAAATAATTTTTCAAATGCAGTCTCTATGGGAAAGCAGAGATCTAGTTTAACTGATTGGGCAGTTTCTCAGAGATGATCTCAGTGGTTCTCTTTATTTTTCGCCAATGTATTTTTTTAAAGTTGTCTTTTTGAATTACACATTCGTTGCAAGGCAGCGGATTTCTGGAGCTGGAATTCAGCAGTCCTTTCTCTTTTCTCTTGCAGCCTTATTCTTCTTTGTTCTTCCTACTTAGCTTGATTAAATCTCCCTTCTAAAAGTGACCTAGTGTAAAGGTGTCAGTTTCTCAGGTTACCTTTATCTCTAAAATAATACATATATAATAGTACTTCTTTGCAGAGTGTTGTATGCCCTCTTCGGTTAATTATCTTTCAAGTTTTAAGACTCTGCCAGATCTTCAGGGTGAAAATTCCTTTTCAGTTACCTTTTTCATACTTTCCCTCTAGTCAGAGCAAAGCAGCACAGCTGTGGTGAATCACATATTTAGATTTCAGCCTGTCAGTAAACACATTGTAGTTTTCATATGAGCAAGATTATTTTTCTTTAGAGAAACTGAGTTTAAAAAAAAAAAAATCTAAATGACTGGAAATATTTTCCAATTATCTTTCCAGACAAAACAGAATTATTAAAAACTTCTACAGATCACTGGGTTTGTATTTCCAATGTAGGTGTCCAATTAGTATGTAACTAGAAAAATATTTAGTACTTAATTATTTCATCAGGATAAGAAAGAATTCAGGACTCAACTCTTAACAATCAACATACCTATTTTTAGCTACCCAACAGAACCATTTTTGTATCCATTTCGTATCTGATCTGATGGTTTATTTAATGAGTGCTGTTATGCAGTTAGGAAATCTTAGGATGACATTTAAATAAGGCTTTCAACTTTAGGCTGTATTCGTACGCACTAAACTTCAGAAGTTCCTCTGGTATTGGCAGGGGAGTCTTAAAAATGAACATGAATGTTTTAAATATTTTTTTTAAATATACAGTTTGAACAAAAGATGTGGAAAAGCACAGAATATGGGGGGAAAAAATAAGACTGAATCAGAATGCTTTCTTTCAAAAGGATAAAACTCTGAAATTTGGAAATTAAGGAGGCACACATGGAAATACTTTCATTTCAGTTCTTGGTTTGAGTCTCCCCAAGTAGTCACTATAAATGTTAAACTCAGAGGAAACAAACATATTTTCTGCTGCCTTTTTGGAAGTATTTATGACAGCAGATAATTATTTCAGGAAGCAGCATGTCTACCAAATGTTCACAAATAAAGTATTTAAGTATGTATTGAGGGAGCTTTATTGTTATTAAGCATTTCTAGTGAAAGAATGATTTTGAACTAGGGTAAGAGAACAAGTTCTGAATTCATGTATGAAAATTTAAATTGCTGATAGTTATTCTCACTAGGCAAGTGTTGGGAAGGGAAGCTAACTAAATCAAAATCCAGCTATCTGGCACTTCCAAATCCTTACAAATCAAAGAAATCCATGATAATTCATTTTGATACACAGATGTTGTGTTGCTTGATATGGATATGTATATTTATGCATAGCTAAGCCTAAAGGAGCACACCGTCATTTGAAAAGTGCTTTGTAGATGCAGGAATTTATTTTTTTTTTAACAGGTTTTTCCAAGTGCACTTGATATCCTTTTAATGAAGTCATGAATCTAGCTACTAGCATCAACTGCATTCTGTAAGGCATTTGTTCCACCGCTGTATTATGTGCTGATTTTTTTATTATGGAAAATCAGCATATTATTAGGGTTATTAAGAAAACAGGTAATCACAATAAAAATATAAGATGGTAGTTCTCATATGATGGGATTATCTGTAGTGGTCTCCTTTAATATTTTTATCAACAGACTTAAAGAAAAAAATGGAAGTGGTATCAGTATGATATGGTGGGACTAGGGAGCCTTACAGCCAATAGATGTGAGCTCACATACCTAAGAACAAAGAATGTGTGTCAGTCTTAAAAGAGGAGTACCTGCCTCTTGGAAAAAAGTGACTTTGAAAAGCCTGTGATGATGGGAAATAACTACTTGAATACAAATCTCATTGGGATGCCGTAACATCCAGGGGAAGTATCATTCTCAGATGCTTGGAAGTAACAATCAGAAAGAGGAAAACAGTATTTATTTTGTGTCTGCCAACAGAAGTCACTTCTAGAATACTGTGCTGACCTTTGACATCCACATGTCAGTAAGTATGATCTAGGTTAAAGGGAGTGATTTGAGGAGGTCTACCAAGATAACTAGAAAATGTTCTTTATCAAGAAAAAGGCAAAAAGAAACATGACTGTTTACTTACTACAGCTCGCTAGCATAATAGAGTTTAAAATGAAAGATGTAAATGTAGGTTAAGCCTTACTGTTTGGAGAACGTAGTGCTTTTTCTTTGTAAGATTACACATCAATTTATATTAAAAGCTTACGTCCTTTACTGAACAAATGCCCACAAAGGATTTATCATCTTGTGTAACTGTTACTTGTACAGCTCTTATGTGTAGTAATGCTTCCAATTTTTTATTTTAGAAATTTGAAAAGAAAATTTGTAAGGAAAATAATAATTTCTTCGCTAAGAAACGCGCTGTCATTGTCCTGTTTTCTGCCCTTTATCTTCTTTTGGTAAACTTTGATTTCTCATTCCTCTTTTAACTTTAGGTAAAGTTGTATTTTAGCACTCTGATTTCTAGTCTAGCAATCCAAATATTTTTTATGGTGTAACACTGTTGCCCCATCTTATTACTACTTTTGATGTTGATTTAGAGCTTGCCTTGGTAATTTTGGTTTATGTGGTCCCAACAGATCATAAAAACTGTGTTAGCCTGATGATGCAAGTTCTGACCCAGTCTGGAAAACTGCTGATCCAAACCTGGTAAAAATGTGGGGGGTTTTCCAGGTTGAGTTTGCTCTTGCAGGATTTGTGCTGAGTTGGGGTAGTATTTTTCTAAATCAGAGTTACACTGTCTCTCTCTGTAGCTACTAGAAGGGCATCTGCTGTCTTTGCATTCCCACTTGTCAAAAGCTATTCACAGCAAGATGGTATGTCCGGTGTAGTAAGATCATGTAAATAAGCAGAATCTCCTGGTTTTCACATGGCAGTGCTAACACGTCTGGCTTCATTACAGCACATTGCTCCTTGCCTGCTGCCACCTCCTCCCTTTGCTTTATAGACAGTGTATAAGATATGGCAAGCAGACAGGATCCATTAGCCAACCACATCAGGCTCAAGTCTGACTCTGATGAAGCTTCATCCCTTCCCGAAAGGCCACAGCAGATTTTACTGACATGTGGCAGCCCTTCAGGTGATAAATGAAGTCCTTCTGGCAACAGGACAGGTTGTCCCTGAATGGCTTTGTAAGTCAGGATATTTAGAGGTAAGTAGGACTGCCAAGCAGAAACAGTGCCATGTCAGCTCTCATAGGCCTGAGCCAGCTGTGTGCAGATCTGCTTGCATAGCCTCGGTGGGGCTGGAGCTGTGGCATTGGTGACTAGCATGAGCTGCTGTCCTTTGGAAGGCAGAAGAGTCATTCTTCTATGAAGAACTATGGCTGGACCAGCATGTGGGAATATGGAGCGGCGTCTTTCCAAGGAATGGTGGCTTTGCAGCGAGTCAAGAGGCAGGCTAGATGCAGAACAGTATGGGACACCAGGAAAAAAGACAGATCACTAAACATATTTAATAAATGTGTTGGTACCTATTTGCAGTCTGCTCTGGTTTCCGTACTTTGAGCTGGTTTTCATACCTTTCGTAAATTGCTGAGGAAATTGATAGCACCCAAACTTGGCACTGCTCCTCATCAAACTCTCTGTGCTTGTGTTCAGCTTGCTTACTCAGGAGTGTACCTTTTTGCCTGAAGGAAAGGAGGAAAAGCCTTTTGGGGTGTTCTTATCTCTCCCCACAGTAACACAAAACATGAGCACAGAAGTTGTTAAATCCTTGACGTGGGGGGAAGAATAAGAAACTTCATATTGTCTTGTCATTTTTGGACAGGGAGGGTCATTAAAGATATGTGGGTTTTCTGTCCTTTATGTGAGACAATGTGTCCTTTATGTTTAGTGTTCACCATGTTTGTGCATGGGACCTCACATAAATTCACAAGAATCTGAAGAGAAACACTATTAATATACAGCAAATGTGGATTTAGTAAATCCTTTCTGAATTTCATTTGACTTACTGTGGCAAAGTCAGGAGAAGCTTGGTTGGCATTAGTTAAGTTACTGTATAAACCAAATACGGAGTAAAAATCAGGCCTGTTCAGGTGTGGTAGATGTAGTTCTTTAGCACAGTATTTTTTCTGAGCTTAATTTCAGGTTTCACCCTTTACATCAAAAATATATTAATACAGACTTAAAAGGTAATAACACAGTTCTTTCCTGATGCAGTGAAAATCAAAAAAATCCTTGACTATGTAAGTTTATGCTCAATA
>JAVJGI010000001.1:22463282-22497259 GCA_035590275.1 Ibycter americanus
ATATTAACTATATCTATGCATATAAGTATATATATATATAATTTATTTTATATATGTGTGTGTATGTATGTATATAAAAGCTTTTGTTTACCTCATAGAGAAACTGGAAATCTGTGGGACTGATCTATGTAGAGGATCACATTTCCTTTTTTTTTTTTTTTTTGCTTGTTTTTATTCCTTAGGTGACCTGATCATTTCAACAATTTTAAATCTCATCCATTGCTTTGAATTAATTAAATTTGTAATTTCTGTGATGAGTAAGGTGAACCATAGTCCTTGCGGGAATTAAGATAAAACAACAAAAAAACAGATAAACCAGTGATATAACATGATTTCATTCTTCTTGTGTAAGGCAATTAAATGAGTATTATAAAATAACAGATTCAGTGATTAAACTCAGCTGTGGCTACAGCATGTAGCTGAACAGTGAAATGCAACAACAAAATACAGAAGCTGGTTTTGTAGTCACTATTTGTGAAATTAAATGTACTGTGGTGAGACTGAATCAGGCAAGAACACACAATGAGGGTATCATGGGTTTTGTTGCAACTGGCTTTTCTGCAGTCTTATTCTCAGCAGTTGTTTTTTATTGCTATGCATTTGATTTCTTTTAATGGGTGAAATTGTTTTGAATGCATGGTTGATGTTTAAGGTGAAGAGACTAAAAGTTTTCACTTCCGATGTAAGAATTTGATAGGGAAGGGCTTTCTGTAGAGCTGTTGACGGCCCTAAAAGTGAGTGAAATACTAAAAAGAAACCCTATAATTAAAAGACTGTGAGTTGTTTAGTGTTAATAAATGTGTCAGTAATTTTCAACATGTAATAACATGAAGCGTGAGATAATGTGGCCTGTCTGAATGCGAAAGCAAAGAAGTCTGAAGGCAGCTATATTAGGTGTTAAAGCTTTAGTCTCTTTTTCCGTTACTGGGAAATCCTTTTATTCTGGTAAAAATGGCCTTGAAACTTTAGCTTTTACTCCTGGGTTACTGTGGAGTATAAAAATGTCTTTTAGTGTAGACAATGACACCACTCTGCCACACTAGGTTAATTCTCTTCCATTTTAATGGAGGACAAGATTATTCTAGCTCAAGTGAAGCATTGCTGGTTGTTAATATCCCCGATAACTGTAACAACATCCATAATATACTGAGGAAATCAGGTTTCACTAAGATTCACCGCAAATTTTGCCATTTTTTCCCCTCAGAAAGTGTATGCACAATTTGCCTCAAAATAGATGACGATAAAGTATAAATTGAGTGTGAACCAGACCTTGAAGGATTTTCCCTGCCTGCTTAGAGCTGGTTTTGTACGTTTTCTTAAATGCATGAGAATCCTTTTCATAGTGTGTCCAGCTCTTCTAAACATTTTTTTCTTTCCATAAAGTCAGTTACGCTTGTGTAGCCAGGCGTTTTGAATGTAAAATAGAGTAATCCACAGAAACGGGAAGTGGAATTTAAACATCTGTCTTGAGGAACCTGCTGCAGGGGGTGAGTGCAGGGGCTGGCTGCCATACTTCCCATTTGTATCTTGATCTCTTGTTCTGTTTCATAATTGAATTGCTGACTTCAAGAACCATAAATATAAGCCAGATTAAAATGAATTGCTGTCTTTTTACACACACAAGATGAATGTTTGAGAACTTACTCTTTTTTCGTTGTTGTTTGAAAGCTTTGTTTATTATGAATCTGCAGCCACGTGTTGTGCATACGGATAGACATCATGACTCCCAGCTAAACCACAAATATGTAATTTTCCTCTGGACCCTTTCCTCCAAAAACATAGATCTCTACTACTTAAGCTAAAGTAAGCTTTTTATTTCAGTAAAGCTAGCGCAGACATTTTTAGAGCATTTTTAGGGGATATGGTAAGTTCTGTTCCCCTTGCTTTGTACAGACAACATTGTTAACAGTTTAATAGGTGAATTCTGCACTGGTTCTTGGATCAATACCCAAATGCTAGAAAAAAATAGTGTGAATCTCTTACCTGAGTTGGGGGAAGAAAAACCAATAAACCAAACCAGAACTGAAAAAGTGTTACACTATATTCGGTAGTGTGGATGGGTGTCACTGTTTGGATGGCATTAGGGCAGCTCCTGTATGGGTGGTAAAATTGTTGTCGGGTGGTTTCCATTATAAATCCAGCTCCAGCCTTGGCATTTGTGGCTGTGAGCTGAAACTGCTCTGTGGGACGCTTTTGTCTCAGCCTGTTCCCTTTCCCAAGAGAAAATAGAGAATTATCATTTGGGCAGCATTTGTTTCCCGAGCAGTCTAAATCTGCCTGTTGGAAGTGTTTGGCATCCTAACCTGAGGAAGGTAGGCTGTCGCCCTTTCCAGCAGTGAGGCTGTGGGGAGGAGCTGATATGTGCCTGCTTCTGGAAGAGGTGTCTCCAAGGAGAAAGTGTTTGCACCACCTCAGAGCTGAGTCCCAGCCTTACCCCTCCTCTCTGCTGTCTCAACTTTAGTTCCCTGTGACATGCAGAAAAGGGTAAATTCAGGGATGGGCGCAGAGAGGGGGAATGGAGGAAGGGTGGCATGACTGGTGGGGAGGGGGAAGCACTTGAGTGAGGGAAAGCTGAGGATTTGAGCTGGGAGCAGCAAGAGGTGAAAGGACTTTGGACCATGGATTGTGTTTTGACTTAAGCGATCATGATAAATCGGGAGTGGTGCTTTGAGAGCTCGCTGTGGAGCTTAGGAATGTCTTTGCCTAGGAATGTCTTTGCTCCCCTTCCAAAGACAGTACAAACCCAGGAAGCTCATTAGGAGAGGCAATCCTTGGGGCTACTCCCTTCTGCCCAGCCATCTTGCTTTGCTTACATACCCTGCCCCCTGAAAAAAAAGCATCGTAAATCATAGAATCATAGACTGGTTTGGGTTGGAAGGGACTTTAAAGATAGAATCACGGCATCATGCGGGTTGGAAGGGATCTGCAGCAGTTATCCAGTCCTGACAGCCTGCTCAAGCCATGTCCAGTAAAATTAGGTTACTCGGGGCCTGCCCTGCTGGGTGTGAAGAATCTCCAGGGAAGGAGGTTGTGCAGCCACTCCAGGCCCTGCTCCAGTGTTTGACCACCTTCCTGTCAACATAAATAAATAAATCAAAGTGTCTTTATATCTAGCTGGGATTTTCCATACTCCAGCATGTGTCTGTTGCCTCTTGTCTTGCCATTTGCAACCTGGAGAAGACTGTCTCTGCCATCCCAACAGCCTTCCCGCTGGTGGCTGATGGCTGATGGCAGGAGTGAGACGTGTTCCAATCTTCCCTTCTCGCAGCTGCCCCAGCCCCTCCTCATGTGCCACCTGTAGCCCCCTAAGCATCGTGGGGGCTGTCTGCTGGTGAGTGCCTGAGAGAAATAATAGCTAGCAACAAGTTAAGCTGTCCTAATAAGTACTTAGACTGGGCTCTGATAAAAAGTTACTGTCCCAGGTTACTTCAGAGGCACAAGGTATGATGTAATTCAGGGTATGGTCTGTTTTTGTGCTCATAATTTTAGATCTGAGCATTGCATTAGTCTGCTGTTGGGATGCTTTCCTGGGCAAAACGCTGCAGAAGAAAAATAGTTTAGGGCAAAGAGCAAGGCATTTGCACTGTTTTGTGCTCCAAAATCTTTCCTGCTGATCAACCAACAGGGTACTGGAAGGAAAAGTGGATATTCTTGAATACAGCTGCATCCCTGTTAGGATGTTTCTGTGCTTTTCATAAAAATACATCCGCTTTCATGTCTAAATATTGTGACATAAGTTCTTAATGAAAGTGTAATTTGACTAAAGACTGTAAACAGGGCCTGACTTTTTGGAATGCAGTTTTTAATTTGTTGCAAGGCATGCATTTGGAAGTACATTTTAGACTGAAGTTGTCTATGTCATGTCCTGGGCAGAAATCCCTTTTCCTCTTGCTTTTTGCGTTTCGCAGGCATCTTCTGCGTATCTACCAGTGGAATGCCCCTTTTATATCTTGGGTATTATATACTGAGAACAGCACGTGGAAAACCTGGTTACTTACCAAAATGTAAAATTACACGTAGAAGATAATGAACAAAGCACAGTGAAACTGTGTACCGCTGTGACACTAGGAAGCTGGCTGAACATCAGCCCGTGGCTCTTCTCTATTTAGCAACACAGACCTAGGGTGTGTTCTCTGTCTATGCAAATACACCTTACCAGTACTGGCAGTACAAATTAGCCCTGTGTCATGTTCTGGAGAAGTCATGAGAGAGAAAAAGCCGTAGTACAGTTTTTTTCCTTGCTTAGGTTATGGTAACTGTGGTGATTTTAGTGATGACTGCAGCTGCCTGCTAGAGACTGCTAGGCAGTACATCTCACAAAAATCACCAGAAACTTCTAGATTTTGAAGAGCTTCTTGGCTAGGTCTGTGTTTTCCTCAGATGAGTTCTCTGTCAACTATGTAACAGAGCGAGATTATTTTTTTTCCCGCCTCTTTTTTCTTTCTTAATAGCTGCAGGTCTGTCCTCATCAGGACTCAGGACTGCCTGCTTAGCCCAGCACGTTTGTAGCTCTGCTGGGATGTTACCTTTCACTGTCCCATCACGTGGCAGCGGTGTGCCAGTGGCTGGTGCCAGTCTGGCTAACCTTCCCCTTGTGCTGGAGGGTGAGGGGACAGAATCAGCCAGTTCCTGGTTGACAGGCACCCCCCCCACCATCCCCTGCCTTGTAGTGTTTCAGTTGCCCTTTTGGATTTTCCTCACTCCTTCAAATGTTTGCCTTTAAAAGTCACAAATTCACTTTTCATCGTAATGGGAGGCTGATGTGTTGTTCTGCTCCTGGAATTATCTGTCAAAGCCATGGCATACCAAAGGATGCTAGCCAGACCGGTCTTTCAGCTTTTCACATGCTGCGACCTGGCACAGAGTGAATACTTTTTTACCCTGCAAATACCACTAACCTTCATCACTGTCAATGAATAAATATCTTGTAATTGCTCAGTTCAGTCTGTTTTTTGCAGATTTTGGCAATGAATACTTTTTTACTCTTACAAAACTGCTGATCCAGGATTTTTTCCAGTAGATAGGGGTTTAATGATACCTCTCTCCTCCCAGTCACCTTCCAAATTTGCAAGTTCTTTTTTTAGTGCCTTCACCAGAGTGTTAGTATTCTCATGGACTGCCCATGGGAATGTGCCTCTAATTTTAGTTTGTCCTCTAGATGTCTGTCTCCTTTAAATACATACAACTTCTCATTACAGCCACACTGGGCCAAGCATGGCACTCTGCGCCTGATACTTGTATATTGAAGATGTGCTGGTATTGTGCTGTAATCAAATCCACAGCTTCTGCTCTTGTGCTGCACAGCAGTGAATAGGACTTATGTATCAGCAATTGTATCACCCAAGTAGTGCTTTTTAATTAATTTATTTGGTGTGCATTTATTTACCAGGTGGCCTTGAGAGTTATTTAATTGTGTTCTATCAATTTATATTTGGTCTCATATTAATGGTGTTACTGCTAGGATTATGTTGAATTTGGCTATGCAGTCTTGCTGGGAAAGAATTGGTTGATGATCTAAAGTCATAATTGTAGCTGAATGGCTTGCAGGTATCTTCTGTATCTTCTGTAGGATATATATTTTGGGAGTTACTGGATGTGCTAAATAAGAGGAATATTTAGAGGGATGCTTCAACAGCAACTAGTAGCGTGGTTTTGTGAATACAGACTGGCTTCCAGCTCTTTGTTGGCGCTTTTCTTCCATCCAAGTTTATGTGGTTTTTCACTGAGCTAATTACAATCTTACAAATGGTCCCATGGGACAGGACAAACTCTCTAATTTCCATTTATTGTGAGACTGTGATTAAAAGACAATGGCAGTTTCTCATCATAAGCCTCAAGTTTGTCATCTATTAAGTTAATATGCATTCCCTGCTTTTTGTAAAACAAACCCTTTCAATCATTTGGGATCATCATTCACTTGAAACTTGCATGTTAGGAAAATGATAGTAATTTATAGTTGTCTTCAGTTCTGGTAGCATGACTTACTGTGATAGTTAATTGATAGATGGGGAAGCCACATTCCCTCAGAAAATAATACAGATGGTTTTGAGCCCAGCCCAGTGGATAGAGATGGAGTGGGCTTCTTATGGAAACACCCTGTCTTGATATAGTACTTTGAATCTCTCAGTCTCTGGCTCTGTTACGTTACTAAAAGCTTCTACTGCTTATATGTTGTCTTGATTAATGGTAGAAGCATTTGGTTATCTGGGATATGGCAATTTTTTGTTCACTACATTTGATGCTGTATGGATGTCAGCAGCATCATATAGACAGCTAGAAACAAAAAACTGATTACATAATCTTATTTTTTTTCCCTTGAGACTTTTCAGGCAGTCTGCTTTTTCAGATTTATAGTGGGTATAAGAAACAGATGACTTTGCATCTTCACTGTAACTCGTGGCATAGCGTAAAGATGCCTAGGCTTGCTTTCAGTTTTTGCTGCTGGTAAAAAGCAGGTTGAATAAGTCATGCCGATACAATTAAACTAATAGAGGTGCACACACCAGCTTGCTCAAAGTCAGTTTGGGTATCTCTGCACCATGTTCTCATTTGCAGTAAAGACATGCCCTAGGAAACATGCTGTAACTATCACAATTACAAATGAAAATATTTATCTGTAATTGTTGTGTGCTAAATCATGCCCAGCAAAGAGAGGGGACGTAGCAGCAGAAATCCTTCGGCAAAGTCAATAATCTTTGGAAACATCTTGAAGTAGTCAGCATTAGCTAGAAGCCTCTTTTTCTGTGCTGCTGGCTCTGTGGGAAGCTCTAACCTGGCTGCTTGTTCAGAGGACGTAAGCCTTTCCCTCTACCATAGCCTATTACTGTTTAACACAGGACAACACTCAGTAGAATAAATTAATGGTATAGTTTTATTTTAGTATTTAGCAAAGAAGTGTGAGCCTGTTTGTTCCCTGACTGCATATGTTCAGGGAGTTTTTGCTGCGTAGTAACTAATATATTATCATAAGAAACTAATTGGTCCTGATAAAACCTATGTAATTGCTTTTTTCACAATAGTTACAGCTTCCTCAGGAAACTGATGGAAGAAAAAAATCAGTCCTAACATATCCCCTGTTGCCACCATAAAGAAGTTCCTGTGTAAGGAACATGTAATCTTAAGTCTGAGAGGACATCTGAGTTTTATACACCGCAAACTGCTGTGGTATGCATTGCTGCGGTGGTATGTATGGAGCTGATCTCTGGGTTGCTCATATTGCTCACATTCAGGATATTCAGGACTCATGTCTGTGAAAGAGGACACCAAGGACAGAGATGGGATTATAAGTATGGTTTAGATCTGTTGCATCCATTTTAGGTCTTTTTTTTCTCAAAGCTGGTAACACAAAATTTGGGGACCCAATCCTATGAAAGTGGCTTTAGTCTTATTTTCATGGACAGATATACAAAAAGCTATCAGATAAAAGCATAGAGAGGCTAAATGTACAGTGGTACTGTGTAACATACGAAGGTAATAGGTTCATTCACCAAAATATAGAATATGAAAGGATAATAGGGCAAAAAAGATGTTGCCTTTTGCCTTGGTTCACTTGGAAGACGTTATTTTAATTCACATTTTGTGAATTAGAAGGTCATCTTGTAGAAATGTTTACACGTGCTTCATCATCTACAAAGAAAAAGTACAGCCATATGTAACTACCCGACGAAGCGGTCCACAGAACTGAAATGTTTAGCCACATAGGCATAGACTGCAAGAAAATATATGTAGCAAGATATACTAACAATTGCAAAACCTGAAGAGGTAGGAGTGTTCTGTTTGCATTCGGTCCCTTGCTCACGTGAGACGTGGGAACGGCTGTGTAGGATGAGATCAGAAGCCAGTCAGTCTGGCGTCAGTAGCTGTGGAGGCCTGGGAGAGACTGGGAGATGCACGTAGTGTTATTTCCCCTGAACACTTCTTTGGTCTCCAGTAAGGGCAGGTCAAGAGCTTCCTAATGAGATGAAAGCTTGTATGTATTTTAGTAGCAGTGTGGGTCTCTTCTATCAAGTTGACTTTATTGGCCTAGAACTCACTTTTTTGCTGGAGCAGGTCCATGGCCTGCTAATGCTGCCATCACTTCAGAATACAGCATTTTCTGATCTCCAGGGACTGCTGGGTGTTAGAATAATGTACACCATAAGCATGAAATAATTTAGACGTAATGTTGTCTTGTTGTCATAGCTTTTTTATTTTTTAAACTTACAGTTTTAATTTGAGAAAATACTCATAGCACCATTTCAGTGCCATATTGTGATATTTGGTATTGCAATCAAAAGTGCCTAAGAATCTCAGTGCCTGGAGTACAGGATATGTGATTTGGTTGTCTTGTTACCAAACTAAATAAATAGTCACTAAATTCCAGATGCCTCCAAAAGGTGGTACCTGTTGTGGTTAAGTGAATTGGTGTGCACTGTTGGTGGTCATACTGCATAAAAATAGTTTTGTGTAGGTCTTAGAAAATGAGCTCAGATCTGTTTGTCTAATGTTTATAACCACTTCACTAAAAAGTGTGACTACATTGGTAATGTTAATCATGTGTTTTAAACTTCTGTGTCTTATAGAAAAGATAATGATACAATGCATGATCTTAATTACAAATCTGGAATATTTCAAAATCACACTGATTGCTGTTGTTCACAAAGATAATGATTAAATACCTTTAATCTTTCATGAGGGACTGGCAGTAGGAGTTACATTTGATTTAACACTTCTAGCAAAGTGGTACTTAACATTAAACTTATATAAGGAGTAGAATTCTAGGTCTATCTGCATATAAAGCTGCCCCAACTTAATCAAAAGCTGAGTTATTTTTAAACTGATGTAGCTATTTTTTGTGGCTGTTTTGTATGCTGTTTTGTATACTGGGAAATTGTTTCAGTTTAAATTATCTGGTATTTTGTTTTAAGCTGAATTAAAAGAGTGTAAATTTTGTTTTTATGCCAACACAATAACATAAACTAGAGCATTTTTGTCTTGTAGACAAAGGTCTTAACAAGTAGTATTTGTAATACTCCAAAGCCTCCAGTAAGAAATAAAGGCAAATAAAGTTTCTTTGTATATTCTGTTGTCATCTTCCCACTGAGAGGGATGACAAGAATTCCCCAAGACAACTTCATTTGGAAATAAGTTAAAGCTTTAAAGGCAAAAGAGGAAATACAGTAAACCAAGTAAATCCTTTTTTTTCCCCAGAACTAAGGTTTGGACTTGATTATGAATCAAATGGGATGGGGCTATTTTAATTGATATTCCTGGCTGATGGTGGTAATGGGGCGAAGCAGCCCAGCAGCAGGGCTGGGGCGTTCCTGCCTGGGGAGCAGGCAGCTCTTGCCTCAGCCTCTGTCCTCCCCCTGGGAAAATCAGGGAAGCTAAAATAATGTTGAGGTCTCTTTTGGCTCTCTGTAATCCATTGGTATTTTGTAATAAGAGGAATATTACAGTTTCTGTTTTAAAGGTTATTTATTCCAGCATGAGGTAAAATGAACTTCATAGTTAGTTACTGTTTACAAGGTCTGAAGTGTAATTTTTGTGAAAAAATAAAGCACAGTAGCAGCTTTTTCTGAACTTCTGTATTTTCAGGAGATCAACATGATAATGATAATTTTGACATGTATATGTATATATTGAAAAACTATATTCAACCTATTTTATGCACAGTGGCTAAGATATATTAATATATATTTAAGGCCAGAGCTTAGGAGGCACGTTGTACCCTCATCCCCACAACAGTCAAGAGCAAGAGGAGCATTGCTCGCACATTGTGCTGTATTTGTTAGATCTCAAAAGTCATTTTTTCCCAAGGGTTAGACACGCAGCCTTCCTATTCAAAGTGGCACGTGGCTTATCTGTTGCCTTCTTGTCTCAAAGATTTGCCTTGGCTGAAAGGGAGAAGGATCCCAGTATGTTTTCATTTCGGAGGTCGCCTGGGGAGCAGTTTCATGTGGATGTGAGGTGGCAGGTCCTGCGAAGTTTTCCTTTCTCCCCCCACTGTATAATGCTCAGGGCAGAAGCACGCAGTCCATGGCTGGAAATGGGTCCATTACAGACCATTTACTCCAACGTTTCCTTGATGCTGGAAAGGCCTGCTTCATGCTGGGCACAGGGACCAGCTTCTTGGCAGAGGGAAACGAAGCTCAGAGCCTACAGAGAGGTTTTTCCCCTGGTTCATACTCCCCAGTTGGCAGTGGGATGTCACTGGGAGTTGAATGAGGCAATTCCAGTGCGCTTGCGTCTTCTGTCCCCTAACAGACTAATGTTTTAGCAGTAGACTTGGTTTTGTTTTTCTCTCCAAAAGCATGTTGTTTGGCAAGTATAGTAGGAAATGGAAAATTTCCAGAGTTTAGCCTCATGGAAATATGTTCCTGGTTCTTTGTTATAGCAGGAAATTCAATCTGCTGGGATTCAGAGATTTGTTTCTGTAGGGATAATTAGTCTTCCTTATTTACTTTTAAAACCCAATTTGCGGAGCAGTTGTTTATGTCTAGGATGAATAATGTCATATAAAAACACCTATCTGTGTGCATGATTATCACTTACATTAGAAGCTAATGTGGAAGATTATTTAATGGGCTTATTGACCTATGGGTGGGTCATTGTGAGCTGTTTTATATGGAAATCAGAGGAGGGACTATTTTTACGAAGACAGTGGGTCAAACTGCGATTGTATATATGTTCTTCTGAGTGACTTCAGCGGGTTTTCAAAGATATGAACATCTGAGTTGTCATCTCCTTTGGCTCACTGCAGAGCTACAGCCTTGTGTAACTGTGTAAACAGGAGCGCGGGGATAGAGGGATGCTGCTGGTTGTGGGAAGGCTCTGTTAGTTGTGGAACCCACTGCAGTACTGGAATATAAAAGGACAACAGGAAAAATGAGTTTGCATGCAAAATTTCTCCCCACCCACCCCCAACAGATGCAGTCCATATGGAAAGGACTTCTGCAAATGTTTACATGTGTGTGCTTATTTGTATGAGCATATTCATTACAAATTTTTGTTCTGGTCAAGTGCCATGGTACAATGAAGTGGAATACTTTCTGTGGCCATTTTTATTGCAGCTGGGGTAAAATGAAATCCTTAATTATTAAGGTTTGCATTCCATTAAACAGCAAAAGACCAGCTTGCTCTTTGTGACATTACATGATCATTTATTAAATTCCTCATAAATGTGGTTTGTTTACAAACATCTTCTTTACAAAAGTTATCGATTGTATTCCACCAGAGTGACTGGGATACTCTTCTGAATGGGTTCCAGAAAATTTTTCAGTTGTATTTTTTTTCCTAATATATCTATCTGCTTTACACAGAAAACACAAGTTTTTTCAAAAATCTGAAAATACTTCCTTCAACAAAATGAATGTTTGTATTTCAAATCACTGTTGGGTTTTGGTTTTGCCTTTTTTTTTTTGTAGACTGAAAAATAATTTTTCACTGTTAGTAGTAAAACAAAAAATTCTATGCGTCTTGGGGGGAAGAAATGGGCAGGAATGTCAAGTTTTCAGTCAGCCGTCAGAGAGAGAGGGGTTGCATCATGTTTATTTAGGTTCACTAATTCAGTTAGGGTAAATTTACGTGCAGTTTCTCACAGCAAGATCGCAATTCACAGTGCATTTAATCTATTCCTCAGACTATACAGCTGGTTCTTCAAGCCTGCTGTATTTCCATAGTGTTACAAAGTAGATGTAGTATACTGATCTGAAAAATTATTGTGGGGAGAATAGCTTTGTGCTTCAGTTATCTCCAGCTGCCAGGATGACCTTTTTTAAAACTTTAAGGCCCTTGTTCTCCTAAAGCATTGAGAGACAAAAAATTATGACCATGTCTATAAATACTGTGTTTTTAGTATTCACCTTGGTCAGATCAATAGTTCAATCACAACTATTCTTTGTTAGGATAGTTATATAGGAGTCGTCACTGAACTCAAATTGCATACAAGAATTGATTATTGCTCAGTTATTAAAATTCACTATCTGACAAATATCAGTAATCTTTTATCTCTTCTTACTTCTATAAGCTATCACACTTCTAATCAAATTTCAAATGAAGAATTTTACTAAGTTGCCTTGAATACACAGTCATCCCTTTTGGTTGTACTTGATGGTCTTTACTCTGATAAATTAATGAAGAAGCTTTTAAAATTGAGGGGTGGGAAGCTAAAAATGAAAACTTTAACTATAGTAATTGCTGCTACTGACTGAAAGAATTTGGCCTAGGCTTTCTGAAAGTTATTGTTACTGAAGGTGCCTTAAATACAGTGCTGGTTGATTTGAAAACATTGTCTAAAGCAGCTTGGTGCATGTCTTGCTCCTTTTTGAGAGGTTGTAGTGGAGCAGGTGGCATTTCTTTTCTGTGGTACTTCTTGAGTCATGCCACAGGATTACAATTTTCTGCTTTCCTTTTTGTTCAAAATATTGAGTGACTTTGTTTTCATAAGCTGATGCCTTTAAATACCTTGGGGCCTCCTCATGAAAGGGGAGCATTTAAAAAACAAACAAACATACATCTCTGAGTGGTCATTATATACATTTTTTGTATTACTGAGTTCAATGTGTTTTGAGAGAGGAAAGCCAAGAAGGGAGCCTGTGTCCTGCCCAACGATTACAACCCCCCAGTATCCAACAGACAGGTAGATCCTACATATTATTTATATAACTTGTTTTCAATGTTGGCCAGCACTGTAAATATTAAAAGGCACATAGTCTAATTTTCACAGTTGGGCAGTGCTGTCTGAGGTTTTATTTTCTTGTGATGCATTCGGAGTCTAGCCAAAACCTTTCTTCTACCACATTTACATTTGTCAAAAGCATCCATCAAAAGATACAGAACTGTATCTTTCCAGCAGGGATTAATAGACTCTTTTGCTTGTCTAATTGGGATGTTAGATTCTGTGTGTTAGGCGGATTTACGTCAGTTTTTCATTTGATCTTTTCTATCTCTTCACTTTCTTGAATTGCTAAAATTCTATATGTCACTTCATAACAAATCTTGGCAATCGATGAATTGCCCAAACATTGTGGCAATTTTGTTATTGCTGGTCTATAAAGATGACTTGCTTACACATGAGAACTAGGCCCTGCTTTTGGAAAAATTAAGCAAATTACACTCCCTCCATTAAAGTATGCTGTGTGTTTTTTCCAAACCCGTTAATTTTAATTAATATAACAACTCTGTATTACAGCTTGTCCTTTTATTAGTTAACACCCCATGAAATTCTTGTGTAGATTGTCATTATTGCTGTTCTTACATGTTTCTGATGAATGCTAAAATGGTTAAAAAAAAACCATTAGTGCTTAAAGCATCAACACTGGCAGCTGAGACATCAGTTTGCTCTTAGCAAAAATTTCTGTCAGACTTTTCTTTAATCCATGCAGCTATCCTCATAAGGCTTAATGTGATGACATTTGTAAGGCTTTTTGTTGTGTTGTAAAAAATCTTGTTAAACTTACAAAATCAGGGCTTTAACTGCAAAGAGGAATTAGCTCAACCTGAAATACAGGATTTCTAGTAAATTGACCTGACTATATGTTAAATGAAGACATAAAGATACAGGTGTACATTTTAGTACTCTCTTCTTTTTTTAAACAGCTATATACAGTTCTGCTATTTTCATATATGACTAATTAAAGGTGTGTAACTCTACCTGTTCCTTTTAACTTCTCAGGATATAGGATATGATTCCACAGTACTTTCCTGTGCATGTGTGCACACATACATGCACACACACCTGTGTTACAGTGTACTGAAAAGCAACAAAAATCTGTTGTTAAAGAAAAAAGCGTCAAGAGTTATTACAGCTACTCTCCCTGTAGACTACGAATGCAGAACGATATGTTTTGGAACACGTGATTACTTTTTAAAAATTAGTTAATTTTATTTGGGATGTTTTATTTTTAGCAGCTAGATTCCTGGTGTTTAGGCTGAATTGGTTTCTGTCTTTTAAGTTCTGTTTGTTAGCACTTCGTGCCTGAAGCATGCGTAGAAGCTAGTCCTGAGGGTCTGTCTGTGCTTCACTGTGCATCACTCCTTAAGACTGGAGAAGCTGCTTGGGATTTTTTAGGGCGTTTAGTAGCTCAGTGAGACTCCTGTGATCACAAAACAGACTTTTTCTAAAGCATTCTTTCTTTTTCCTCTCTCCCTGACGTTTCCCACAATGTGTATTGATGACCTGTTTAAACTGTCAGTCATCATCCAGCTGGAATGAAGCAAGAGTCTCATCCTGACAAAAGAGCTGGTAATTTGAGGCCATCTGCTTTGACATCAGTACCTGGATTTACTGAGTCTCACTTCAAAATTTGGTCTTTTATCTACTTTGGCAAATAATTTTTTATTTTCTGTGTAGCAAGAATCTTTCACCAAAGTTAACAGTTTGGCAAACTGACTTCTAAGCATGCATTAGACTTGAGGAGTCTTTATGAAGGTAGTGAATGTAAATATTCCTGGCATTTCATGAGAATACAGAGGTTTATTGTGTGAGGGCCTTGACAGGGAGAGTTTTGGTCACAAGTGAGTATTTTTAGAACATGTGGCATTTTGCTCATGCTAGTTAACGCTTACTGTTACAGTGCCTTGGGGACAAATGCAGTCTTTCCAAATATTAAATTGCCTAATTATTTTTCCTGTCATTTTTCATTATACCAGTACAGTTGCAGATGAATAGGATTTTTTCTCAAGATGTTGACCCTAACTAACCATGAATTTACACTAGAATAAGAAGTTGTTTATCTGTTGAATGAATTTGGAAACTATATAGTTTTGATTCACTGTTGCTGAATGTGGACCTGTCAATAGCATACACAGCACTGCTGACTTGCATAGTCATTTAATGATAGTAAGTATTGCAGTATACCGCTTGTGTATTTAACAGCATAGGGGAGGCTTATTTTCTTTGATACGCAAAGCATTATTCTATGTTTAGAATCTTCCAAAAATCAGCTGCCCTTGAGCATTGCTACTGTACTAATCTTACCAGATTAGCCTCTAAATATTTCAAATTGTTAGGTAATGGCTCTTACTAATATTTACAAAGTTCTTTCTACTGTAACTGAGCAGCTTTATTATAGAGAGCCCCCCCAGGCTCTCATGGTCTCAGAAGAATAGTATTGTATACGAGGAAGGGTAAGGAGCAATCTCAGCTCCTTTTTAATTTAAATTTTTGACTCTCAGCTCCTGAAATGTGAGCAGGGACAAAGGGACACTTCCCTGCAAATTGCTTATCACCTGTGGCAAGAGCCAAGTGCTGCTCTGTGACTTGGGCATCCCTCATCTTGTACCTTAGCAGATGACGGAGGACGTCTGCTCCACGCAGCTGCCGACTGTTTCACCCCATACAGGGGGTATGTCCGCATGGCCTCTTCTGTGGTCACATATCACCCTTCAGCTACCTGACTTAGACGCTGGACTTTGGTCTGTTAATGGTAGCAGAGATTCAGTGTGGAGTACCTGAGTATTTATCCAGCTTTCTTATTAAGTTTGACTCATATTTACAATCGGTTGCTTGCAAGAAGTATCTAAGCTGCACAGAACAGGAGCTGTAGCCACAGCAGTAACTACAGCATAGGCTTGAGCAGGGTTGTTTTTTACTGCCTTTATGTCTGGAGACTGTAGCCATGACTGTTACGCACCACTGATTTAGGGAGTTTGGTTGCTCAGCAGAGATTATTTATACCAGGCATCAAAAGAGAGGAAGTAGTGACAGCGATGGAAAAATATGGAGCATTAAGGTATAGAGAACGAGGTTGCGGTGAAAATTTTTTTTGAAGGAAGCGATGTCTGATCAGTGCAAACAGCAGCACTCCTGAGCACAGGTTCACAAGCTTTTGTATTTGCAGCTCTGTTCCCATATGCAGTTTTGTGTTTATCACGTTTAGCTTGGGATCCAGACTAAAAGCTTTAAGGATGAACTTTGACTTTGGTCTCAGTTCTTGGCACTGCTATAATGACTTCTGCACTGGCATCCTTTTGAGTTTCTGGTGAAGATCTAGCAGTAGCTTTCCTTCCCTTCCCTCATCACCTTGGTTTATTTAGTAGAACAGGAAAGATGACAAAAGGTTACTTTGCAGGAAGATCTGTATCCTAACAGTTGCTAAGCCACTGCAGATCTTCCACTTCCCAGCCAAACAGTTTTGCTGAGCATGAGGCATTCTTTGTCAGAGATGAGAGAGCAGAAGATGCTTACAGGCGCATGTCCTGAAATAGAAATTTGAGTGGTTCAAATATTACCAAAAAATATATCTGGTTATACCTTTTCAGTGACTTGAGTTTTTTTGTTTTACCTCTTTATTTTCAAATGCAACAGCTTACCCCATACCTAGTGGCAGGCAGATACCCATTCATAGAAAACCTAAGATTAAGTCATTCCATTAAGTTCTTCCTATTAAGTAATTAAGTTCATTTTTAAAAGTTCTTTTTTTCTAATAAGTGATCTGCATAAGATCTGCATAAATACTTTTAATACACTTTTGGAAGTGAACATGGAGGGAAAGCACTTCAGTCCCTTTTTCACTCTTCTGGCAGGAAGGCAGGAACTGGAAAAAATAATTTGCATAGTTCAGCAAATACGACATACGCTTTTGTGACTTTCAAACCCATTTTAAACCTGTACTACTGACAAATGACCCCTATAGCTTTCTAACAGTGCACTAATTCGAGACATCTAGCTTCACAGAGTTACACAATTAATGCCTCTGGGAGTCCATAGATCTTACTCTTTAGCACCAAAGGGAAAATGAGTGTCTTTAACTACATTATCATTAACTACGCTATCCCTTTCCATGCTCTATTAATAAACACGATGAATGGGATGGCATGGAGAGAGTCTTCTCTCATAAGTGACACTCCGGCAGTTTGACATCTTGGTGCACATTTGTGCAGCTGCTGTACTGGTCATGGACCGTAACTTCTGCTTGAGGTTCAGACTTCTCAAATGTTTTGTCTTTGTAATGTGAACTAATTCAGATGCCAAACTTACCAAAATTATCACTTCAGTAGTTTCACAAAAATAAATTTTTTAGGCAGTAGTTTTAGATATGGTTAGATATCTTTATCCTGAAGAACTTTTATCTGACTTTATCTACTGTTTGACTTGCCTCTATACCTGGAAGAATTGGATTTTCATTGAAAGTATGCGGAATACTATTTTTTGATATTTTTTTCTTTCTTTAAAGGCAGAAATTCAGAAAGGAGATAATAAGGTTGCTTGGCCATTATACCAAGCCATTTTCTGAAAAATTGACACAAAATGCTGTAGTTAACACAAAAAGTCATATAAAGGAGATCACTTTACTTTTCAGTCTGACTGGAGCTTGCCCACACTAATGGATAAATACCAAGCTAATAAAGCTAATAGGAGTTCTCCCTTAAATTAATGTAATGAGTATCGCAGAGTAGTGATTGGGAAGTATTTCAGATGAAAATCAGTGCTGAACCCAAAGGGATATTTCTGATCTGTTGTGGGCTTATAATATTTTTCCAAAAGAAAGAGCTGGGTGCTCCCTGGATTCCTGTCAGGCATTTCCAGTGGTTTGCTGAAGAGCAACAACTTTGTTGTCACAGGTGGTTAAACACCCCCTCTGTAACCCACTGGAGGAGAACGACCATAGTGCTACAGCAGGCAGCAGGAGAGAAGTAATTACTCTCGTGTCCTTTCCACCATATGATGTGTTTGTTCATGACAGCACTCGTGAAACAACTCCAATTAATAATTATTAGGTCTAACTGTAATCTTTTCAAAAAAGAAACATGGAACTGTTTCTACTGATGTGTCTCTGGAGAAACAGGAATTGCAGTGTGGGTTACTGATGGGAGTTCTCATGCTGGATGAATAATCTTTGTAATTGCTGCCTTTTGGTTTGTCGTGCCTGAATCCTGCCTGATACGTGTGTGTAAAGAACTATATATGCTTGCGGTGAATACACGAATACTTTTTGTAGTGAATCACCTCTTAAACTTTGTGAATAGCTTCTCAAATTGTCATCGCAATGTCCCTTGTCTTTCCCAGCTGAGTTGCATGCAGAATGCAGTAGCAAAGTCTGGGCAATGCTGGACTTCCCGCTGTGCTTGTCGTGTGCCCTTTGCTCCGGATTGTCCAGCTTTGCCTGTGCTTATTTGGGATTTTCACCTAGCAAATTTACTGGCATAACACTGTATCTGAACTGACCGAAGAAGCCAACATAAGCACTTGCCAAAAGGCAGTTTTGATCTTCTCTGGCTGCCTCAGCCTGTTTTCCTTTTCACAGACAATCAGGGGCATGTGATCCTGATTCAGAGAGGGATTTGTCCCATCTCACTTCTATGATTCAGACATTTGAGAGGAAAGAAAAACAATGAATGTGATCCTTGGAGAAGATACCCTCATGGACATGTCAGACTAGAGTTTGGCTGGTAAGGAAATAGCCTCACTGGGCTGAGAAGAAACATCGTCTCAAATCGCAATCCTTTTCCAGTCAGAAGGGAGCTATGGCTCTGTGGTGACACTGAACAAAGAAGCCCTCTTCTAGGAAAGGATGTGACAAAGCGAGAGCACCCCCTGTTTCAGACAGGTAGCAGAGCTTGAGAAGCCCCTTCACATGGTGCTGTGCTGGTCTGCTTAGTAACAGGGATGTGACAGATGCCCCTACCCAAGATAAAACTTGTACTCTTGGCTCTGGTTGTGATATGCTGTGTGCTGTTGGGCAAGGTGCTTCTCTTCTGTGACATGTTAGGAATATGCTACTGTTCTGTACAGAGCTGCTGATACCTATATGTAATAACTGTAATAATGTCTATTTAGTTTGTATAAATACGAAGTATTTATTGCAGGCTTAAATATGGATATTCCTAGCAGTACAAGTGGTAGACACAATTATTTAAAAAAAAAAAAGAAAAAAAAAAGAAAAAAAGAGAGAGAGGTTAAGGGGTTTTGTACTGCCTTGAACCAAAGGCAATGAAATGCAGCTTATCTTTTCCTATGACCTTGGTCTCTTCAGGGTCACAGTTTTAAAACTGTGCCTTAATGACTGTAGGTTCATGTTGACTTCATTCTTACTTAGGAGATGACTTTCTCATAAATGCATGTAAGAAGGTCATTCTGTGTTTAAAAAATACAGTGGTAATTAAAGAATACCATCCTTTGCTTCAGCTGGTTGCTAGCAAATCCACACTGCAGCAGAAGTGAACCACAAAAACTGAGTAAGTATGCATATGAATACAGGCTTTTGACTGTTTTGCAGCCACAAGCTCCAGCCAAGACTGTCTGGTTTTAATACCAAAGTAATCCTTTAAAGGTGGATTTCATTTCTAAATTTTAAGATTTAATACAGTGTTTCAATTCCCCAAAGATGTTTCAAAAATCTGGGTTGTTTTACATGCTTCAGAGCTCTTTGAAAGCACTTGGCAGCAAATATTCTGCCTCACCAGAAGTATTTGGTAGTTCTCAATATCCATACACAATACGGGAAATCGAATATGAAGGCTTCAGCCTGCTTGAATAGAAAGCTACTAGCACTGTGAGCAGTGAGGAGAGGAATGCTGCTTTGAATTAAAAAAGTGTTCACAGAAAAACCATGCTTTGAGTTCTTACTAATCAGTTTCAGGAACAGGCAGTTTCTATCAAACACTATAATTTGCTATGTATTAAATCTTACAAAGTGTAGAACTTTTTCAGAGAGGTATATGCAAAATGTACTCACTGCACTCCAAAATTTACTGTTTTAGGATTATGTTGTGTCTCTGTGACATAGCCAAAGGTCTGTACTAAATCCCATTTCTGAGCACTCATTCATGGGTAGTATCTTTGATGCTACTGTACGAAGTACTGTACTTAAAAGCCAGATGTTTTAGGGGTCTCTGTTCTAGCTAGAAATTTCAGGATACTGTTCTAGGCTAGTACTTGGTGCCCATCTCACATTTGGTTTGCTTTAAAGACCAGACGTTTGGGGTTATTGAAATCTCAACTCAAGGAACGCAACCAGAAAGAATGTTGATTTTGGTTTTTTGTGGGTTTTTTTTGGCAGCAATGTATTACCTTGGTTTTTATGCTCAAAGCTTGCATTTCGTAAAAATTCAGACAAATCTAGAATATAGAACCAGCCAAAACCACAAATTCTGATTTAGACCTACTTGGCTCTTCTGAATCATCACGAGCTCTGGACAGTGAGTCAGCCAAGAGCTGGTTTTCTCTTCAGTGTTGTGTAAACACAAGATGTTTCACTGGGCTAAATATTATTAAGTAAAAAAAGTCATGTTTATCTGATTTTTTTTTTTAATGTCATGTATTGTATAAAAAATGGTTAGTACATAAAGCTATAATCAGGGGAAATCTGCAAATCACTTTCTTTTACACTTCCTTCATCAGCTCAGTTTTGAACATGAAGCAGTTCCTAGGGTACCCTGATTTTTTTATTTGGTTCTATAAGTAATATGATTTGGATCAAACTACTGACAAAGCTTCATGTATTGTGGTAAAATTAGCTTTGGAAATTGTCATTTCATTTAAAGTCATTAAGAAAAACCACAGGACTTAATTCATAGTTCTGCCACAATGTGACTTAAATTTTTAACATTCAGAATGAAGGTTCTGCAGACAACTAGTGCATTTTTGGGGAAAACTTTAGATATGGATATATAGGTGTATGTCAACATGACATGGGGTTTTAATCATTAGGATGCTGTAAGTTTGTCTAGGATGCTGTAAGTTTGTCGGCTGTGACAAGCACTGGAAAAGCTAATGACTGTTTTCTAGACATTGCATCCTTTTGCTTCTGGCAAGTCCTCTCATGCATCTTTTATCTTTCCAGAAATCGCTCTTCACAGTGATTTAATGAGAGGCAGTTACCTTGCCGAGCTGGCACACTTTCAAGTGCTTGCTCCTTTTCTCCTCCTGCCCACCCTTGCTGCCTGTAGGTCTGGCTGAGCACCCACAGCTGGGTGGTGGGTAGTCCCAGTCCCTTCCCTGTAGTCTTTCAGCTGTGCTGTTGGCTGCCATTTTGGAAGTTCAGCATGGTTTGGTGGGCATCGGTCTGCCAGCAGATCTATCTCTTTGTGACTCTTCACCATTCATGTGGTTGAAGTGGATGGCAGGTAAGAAGATTAGAGGGAAATACATATCTGTGTAATAGAAATATGAGCAGGAATATAACTTATTCCCTTCTTGACCACATTTATTTTAGTATAGGCAAATGCTTTTAGTTTGCAGTGGTACTCTCTCTTTCAAAATCAGCATCTATTGTCTGATTATGGAATTTGTTAACATAGCCCTTAAAGTTTTTCTGCTGAAATCTGTGATTAATTGTGCCTTTTTCTTTTCTCATCATGTTTTGTTTACAACTTTCAAGATGTAATACTGCTGAGAAAATAGTTGTATGACATTAAGAGTACTGTTTTAAGATAATAAAAGTCCAGTGACTGTGGACTCCTGCCTATGCTTTTTAAAAGATTAATTGGAGGTTCTGCCTAGGAAAAAGGGAGTTGAATCATATTAATACAGTCTGCTAAGATGAAGTCTGCCTGTGCTTTTAGTACTTGTGAAGTCATGATTCAGCATGAAGGACAAAGACAAGGTGCAGCGTGTGCGTATATGTGCCCATACATGCAGGAGGTAGTAGGAAATGACTGTGGCATAGCAAAAGCAGAGCTCCTTTAAAAATAACTGTACAATGAGCTGCACGTACAGTCTTTTCGTTTCTTTAACTTACCTTTTGAAAAAGACTATTTTGAGGGTAGATAATAAAAAAAGCAAACCTAAAAGCAAACCACAAAACCAAACACAGATGAGAACACACACAGATGCAATACCAGCTCTACAGTAGAATTATAATCCCCACTTCTTCCCCAAAATCAAAGACAGACATTAAAGACATGAAAAGGATGACTGGTGTTTTATCTTTTTTTCCCCCCCTTTCAATAGTGCGGCTTCATGACAGCATATCAGAAGAAGGATTCCATTACTTAGTCTTTGACTTGTAAGTATGTGTTTTGCATATGTTTAGCATGTTGGGGATGTGGTATTCAAACGTTTAGATGTAAATTCAAACTCACAAGATAAATGCATGATTATGGTGCAGTGAGTTGGACAAACAGATGTAAACAGAGCTGGAAGGACACTGACATATCTGGTCATTTGCATGTGGAAGAGCTGATTTGTAAGTGTTACTGTAAGAATTCCATATTAAAAACTTTGAATAAGTGGGGCCACTGCTGAAGTGGATTTCAATGTAAAATCTAGGTATGTAAGTAAGAGTTGCATGATATCTGCCAAAGCTAAGCAAACATATGACTCAGAAAAAATAATTTGCTGCGAGCCAGTTGTCTATAAAGGAAACATAAAAAAACATGTGGAACAATAGTTTCTCTACAGAAAATCCCCATTGCTGGATTGAAAGGCAAGCCTGAGTTTCCTAGAGGGAAAGACTCTTTCAGTGTTTTATTCCTGATTCATATCTTGCTGATACATAGAATGTTTCATTTTGACACCATTCAAAATGTAAAATGCCCAGCATATAGAAAGGAAGTTTCCTACTTACTTCCCGTTTTGCATCAGGAATTTCAGTCTTGTGAGTTGTTCAGGTAGTGACTGTGCATTATGTGGAGCTTGTTTCCTCTAGATAAGGTTGTTTAGTGGAAGAAGGGATGGTGACAACATGAAGTATGTGTCTGAGACTCTTAACTTGAAAAGAGACACTGATGTTCTTCACTCTTCCCAGGGACAGGCAAACTCCACTCAAAAAGTTAGTGCTTTTGGTTCTGGGTATGGGCAAACATGAATGATTAGAAATTGTCTTTCAAAACTGACCTATTTAAGTAAAATTATCTTATTCCAACTGCAAATTTTTCCAGGGCAGTTTATGGTTTTGATGAACACCACACTCGCCCCCGCTCCCCGAGCTTTCTTAGGCCCAATGTGGTTTTGCTGGTTAGAATGAGAATACATTATTTCCCCTAGAAATGTGGAAGAGCTCATTTCTAAGCATACTAACTGAAATACTTGCCCTCAGCATAGGTAAGTTAAAGCCTGGATCTTCCCCAGTCAGTTTTGTGCTTTCATGTTCAGGTTACATTCTGGTTCATTTTCTGACCTAATTTTTTTAAAGAAATCTGTGAAGGCTTCTTCAAGACTTGGTTTCAGACTAGCAATACAAAAATATTAAATATTCTATCTGCAGTGAAGGCATTCAGTACTCAAATCCTAACTGGGCTCACCAGGAACGTGTATCTGATTTGTATATATCCCAGGTAAGTGCTCTGACTTGGAAATGGCTCTAGGGCACAACATGCATACTTGTTCTCTGACATGCACTGGGTTTTATTTCACACTTTTTTTTAAGGGCTACAAAGGAAATCTTTCTATGTGGAATTGGAAAAATTTTTTAATACTGAACATTTCCAAGAAGTGCGTGCATAATTCTTATTTCTAGGGACAATATCCCTTTTGTAAACTGGTGGCATTTTTATTTTTTTGTTGTACTACTGTACTGTTAGAAACTATGGCCTACTGTAATTGCAGTTAGGCTGCTTCTGCCTTAAATTTAATATATAATGCCAGACATATCTCAGGAGATTATGATTGTAATGTGAACTAGAAGGCATTTGAAGAACTTAAAGTTGTAGATACCAGTATCTATATCTTGATAGTAACAGAACAAATAGAAGCCTGTATTCTGCAATAAAAATTAATACCTAACCCAAAGATACTGTCTTGGCAGAAAACTAGATTCTGCAGGAAGCATTATGCACTGGCTGGAAGGAGCTTCCTCAGTTTCCCCATCAGTCCCATTCAGGACAAACACAGGAACAGATGCAGACATATGCTGTTCATCTAGAAAGTCTGCATGGCTTTTGTTTTCATCCTCTTCAAAGAAAGAGGTCTTCAACATGTATATACAGGTTTTTATGTTTTGATCATGTGGTTTGTTTTTTTTGTCAAAATGAATTATTCTGCAAAAAAGAACACATCTAAATGGTAGAGGTAGTGACTGTACTGACTAATAGTTACCTTTGGAAAAGCAACATGTTGCATTCTTGAAGAACTTTTGCCTAATCAGTAGGGATGGCTGCTGACGGTTAATTCTTCATTCAGGCTTAAATTATTGCTTTAATGCTCTAATGCTCCCTAATACTATTTGTTAGTGAAACATCATTTTTAATGCAGTTACAAAATATGTGGGTTAGTGGCTTGCTTAAATGTACGTAAAATTGCTGCCACAAGAAAAGGTACCTCATGTACTTCCTTAATATGAAGGCCAAGTACATGCTTTTATTTATTTTATTTTTATTCAACAGGAGCCTGACTGTGGTGTAACACTGTCACTCCACCCACGCATACCATCATGTCATTATCTTAATGATTTCTTTCAGACTGCGTGGGATTCAGTTCAACTGTTTCTTTAGAAATTTCTTTTAGACTGCATCCCACATAAGAAAGTGAAGAGGAAGACTGGGTTTTCTGTGAATAGAAAAAACCAATCATTGTCACTTTCTATTTTGAATTTCTAATAATCTCTTTTGAATTAATGTCATAGAGATGTCTGCAGTCTGAAGGAGAAGCTTGTTGCTTCACTTGTATACCTCGGTGATAGCTGTGCTTATATCTGGAGAAAAAAGAGATTAATGTACTCTGAGGCATACATTTGGGTGAAGAGTTCTAATGTCAAAATGGGAAGGTGGACATCTTTTAAAATCCATGTGGAAACTGGACATTGAACTATGAAAGATGCGCTTTCTGAAAAAATGCAGTGTTGGGGTGTTCCTGTAAGAAGTCCTCCACAGGAGCGAAACAGATGCACTGAAGTATTGACCTATCATTCAAATATATATATATACACACACACACATACTTTTTTTTTTAATATAAAATCTGTCTTTGGTTGCTGACTCCCCATGTCTGTGTCATGGCAGTGTCATTCTGGAAAAAAACTTGTTTTGCACTTGACTAGGCAAAGCAGTGATTTTTCTAGGTCTTGTTGATGTCATTGCCAAGGAACAGAGGCATCTTACTGATCTACCAATATGGCTCCTACATCTTTTAGAAAATTAACTAGGATAGCCTTCTATGATACTTCTCCCAAGCAAAGGACTTCCTTCTCTTATGTTTTGCTCACTAGAGATAATGAAGTGATTTGCAGATTAATAAAAGGTGCATAGTAAGATTAGTAATGGACTTGGAGTTTTTTACTCCTCTTCCCATATTGGTTAAGGCAACTGTAGTTAGGATTTGCATCTTTCTGTCAGCCCATTTCAGTTGCTAAGCATGAATGAGATTGTCTTCACTGTTAATGATGTTAGATGAGTTCAAATCCAATCAATTCCATCAGTATTAATTGCTGTATCTGAATGGAAACAGCTGTAGCACTTGAAGACTCTCTTGTGCAAGTCAATGAGATTCTCTTTTTTCAGTGTCTCTCATTTTAATGCATTTGATGAGAAGCAACAATTGGTACATTAAGAATCCTAGTGTTGCTGTTGAATTCCAAGCAAAGGGACTGTACTGAGCAGAAGAAACAAAAATACCCCAAAAAACCCCAAATGTAATTGCAGAACAACATTTGCCTAGGCTAAGTGCCTGAACCTTTCTTTTTCGGAAGTAGAAAGGTCACAGATAAATCTAAAAAGTATATGGCCACTGTAATTTTGTAAGACTGCTTCCTCGCACCTTCGTTATGAAAGCAGTTTAGGAAATAAGAAATATAAGGTAGGAGGAAACAACGCCAGTGTGATCATCAGCAGAGCCTTTTTTAGCTAGTTTTGCTAACTTGGGAGCTCCTTTTAAAATTCTTATATTTTCCTAATCAATCCAAATATGTAACGTGAAGTCGTTACAAATGTTTTCAACAAAAGAATGTGGCATTTAATGCTGTAAATGCAGTAATTTGTTTTAGTGAGTGTAGAAAGTCAGTTGAATGAAGCTGTTACAAACGGCTTCTTAATGTACCTCTTCCGAGAGGTAAAGAGAAATAGCATCCTTTGTACATGGAATCCTTCTGCTTCCCCCTCTCTGCAGTTTTTCTGAAAGACATACCTGGTGCAGAGGGCGTTGGTCTTTCTACGTGCTGCTTGTACTTCTTTTGTTTAAACAAACTCATGTGCTTTATTTGTGGCCATTTAGTACACTCTTCAGAAAATTACGAAAGAACAATAATAATCTGTAAGAACCAGTGGCTTTTACTTTGTACCCTGAAAGTTGCTAGAGCTCACAGCATGAAATGTCCTGTCATGAAACAGGACCTCACTGAAGTCGACAATAAATCTGTATCAGAAAGGCACTGAGATTCATTTACTTCCCATTTTCATCTTGTGGGGAGAAAGTAGCTTGGCAGCTGTTCATGTAGCTTTATAGCAAAGGACCGGAGTTATTTGTGGTTTGTTGTGGTTTGGGTTTTTTGTTGTTGTTGTTTTTTGGTGTTTTTTTTTTTTTTTTTTACTTTTTATTCCTTGCTTTACAGTCTTCACTTATATTGTTTATAGCCTACCTGGATATATTTGTAGATCTTAACTATGCTGGTAGTTGCCTTCTAATTTAAGTACACAGACTAGAATCTGTATGATTGCTGCCCCACCCAAATGGTACGATATATCAGTTTTTCATTATTTTAGCCTAGGGAAAAAATAAAAAGTTTCATAGAAGCAGCAGCCAAACTATAAGTCCTCTATTTTCATTGCCTTCTGTGATTTGATTTCAGAGATCAGCCTATGCATTTCTGTTGATCAGCAAAACCTCCAAGAGTTATGATTTTGGCACACCTCTCCATGTAAGGCACTTCGGTGCTCCTACTTGGTAACAGTCACGCATTCTCCAAAGAGTGCATCACACTTGCATTTCAGGTCTTGGCCTTCGCTAGGCAAGGCAGACCTCATAACTAAGGATCTCTTTTATGTGTGTAGTTTGTATTCGTGATAGATGTCTCAGGTTCTTCCCTAGCCATCGTGTTTCATAATTAAACATAGAGGGGGGAGAAACCCACCTAACAAAATGACATCTAAGAAAGAGTAGCATGCTTTGTAGCCATTTTGGTATTAAACTGTATGGAGTATAAAAAGAAGGTTATTGGTAACTGCTCTATTCTTTCTTTATAAAATCAACGAATAATGTAGGTTGGTAAAGATCCCCAGAGATTATCTGGTCTAACCCCCTTCTTGAATCAAGTTGCTCAGGGATTTGTCAAGGTTGGAACATCTTCAGGGATGGAAATTCCACAACTCTTTGAGCAGCAAGTGCATAGTAAACAATTAGAATAACAATAAAGGAAGAAAATTTCTTACATCTATTTGGTATTTCCAGTGTTCCAGCTTCTGTGTTGCCTTTCATGGTGTCTCTGTGTATCCACCCATTAAAGAGTTGTAGACAACAATAAGATCTCCCCTGAGCTTTCCCATCTTAACGGTGAAGAAACCTAGTTATCTCAGTCTCTCCACATGCCTCCAACGCTTAACCATCTTGGTGGCCCTCCATTAGACGCAGTTGATTATGTCAATGCCATTCATGTACTGGGAAGCCCAAACCGGAACGTAGTACTGCAGGTGTGATCTCACGAGTGCCAAATGCAAGGGAAGAATTGCTTCCTTCAACCTGCTAGCTGTCCTATATCATGATGCAGTTGACCTTTTTTGCGGCAAGGGCACATTGCTCATGCACGCTCAATGAGCATAAGCCACTAACACGGCTATAACTATCTTCTTGGCGTCAGAGGCTCAGAAAATACAGGTGAGTTCTGGCGTCTCTTAGTCCCTGGCACTACCTTTCTTCATTATGGCCATTTAGCTGTCTTCTGACAATCATTCCTAATGTATCCTTCAGAGCGACAGAGCATGGGAATTGTTGACTACTTGTTTGGTTGTCAGTGAAATCCACCTGCTCTGTTCCTGCTTTTATTTTTTTCATTGTTTAACAACAGTTATGAATGCCAAGCAAATGTATAGTGTCAGCAAATAAGAATGCATATCCCCTTTTTTCTCTGTGCTTGAGAAGAACAAGCATCAGCTCAATGTTCTCTCCCACTGAAACGCACTTTGATGACAACAGCTATTTCTTTTCTTTTTTTGGCTTGGATCAAAAATAAAGTGTTTTAGGGAAGAATAAGATCAAAGGATGATTTGTTTTTTCATTCATCACAAAGTGACAATTATTCCTCTTTACCAGAACTGTGGTAGACAAATATATATGCAAAAAGGAGGTATCAAAGAATGTCCAAATATGTATCAATCAAACATTTTGTGTTACAGCAACCAAAGCCAGTTTCTGGAAGGTAGAAGACAAAAAGAAAGAGAATACAGATTAGGCAACCAGCTATTGTACCACCTCCAGATTTGATTGCAGACTTCTGTATAAAATAGCATTTTGTTACCTGAAAGTGATTACTTTCTAAGTCAGTAAGGTATAAACTCAGAGAAAGGATGATGTAGCCCAAATGTAAATGGAAACCTGAAAATAAAGTTCTTTAACTGGCCTTCTCAAAGAAAGGAGCTATGCTGCTGGTTGAGCAGGTCGTTTCTGTCATCATCGAATGTGACTGAATGACTGGGATCTACAAGGAACTGTTAGTACAGCAATTTGCAAATGAATGTTATGGTTCTGAAGATTCCAAGTATCCTCACTTTTAATTTTTTAATCCTATTAAACTTAATTGTATTCAATAATAATTGTATTCATTGTAGTATAGATTTTAAAGCATCCCAATCTTTAAGCATCTTGTAGCTCACTAGCTTTTATGTTGGGGAATTTAGAATATAATATGCTATATGAAAATTCACTACATTCATAAACAGTAATGAAATAGGAACGTTGATCTCCCATCTAGGAATTATTTATGTGGGCTTATCAATAGGATTAAGGTTTTGGAAAGCAGGAATCAGACTAACTTGTGCAGCCTGTCTGTTGAGGCTCTGTTTAGGTGCTCTGGTTAGGCCGTGCACTTGGGTACCTCACATTGTGTGCATTTCCAAGGCTTGCATCTGTTTTCAACCATTCAGTACAGCTCATGAATATATGAAGATTTGCATTTAGCTGTGAAAGTATCCCAGTGTATTCCATAAAAGAGAAATGTTGAATATAGGACAGGAAGTCTTCCTTTTTCTTTGAGTCCATGCTCCTGTTGACACAGGCAGCCAAGTTCTATGATTTCATTTAAAAGCTCATCAATCTTCACCTTAAAACTAGAGTACCTGTCTCAGTTATTTTACCAAGAACTGTATAATTGCACCAGTTTTATGATTGTTAGAAAACTCCGCATGATCTTAACCTTGTATTTATTCACAGGTATCGTATGCTTATTTATTATTGTACCAATATTGTCCCTTACCACTCTCCTCTATGGAGAGAATGGTTAATGCTGTTTATCTTCAGTATTTATTTTTATCCCTCTTAAACTTTGTTTTGCCAAGCTAAACTGACTTTGCTTCTCTGAGAAGGTATGACGAGTAAGTGAATGGATAGCCTAGTAGCAATTTTCTGCTCGTATTGCTGTTTCAGTTCCCTTTTCTGAACGTGCATGAGTAGACCTGTGTACAGTACCAGGAGGGGTTTTACTGCTGTACGTAAGGACATTGCTGCCACCCTATTTCACATGCATTCCAAGACTGTGGTAGCATCCTGCTGGTGACTCATTCTGGACTGTCATCTTTGGGTTATAACAGCACAGTTCTCTTTCTTTTTACCACTTCCTACTATTAAACCACTGGTTGTACAGCGAGTATGCAACCATGCACAGTTGCTTCTGTTAAAGGTCCTCTGGATCATACAGTTCTTCCCTCATACTATTAATGCCTCTTAAAATATTTTAAGTGGCACTTTCACTAACCTATTCCTACTTTCTCGACAAAGGTAACTGAAAATTATCTAGGAAAAAAATCTGCCCTTAAACTGATTAAGGTACTCTTGCTTCTCCTGATGCTCTCCTTCCAACTGAGTAATCTTTCTAGCAAAAGCACAAAAAGCAAGCCACCCTGGCACATGGGTGCCCCTCTGTTGTGTTTTGACCTACCCGTAAAGGCCCTTTTCCCTTTTTAGCATTATTGTATTTTCCTTTCTTACATCTGTCTTAGGTTACAGTTCTCAGTTTATCCTGAACTGTTCTGAACTTGATCCACAATTTTCCTTGCTGATCAGTTCCCTTTATTCTTGTAGTTTTACTGTTACTCTTGACATCCTTAACTGATGTATGGCATCTTGCCCAATAAGCTGCTGCTCTTTGCCTTTATTTTCTCGTTATGATTGCTCTTGCACCACATCCTCCTTATTCACACAATGATTTGGATGGACAAACCTTCCACTTCAGCTCCTTCACCTTGCTGGTCAAGACCTCTTGCATTTCTGTACAAATATTGCAGTTACTCTTCTCTGACTTCTCCCTGTCAAGTTAATTTAAGATGCACGTTTTCACTTCTGAAATCGCCTTTCCCATCTTGCTTTTTCTAACAGAGTCACTGGAGGTGAATTGTTTGAAGATATAGTCGCAAGAGAATATTATAGTGAAGCAGATGCCAGGTAAGTGACTTGTTTTTCTAATGTTGCCTTTAATAATTCTAGGATAGTTACTTAAATCTCTCATGGCGTTTGGCATCAGTTTGACTAGCTCAGTCTGTGAGACTCTAGGATTTCTCATAGAGTTCTCTTTGCCTTGGAAGGGCACTATTTGGTGTTTTGAGCTCATGACTCTGTGGTGGAGAACTCGTATGAAGTCTTGATGTCTGCTGATCTGAAAAAGCTGAAGCTGGATCTCAGTTTGTTAAAATCTTTGTAAACTTGTGAAGTTGTTAAAATATTACCCACTTTTCTCCTCTGCAAACTGGACATAACATTTCAGCTCTCTCAGTTAGGGATTCTTACACTGGCTGATCAAAGTTTGAAATATATGTTGGTTTTGAAAGAATTTTACATTAAATATAATTTTTGTTCTCAGTCCAGAAGTACTAATTTCCTTTTCATATTTAAACATTTTTGCTGTGTTTCATCAATAAGCAATTATACTGTGCATCTCATAGTCTGAGCTCAAATACAAAATCTCTAGCAATTTTCTGCAAGTGCTTGTTGAAAAACTTGAAGAATAAGTTGACGATTATCATAATTTGCATGCTGACATAAAGTATCAGGGCCATTTTTCCATCTCAGAATCTGTTTGCCCTCATACAATAATAAATCTTAAATATTCTTTTATAATTATGAATCTTAAACATAGATTTTTATCATAGTGGTCAATTACTTTAAAGAAAATATGTTCTACCACTACACTCTTGACAGAAAATTTATCTCAAAGTAAATTAAAAGAAGCCTCATGATTTTGTGTGTCCATAGTCACATGCCACCATTGATACGTTTTTAGTGAATATAATTTTCAGTTACTCTTTTACATTAGGAATTAATTGGCAGATGACCCGAAAGCATTAAGTGCCCCAAACAACAGCAGTAGGATAATAATGAACAAACAGGAACTTACCCTGACTGTTAGGAAGCTTCCACCGATTATTGCTCTTACCAATTTCTGTGGGAATGGTAGAAACCTCATCACTTTAAGCCTTGAAATGCGGAACACCACATAGAAAAACACACTGCAGAAGAGAACAGAATCAGTAATTTAGGTGGGGTGGAATGAGAAGAGCTATGTTTAAAAAAATTTTGAATGACTTTTTGCCTGCTGTGATTCAATCGAATTTTCTAATATTGATGCCAAAGGCCAGCATATGGTGTCATTGTGTGTTTTTTAAGATACTTGTGATTTAAAAAGAAAAATTGCAATGATTTTTTTTCTGTTTTAAAATTATGACATATTGGAAGGGGCTGTGCATGTATATATATATACATGATATATATATGCACTTTATATATTCAGTAAAAAGGTGACCAAATATGTGGAATATGTAGTTATCATGCATCTCTGTATTTTTACATATTTATATATATATATTCATGTGTGTGTGTATATATATATCTATATATATAGTGCGTGTGTGTGTGTGTATCCCTATAGAAATAGTTAATGGACTTTATAGATGCATATCTCGGGACTGTAACACTGGTCTGTTCCTGCAAGCCCTTACTCATGCAAGTAGTCTTTACTCATACAAGCAGTCAGTTTCAGTGAGTTGTGAACTACTCGCATAAGAAAGGGTTTTCAGGCTTGGGCTCCGGTTACTGATTTATGACCATTCCTTCTGAATTCCATGGTCAAAACGTTTTGGATGAGCGGTATCAAATCCTTGGCCCTTGACTACTATGTGTTACTTACAGTCACTGACTCCTGCCACAAGGATATCTTTAAAAACAAATTTATAAGCTCTTGTGGTGCCAAAAAACATTTGGAAAAGTTCCAGTGCTCTAAAACATGAATACTTTAGTTGTGCTTTTTGGCATTGTAGGCTGGCCAAAACTTGCAAACCTGGGCATGGAAAAATAGGTGCTAATTAAATTATTTAAAGCACCAAAATAAAACATTTGTCTACATTTTAATGTGGATTTCCATTTCATGAGTGACTCCTAAACTAGCACTTGACGATATTTTAAATGAAAATGCATGCCACCTTTTTGAATGACTTGGCTTTCATTCTACCAATAATTTTTAAGAAACCATTAGATTCAAAATGAGAAATGTTTTGCTTTTCCTTAGCTTTTGACTTTTTTTGTTTCATTTGTTTTCTGTATATCATTTCATTTCTGAGCATTTTCTTGTTTCAGCATTTGTTGGAATGCTAACTTTACTGTAAAAATTTTAAAAAACCAAAACATATCACTAATTGTTTTATTGCCTTGACTTTATTTTTCCTATAGCAGTTTTTGGAAACGGGAGAAAGCTTCCATACTGCTGAATGAAAATACTATCTAATGATTCTGTCATAGGTGTCATATGTTCCATGTTAAATGTCTTTCTTGGTTTATTTTGGGTTTTTTTGGTTTTGGTTTTTTGGGGTTTTTTTGTTTGTTTTTGTTTTTGCATGTGTTAGAGCTGGAAATATCTCTATATTCAACATTGTTTTGTTCCAGTTCAGTGTGCAATCAAGACTTGTCAGGAGGTGTAAAATTGTTTTTGTTCCTTATATTTTTTTTTAAGTTTTATTTTATTTTGTATTTAATGTGATTATGTGCCTTTAAAATGTTCTCCCTTCCATTCTGCCCTTGTATCTTTGCAGTCATTGTATACAGCAGATTCTAGAAAGTGTTAATCATTGTCATCTAAATGGCATAGTTCACAGAGACCTGAAGGTCAGTATCTGGTGCCCATCAATTGGATATAAGAGTTTTGGGGTTTTTTTTCCGCTGGGTAGGGGCAGAGGGTGGGTTGTCTGCGATGTTCCCTTGCCTATCCTACTCACCCTCAAAACAACTAGACGAACAAATAATGCATGACGCCTCTTTCCAGTTTGCAAGTCTACAGGCCTAATATACATCATGGCAAAAGGGGGAATGGTTGCCAAAAAAACTTGTCTCCTTCCAAGGCGCTGGATTTATCCCATGCTGTCGATCGAACGTGTCTGGTACTCTATTAAGGCTGTCCATGTATCGCTGTGTACGCACATGGAGGTGAACTTTGGCTGTGATGTATGTCAGCTTGCAGATTTAAACGCCACTTCTGTTCTGAGACCCTGGGTTGCAGTAGCAGAACAACCGGTCGCACACTGCTGCATTAGAGTATGACGAACCCTCAGGCAAGTGATGCTAATTGCGGGCTAAATTGGACCGCGAGAAGTTAATGATTTACCTAAAACACCTCGCTTGGAGCGGGTTTTTTTTTTCCTTACCTCAATGGCCGCAACAATTCGTAATGCCTCCGAGAGAGCTGTCAGTAACGACAGGAGGGGAAAAGTGCCGAGGGTGCCAAATATTGAATACGACCTCATCGGCGAATTATTGGCAAAATTCGTGCGCTTTCCCGACAATTTTCCTTTTACAAAATTGTCGTTGAAAATAATAAAAAAATAAATTTGAATGGCAACCAAAGAGCGGCAGCCGACCCGAGGCATGCCTGCGAGGCTGGCCCCTTGCCGCCGGCCCCGTGCGGGGTCCCGCAGCGGCGCAGCCTGAGGCCGTC
>JAVJGI010000001.1:22497692-22534920 GCA_035590275.1 Ibycter americanus
CCCCCCTTCACCTGTGCACAAGAATGAACCGCTAGCATTCACTGGAGAAATTCTGCTAAAGGCTTGCCAATACCTAGCTGTCCAGGTCTGGGCTGCGAAGACAGCCGCCAGAGTCTGCTGGCACCTGTTGTCGGTACCAGGGAGAACAGTAGTTGCTTTTCAAGCATTTGGTGTATTCATTGAATACACAATTCTTCCTCTCTTGTCATCCAGAGCTTCTGGGGCAGGGTGTGGGGGGAACTTTCCATCTCGCATCAGCACAACTTGCAGTGCTTCTGGGAAGCACGCTAGCGTTTGCATGTCACGCATTTTAGCGACAAAAGGCCAGCTGCTGTGAGATTGCTGGCACAAAGACCTCTCTCTCCTCCAGATAATGACTGGGCTACAGCACATCTTTAGAAAGTGGGAATTTCTGCAGTGTTCTCACCAAGATCACCTGAGGGAGTCAAGTTCCTTCTGGACAAACAGTAGCGTTGGGATAGAGGCTTCAGAAAGAAAACCCTTGTGTTGAGAAGAGCATTACCTCTTTCTTAACCATGTATATATCCACATGGCTGGAGACATCAGCTGCAGAAATGCTCTCTGCATTTAAAGCACTGAAGGAAAAAAGCAGAGATAATTTTTCTTTTACTGGGGAGCTCAGAGACAAGTCTGTCTCAAAGCTAGTAGTAATGTAGCCTTGTGGATAAGGGAGAGGACTTAATTTGGGCACTTGGGCTTCAGGATCCTCAACTGAAAGAAGACTGTTTATTTTGAAATCAAATGGAATTGCACCATCTGAAATATCAGATCCTTTACAAAGGCAGAGAAAAAACGGCATGTGGGCCAAGGCAGTGAAACACGCTAATTCCTTCTGGCACAGCTTCTTTGTCTCTTATTTTCCTTTCTGAGTGAGTTATGGGGAGCAGGAATTTCCTCCCAGGATAGGAGCTTTTTACTGGTTATCATTAGTAATAACATTGGAATCAAAATGGCGTCATCTTTTTTGCCATCCTTCACTCCCAAGTAAACAACTGTCATTGAATTTATAAAGTCTCTATTGTTCTCCTATCGGAACATAAAGGGTTACACTCTGAAAGCTCAGAGAGCATGATGGATTTCGAAGACAGATACACAAAACTCTCTACCGACTTTGCGCTTCTGGATTTTCCTGTGTCACGGTTGTACAACAGGAGACTGACAAGTCTCTTCAATCCATAAATCTTCCATGGCAGCCGGATAACATGGAACAAGTTTAAATGAAAGGATGTCAGATTTGTCCAGCTGCTCCAGCGATTCCTGTCCTCACCGCAGATGCAGTACTATGCTGCTAGCATGAAAAAGAATTGGAAAAAAAAAGGATTCTAGCCATGCAAGCTGACAGAATAAGGAGTGCTCTCTAGTACTTTTCATACATTCACACAAAATAACTTCTTCTTTGGCAATGCATTAAATCCAGCTGTTCCCTGCTCCAAACCATGTGTGGATTTCTTACACTGGTAGATCCAGGGCGAATTGGAAAAACTGTGTGAGAAAAACTGTTTCTGCCAAGCTGTAGTGCCCAGTTTCATTTCTGAAAGTGAAAACTTCAGGAAGCAGAAAACCACCCTTATGCAGTTACTACTTTGTGGCAAATGAAAAAAAACGAAGAGTGAAATGAAAGACACTGGTGAGATCCCGGCAGAACTCTCCGTACCGAAAAGAAGATGCCGAGGCCCAGCACCATGTCTACAAGACATGTAGAAGATGGTTATGGCCTGGCATGGATCCTTAAACTGCAAAACTTGATGGATTTTTTTCCCAACGACTCAGACCACAATCTGATGGCATGTTTGGGGGTGGGGAGGGCAATGAGAGGAGGAGATTTTGGACAATCTCATTTTATTTAGCTTCTCTTTTAGCGTAATTTAGTAGCAAATAGAGGAGCTTTTGCAGCCTCTTATGACCTGCAGAAGTGCTTGTTGCTGCTCCATTTGTAATTCGGAATGGTGGTGGATCCTAGGTCTAGAAAGAAGTTAACCTGTTAGTGGCAGTCTGTCTTTAACAGATGGTAAAAGTGCACTTCCATGTAGTAATTCCAGTTCTTGGCAGTCAGCAGCATTGCTGCTTTTGTGAAACTCCTACGATTATGACCTTTTTGCATTGCCCCCCCAAAAAAGTGGATGCTCTAGTTATATTCAAGGAAAAATACAAAGAGGCATAAGTACTTGATCTCGAAGAACCAAAGACCTTTGGAAAAATAACGCATAAATCACATTATTTTAAGTAATTTTGGTAGTTAATACTGCCATTCCACACGCTTGACTGCAGCCAGTCTGCTGGTAACACAAGGTGACACTACTGAATCCAAAGTACGAGTCCTGAGTGGCCCACGCTAGGCTGTTAATGTTTTCCAAGTAATTGCAGTCATTCTAAGTTAATGCATGATAATTATCCAGTATGCCGCTCGTCATCCTGAAATGACAGCTGCATGTTGTTTGAGTGCATAGTCCCACACAGCATTGCCCAAAAGGCTGTTGGCTTTGGCGTAGGAGTAAATCAGGAAATCTGCTTCAGCTTCTGTTGAAACATACTCACCTATGACAATGTTCTGCAGAGCACTTTGATTGGCAGGGTACAATGTAATGGAATGAAAAAAAAAATATATCCCAAGGTGGGGGAACAAACCAAAAAAACCCAGCAGCACAAAACTTTTGAATGGAAATTTTGAACGGAATCATGTGTTGTGAAGTGGTATGCGCTTGGTAGGTTAGTGCTTGTGTTTCAACCGAGAGGGTGAAGCATTTCACTGCTTTTGGCTTGCTGAAGGTCACAACTGAATAGGATCATCCATTGCTTTAAGAGGTTTATAGAAGAAGTGCATTCCGGGCAGTAATTACTGTAAACTTCTCTCACTCAGATGGGAAACCTTCAAGAACTGAGTGCCTGTACGTTACAATCAGTGTAGTTAACTGACAGGCAGTGTGACATTGCTTAAATCAGTGTTGATGAACTAGAGAAGAGCCCTTAGCTATTCAGTCAGTGTTTGACATAATGTAGTCGAAGTGGTTTCTGATAATTTAAGTGAGTATAAAGATTGTATTTTGTTCTGAGAGACCTTAATCTCAATTTTAAAAATATGTGGAAATAGAAGATTCATCAAGTGACTATTGATGAAAGGTTTTTAATGCTGTCTTTTCTGTGACATAACGACAAGGGGTAAGTGAGAGAATGGTGTTTGTAAATTGCTGAAAAAATGTTCCTTTACAGTTTGGTGAGAGGGGAAAAAACCCCACCATTAAACCAAAGAGTTTGTCAGGGCCAGTTGTGTTGTTAATTAATTGAAGTATCACAGCAGTTGAGGTCTTAATTAGGCTCGAGCATATTTTGCTGCATACTTGACAGATGTATTAAAGATAGCCTTTACTGAAAGAAGCTTATGATCTTTAATTGTTTCCAAGCTCAGTACCTGCATGGGATTAACTGTAATCACATAAACAGTCCCTTGGAAAACTGTATGATTGCTGCTGGGTTTAAAACGAAATACTCATTTAAGAGTTTGCAGGATTGGGTCCCAAGTGCCAGACTGGATAAAGTGAATTCTCTTGTGACAAATCACTACAAAAATTGCTTCTGGAAGAGTCACAGGAATACCCTTGAAAGTCAAGTTTGTTATATTGTAAATGTAGAATGAAACCTTCTTTCAAAATAATGGAGATAGAAAAGAAAGGAATGGCAAGAAAATACTATAGAGGTCACAGTTCTCTGAAATAACCTGTTGAATTCTACAGTATTGTGTAAGGGTTTTTTTTAAAAAAAAAATTAAGGTTCATAGAATAAAGTTGTCTTTGGACAATTTGCATTTGATGTATTTGCTAAATGAAGTTAAAAGAATACGTTATCAACAGTAGAATGAACACCATTGTTATGTTCAAATCCCTTTAATTGTGTGAGTGTACTGTAGCATTTGATTTCAGATGTGACCAACGTACCCTAAAAAAAAAAGAAGTGGGAACTTTTTCAAACTTCCATTCTTATTTATAATAGGGTCTCTGCAAGCACGAATGTGGGCATGCTGTTTTTGCTGAAAGATTTGCAATGTAAATACACCTGCCCTCTAAATACAAATACAGTAATATGTCTGCTGTTGTTAGGCTGTCATGCAAAACATGTTTATGTTTGACAGTTATAGATGCCTAATCCTGCAAACTGCATAGGTTAGGCTAGTAATCAAAGAATACATCTCTTTTGGGGTTTTACTGCAGCATTTTTCCAGTAGTGAGCTCTTAGGAGTCTCTGAATTCTCCTGTCACGCGAACAGGTGTCGCAACTCAATGTGACCATTCTTCTCTGGTAGATCTGCATGCTGTCCTTAGTCTTGCTGTCATGGGATTGTGAAGGCTGTTTACAGGCCTGATGGTTCTTTCCAAGTAGGAATGGAAAATGCAGGTTTTGGTATTTCATGGAGAAAACGCAGGGTTTTTTCTCTTTTTCACTCCTTTAAGTTTTTGTTCTTTTCCAGACTACATAATTTAAAAAAAAAGTGAAAACCCGTATAAAATATATTTACTTATCTTTTCATCTCAATTTTTTTCTCTCTCTGAATAAAGCCTGAGAACTTACTTCTAGCTAGCAAATCCAAGGGAGCAGCAGTAAAACTGGCGGACTTTGGATTGGCTATAGAAGTCCAAGGAGAGCAACAGGCTTGGTTTGGTGAGTAATTTTTTTTATCCCCTCACCATTTATTCAGCATAGCCATTAGGCCTCCCAAAACACTGAATTCTTACCCTAGTGTAAAACATGCAGCTGTGTGACTACTTGATATGTAGCTTTAAAGGGTACCTTGTTCGCGATTCGGTCTCTGTAGCTGACTACACTTTAGACCTTTTTCTCTAGGAAGAATGCTATCTGTAATTCTAACTGAATTAAACAGAGCTTGGCAGCAGACCTCATTTGTTTAAAAAAGAAAAAAGAAAAAAAAAGGCAAGCAAAAATCCCCAACACTTCAAAAGTGACCTGTGGCTGTATTTCCAAATCTCAGAGCTCTCTTAGACAAGAAATGGGTCTGCCTCCTAGCCTCCTCTTCGCTAACAGAGGTAAAATCACTTTACCAAATGACAAACTGAATTGGCAAAAGTCTCTTACGTTGGCACAGCTGTGTTCATACTGCGGATTTTGCCAGCACAGCGGTATTGGTGTGGGGTAGGGTGGAGGGAGAGGCTTTTAAAGTTCATGCTTCTAGTAAATACAGCTTTACAAATGTCCCTGTTGCATGCAGTCTTAAGTGCCATTGACATTTCTTGACCCTGAAACTTAGGTTTCCTGATTCCTGGCTTGTCCGAGCTTCTGTCAGCCTGCCAGTTTGACTTAGGTGCACACAAGCCTCTTCTCCCCTGCTTTTCCTTGTGTATCTAGAAGAAGGAAATATGGGTGTAGAGCCTGGGAGGGAGATGGGCAGTATCCACTTAGGTGCTCAGGTGACTGAGGAGTTAGGCTATAGGTTAATACTGCTGAGTGGACCTGCCCAGTTGTCAAAACATGTTGTCTGAACAGTTCTCTGTCAAGTGGACATAGGTGGGAATTTTATTCTGAAGCTCTTTGGAATGTGACATGGGGGAAAAAAAAAAAAAGGTGTTTGAGTACCTGAGGCTGTAGAGAGTAATCCACAACCAGATCTTGCTGTGACAGTACAAGTTACCTGTCCCAGCTCTTTATATTGCTGTCCTAGAGGTGACTGCCCCTTCACACCTGCAAGTAACACTGTTCATAAAACTGTTCTTTGACCCACTGAGGTCAAAATAAGCTGGGTTATTAAAAATGTGCAACACATATATAAGCAACTCACATTAATAGATCATGGAGAGTATAAACCCAGGAAGGTAAAGGATGGTTAAAAGCATTTGGACCATTACACAATTGTCTGGAAAGTGTTGTCTATCCATAGCTTACAAACATCTTCTGAAGTTGGAACTGGAGTTTCTCAGCCACTTCAGTGATTTTGAAAACATTATCTTCATCTGTAAGGGATCTGTATGCTTGCTTGATGGTGAAGGTGGCAAAGATGTATGGGAACATGGAAGCAAACTGTGTGTGTGCATCTGACCACCAGAAGAGAGCACATTCTGTGATTCAGACCTGCTCATGAAATGTTGGAAAGGGTGGGTGTCTGCCCTCTTGAAGGTGGCAGTCGATGGGGTAAACCAGGTCTCCAGAATCAATACCTGGAATGTATTTTACGTGTCCTCTACAATACTCCAGGTTATGAGAAGAGGACAGGGGGTAGTGAGTTAAACATTATGTGCTGCTTTGTAGTTCCACTAAACTATTCCTTCTTTTTTTTGTTAATTTAAAAAAACCCAACTGCTAAGTGCAGATTGTTATGGTTAACAGATGTCCAAAGGAAAACGGTGGAAAAAGATTTAATACTGATCATTTTAAATAATAGGGCATGTACAAATGTGATGCATCTATCTCATGTAGTACCCTCTTCGAACAGATGTGAAGCACGGGACAAAATTTGTTTTGTAAATCCCAGGAGGAAAAAATACAGCATAAAATATTTATAGCAGCTACCTATTCTCACTTACAAGAGCTAAAAAGTGCAGTTTAAAATTGAACAAAGTGATTGTGAGTTTGCTGTCAACGCTTAGAACAAAAGCAGAAAGGTTTTTGTGCAGGCAGTGGGCTGAGAGACTGAGTGTTCGAAATCAAGGATAGAACTACATGTGGATGCACAGGCAGTACCATTGGACATATGTTGGCAGCTTTATAAGCTAGCCTGTTGTTTCAAATCCCAGCCTTTGTATAAATGGATTTCAGTAATCCACAAAAGACAGAGGAGATTGCTCCTGCACATTAACAAATAGGCTAGTACAAGAACAGTGGAACAGAAATAAGACAAAACACAAGTGATTTCTTACAAAAACATCAGGTAAACAAGAAGCATCTCAAGAAAAAAGCAGAATGAACTTTCAGGGATATTTTCTGTAGATAATACATCTGTATGGATGCAGATGATGCCCAGGAGGTTGCAATTGCCTGTAAAATCTTGCACGTTAATTTTTGGTCATTTGGTTCTCGTGAAGTGCTTGGTTTAGACTCATGGCATCATGAGGACTGCCATGCTGACCTTGGTAGAAAGGAAATTGAACAGAACATCTCTAAAATATATGTGTAAGAAAAACAAGCTGGCAGCAAGGTAATAGAAAGAAATTAGTCTAATGTGGCTCTTTTTTTAAATCTGTGGTGTTTGATAAGACTAGTGGGTTACATACCTCTTCTGGAACTTCCTCTGCAAAACCTTTCCATAATGGTCTGAGTGCCTGTCTTCATCTTTACGACTGCTTTAACAAGGCAAAACATGAACTCTGATGTGCTCAACGTTTTGAACTTTTTGTTGCTTCCTTCTAGAAGATTTTTCTGCTTTCCGCTGGATTCTGCAGCACTTAGTGACTCATGGCGTGCTCTGATTCTAATTATAGCTCTGCATCAGTATGTTCGGTTTCTTTTCTCTTTTTCTTTTTTTTTTCTTTTTTTCTTTTTTTTCAGCGTAGCCCTGTGGTGTGATGATCACTTTTCTGCTTAAACCATGGTATGCCTCAGCAGGAAACTGGCTAGAGCCCTGTGTGTTTGGGTACAACACAATACTTTCCTGGTTTGCATGTTTGTAAAACAAACCTGTTCCTTGCCTGTTTGTAGAAAAGTGTTTCAGGGTTTAGTTGAAACACCCCACCCTGTTAGCAGGTGTTTAATGTACTGGGAGAGTGTTGGGCAGGCTCTGCTGACTCACAGAGGTAGGTGACGCATTGCCCCTCGCTGAAGTCAGTGGAAGGACTGCAGTTAACTCACTGGTAGCTAGATTTAGTCCTAGTTGCATCTCATATTAAATTAAGTCCAGCCCTGCAACTGGGACTAAAATACACCCCACTTAAGTCATTTGAGTAGCTTCACTGAATTAGTTTGCGAGTTGCGTTAAATTTAGGTTGTCTGCAGTTAAGTCTTTTGGATCCAGCTGTGCAGGAAGAGAAGGCTGCCTGCCCTCTACTTACTCTCAGCTGCTTGCTCTTGCCGCTTGCTGCCACCTTCTCCATATCTTCTCACCAGACTGCTCCTTCGAATTTTTATTCTTGAGTCAAAGGGAGCAAAGATGTACAGCTTCACGCAGTTTAAACTAACATGGTTTGTCCTGCTATTTTATTCTGGGATCCTTCTGTGACTGGTGCTGAGAAGGCTGTAAGTCTGGCAGGGGGATGATGAAAGCACAGGGCAGATCTTAGAGCAGTAATCTCTTCTGCTGTGTGTTTAAGATGCATCTCTCTGCATTAAATTAATTTTATGTTGTGGGATTATAGTTAACCTTCAATCCAGGTTTGACTCGAGAGACGTGCTCACTATTTATGAAGTTAAGTATATATGTAATCTTTGCATAAGAGGGTTTTGAGACTGTAAGCTGTTTAGGCTGAGTAACATGCCATCGCATGTACACAGGCACCACTGAACTCCACAAAGCACAGCATTTGTCTTGGGCCTCTGGATACTTATTTAAATAGGAGTGCAAGGTGGTACAGTCTTTTCTAGACACTGTACAGTCACAACCAGTTTCCAGCTTTGCAAGTTGCTTTAGCCAAATCATTACTATTAGCAATAGTTCCCTGAAAAGTATACACACATATTGGGATCCCTCTGACCAGTTATAGAATTACCTGATAAATAAATTACCAATTTCAGTATGTTTTTTCTTCTTCACTGAAATAATGACTGTGTACTCTTCTGTGTTTGCTGCTTATAAACAACTTCAGCATATATATTATAACCATAGCAATTATTTCTGTTTAGACCCATTCTGTATCTTCATCAAGAGATAATGTTAGCTAAGTTCTATATTTATTTTTCTTTAAAGCTTATTTTCAAGTGATGCATGGTAATGTTTACGGAGCTATGGTAAGTTTGAAAGTGAAGGCAACTTTACTTCCCCTTTACAATGAACAAAAATATTAATGTAGAGCATTACAGCCAAGAAGGCATATGAAACATCACTCTATTTAAAGCTACTTAGAACATACATTTTTCATCTTCTCAAAGGAGCTTATGATGTGTTTCCTGTATGATAGTACTCTTTAACAGTTCATAGCTCTCATATCAGGAGACTGCAAAAAACAAGCTTATTTTTCATGAAAGTATTTTAGCTATGTTCTCAGTAGAATATAGAGAATGGGTTTGTTCATTTCCTCCTCCCACTCTAAAATGATTGCCAGCTGCAGGGCAAAGGCTTCCTTTTTCTGTAGCTGTACACTTTATACATTATCACCGTCTCTCGTAAGTTCTGTGGAACCCAGTGTGGTACATCAGAAAGGACATGTTTTCCTTCACGAAAGCCACAAAATTCTCACCTTTCAAGAATTCCCAAGCATTTATTTTAGGCAAAGATGCTTGAAAGAACAGACTTACTAACTGAAATAGTACAGCATGTCATGAAGTTTTTATCCTTTACAGTGTCCTAAGAAAAGTCTACATTTATGCCTACATTCTGCATTTCTCCTAAGAGAAAGCAGCACTGCTGGTAATGAATAAAGAAGGAGGAACATATAAATTTTAAAGGCTAGATTACTTCAGAGATTGGTTTTTGTAAACTTTTTTAAGGAGGTTTCCAGAAGTGGAATAAATTCACGGAAATGAGTTTTGCAGTGGAAAGTTCATAGCTGTGTGAAATATGAATGGCAAAGGCTGTAAGAAGGCTGAGCCCTAAGTTGGTGGTCTTCATACTAAGTAACAGCCAATTGTGCTCTTGTGAAAGCTAATCCTGAACATCTCTGAACGTTTACTTTGCCACCATCTGGCATTGGCTGAATTGAGTTTCCATTTATGTGTGAAGAAATTTGAACAGTGTTTTTACCTTCCTGTCTTCTAAATGAGAGCTCTCTCCATACATAACCTTTTCTTAAATCTTAGCCCTGCGTGGTGTTTACTCAGAAATCTGCCCTCCCATAAGACTGAATAGGGATCTTTAAAAGTAGCTACTTATAGCTATGATGCTGTAGCTTTGCTGCCCTTCTGTTTTGTTAATTAATTCCCCATAAATGTCAGTGGAAGTACACTGTGTGTGGTAATAGTCTTCACAGCTGACAGCTGATGGACTCCCAGAAATCTCATGCAGGTCATGTTTCCAGTCTTAATTTTAATTGTTTGGGGGTATTTTAAAATAGCCTAAATTAGGCTAATGATTGAAAAAACCAACAACCCAGTAACAGGCTTTGGCATGCATGGTGTGAATTTTCTGTCTTTCAGTATCTCCAAGGGGATCACTCAGATAATGTTTCCCACACCTCCCGCTACTCTGTTAACTTTTTTGACCTTGACCCTGGGCCAAATGTATTTGCACCTCACTACTGGATGTCTTGCTACAGCTTACAGCAATGCAGAACTCAGGAAAGACATTTCATCAGCTATCTTGTAATCTTTCTGGAAACCTTCCTCTGTTGTGCTGGCACCAGATCCTTGGTACTGCTGTTGAATCTGGAGTGCTAGTGTAGATGGGGAACCAGCTGGTTTTTTGCTGGCCTCTCGATTGTACCAGATGAGGTGGCAGAAAGGGATGTGCTAAGTCTATGTAAGTGTTTTCATTATTGTTAATTCTGGGTGATTCACCGTAAAAAGAAAGCAGTTCTTTGTTTGTCGATGCAGTTAGTGGTCAGTGGCTTGGGAAATAATGTCTTGTGGGCTGAGAAGAGAATCACTTGATTTTTGCAGAGCACGTACAGCTTTTGAGAATAGTTGCCTTGCCTTTTGACAGGCTTTGCTGGTACTCCCGGATACCTTTCTCCAGAGGTGTTACGAAAAGACCCTTATGGAAAACCGGTGGATATGTGGGCATGTGGTAAGAAATTACTCTGCAAAATGATGTTCAGTCCACTGTAAAGTATTTTAAGGGAGAGAAATTATGTCTAGAATACCTTATTTTTTGCATCAGATAATACAGACATAGTAAAATTCAGTATTACTTTTTAGAAGAGGTCATTTTTTGTTATTCTACCAGCTTTTTTTTTTTTAAATTATTTGTGAAGGTGTGTTACCATGGCATTCTTGGCTATGTCTACACAACACACTTTCACCAAGTATTAAAAAAATAGCTGCAGGCACATGATGCCTAGCTAGTTAGAAAACGTAACAATTCATACTGTGAGCTAGTCGTTAGTTTTGGTTCACAAGCAGCCTAAAATCTGATCTGTTGATATACTATAACTGCAGTTTTAAACTGTGAAACTAAATGTTTTGTGAACTTCAGTACAGAGCAGTTACTTTATCATCCAGTTTTTGAAACAGTGTAGTTTAGGGTACTGCCAAGCAGGGGCTATCTAGCTGAGAACAATTGGTAGTTTCCATATTTTACTTCTACCCCCACTTATTTGGTGGTATTTATGAAAGCATTTTTCTTTAGTCACAGTGAATCCTCTCTGCAAGACTAGCAGATGGACTTTTTAATATCTTATTGAGCATGTATTTATAGAGATAAATTGAGTTGCCTGAATTTTCTTTGCATGAGATTAGTTAAAACACAATTTTACAGATACCAGTACAAACCATGATAAAACCAGAGGTAAAGAATGCCTTTTCCTAGAACATTCATGAACATTGAAAAATATTTCTCCAGCCAGCAGTGTGGTAGTTATTGCCAACACTCTGTATAAGAGATTATCTTGTAAACCCTGCATTTGCTGTTTTCTCCAGTATGAATAGACAATATTGTTCAGTAGCTGGGAAAATACTAATGAGCCATTTGTTTTACATGCTTGTCAGATGCAAAACGCATTTCTGGGGTTTGTTTTGTGAAATCATATAATGCTACTATGGATTTTCTGCAGGTGTCATTCTGTATATCCTCCTGGTGGGATATCCTCCTTTCTGGGATGAAGACCAGCACAGGCTTTACCAGCAGATCAAGGCTGGTGCTTATGATGTATGTACCGTACTTGGTCTATTCAATTATTTGTAATTGTGCCTCTAAACAGGTTTTCTAGAGTGAAAAGTGAAATCAGAATTATTTCCTAAATACTTTTTTTATTGGTTATCTTTATGAACTACTCAATATAGTAAATGTTGCTTTAGTAACATGAACCTTATTGGAAGGGGAACATCCTGTGCTAATTTAAATCTAATTCCCCTATGGCTCCAAGTTTTCGTTGTCTGGTCCTTGTATAAATCATGCAAGCTTATGTAATCCTGACAAGCCTGTTAAGATCTCTCTGAACTCCCAAGGACCTGTGTTTTTCCTTGTGGTTTATCACTTCAACCAATCAGTTAATCTAAATTGTTTTTAAGAAGTCTTAAGCTTCCTAAACATACATCTTGATGCTGTTGTATTGCCCACCTTTGGAAATACAAGCTGCTATAGAGCTTTTCAGAAGGAATAGTTTCATTAATTACATGTATTCCAACAAAAAAACATTACAGCTGTTGGTAAGTAAGAGCTGATGATTTGTTGACATCGTGAAGTTTGAAACATCATCCATTTATGTTGTGTTAAACAGACAGAAGGCTGTTCATCCTCAGATTTAAGTAATTTGTCAATGATGAAGTGAACAAGACACAACCTTATAATTTTTAAGCTCTTATTTGAATCCAGTCCTGGGTGGTGATGGCTGAAAAAAGGGAACGGTTTGTCAAATCTTCTTCCTGGTGAACAAGTAATCATACAATAACAAACAGGGTGACAGTGGGGAATTACGATTTCAGTCAAGAGGGCAAGAAATGAGATGCAGAGACTGAGCTATGCACCTTGCATTGGACAGACGTAATACATACTTGTGATGTACTGTGCCAAGCTAATATCAAATCCCTGTTGTCTAAGAATGAACATTTTTAATATTGGAAAACACAAAATCCTCAAGGTTAAGATATGTTCACAAAAGCAGTTTAGGACATGGGATTTTTTCATTTCATTTGCTTTTGACCAGATGCTTTGGGTTGCATGTATAAATACTTTACTGAGCAGGGAAGTGTTAAATTCATAACTGGTTAGATTAGTATACCATAACTATAAAGTTAGCTTTAAGGTTTACATTGAAAGAAAGCAAACAAGGAGTTTGAATAATAATGTTTAGTATTTTTGTCTTTATTAAAAGAGAAACTGGAACTGTATTAAGTGCTCTATGACCGTATGCCTCTCAGATGACTAGAATTTTTTATTTTGTCTGCTGTTGTTATTTTATGCTATGAATTTTAGCTATGAATTTCAATTGGCGTTACTGCAAATATAGAAATACTGCCCATTTGAGCCAAATAAACAAAAGGTCAAAACAGTAAAGGAGAAAAACATTATTTATAAAACTGGCTATTTCAAACTTTTCTAATTGTGGCGAACTGCATTTTTCCCCTTAAAGCTGGTTGGTTGTGCTAGCCATTAATGTTACAGAAATAGTACCACTAAATATCCTTAGGTAAAATTGTGTAAAGATTATACAAGTTAATATAGACAAATGTATTTTTTTCTTAAGTTTCCCTCACCAGAGTGGGATACAGTGACTCCTGAAGCAAAAGACCTTATCAATAAAATGCTTACCATCAACCCAGCAAAACGTATCACAGCATCAGAAGCGCTAAAGCACCCATGGATCTGTGTAAGTAATTTCTACAGATTTAACAGGATAATTTGGCAGACAAACCAGCTTACGGTTTAATTCAGCACATAGTGAAGGTGTTTAGAGGATAATTTTTATCCTTAGTCATGCAGCTTTGTAACTAGGGGAGTGTAAAATTGTAATTATACAGATACAGTCAATAGTGTCATATATTGGGTCTCAGCCTGGGATAAGATTTTTGCAGAAATGAACTCCTGTGCCTTGATTTTGTGGTGCAGAAGTTCACTGCCAAAATTAGAGCATTATTTTAAATTCTCAGAGAAAAAAAAAGTATAAGGAAGTAACTTTTGAGTTAGATAACGCTTTGCATCTTCATTTCCCTATAACCATTATGATAAGCATGAAATGTAAAGGCAGGAAATTAAGGGACTTTTTAATAAAAAGTGAATTTGCAGTTAGCAGAGGCTGCCTGTTACTGGATCCAGGACTACTTTCCAATTCTCAGTGCATTCTACACTTTGACTTTGCAGGTAGTCTGGGCTGATACTTTGAAAGTCACAGCAAGACATATAGCTGGTTCCCAGCTCTTTTTTCATTCCAGTAGGCTGCATTATCTTGCCTTTAAAATTTTGATGCAAATGAAGTTGAGTTACAGGGAAAATGCAGGTACCGCTGAATTGTCTCTGAAAAGATTTCCTGCTGCTGTACCTCACCTAATATCACTAATGCTAAAGAAAAGTTTCCTACTTGTTTTAAAACACATTTCCCAAAAGCATAATTCAGAATGTTACTTTGATTACATTTATACAACATAATCCACATTCTAAGATTTTGTGGTTTTCTTAGTCCCTGTTTCTTTCAAGAGGACTTCACACATGGAAAAGTCTGAGTAAAATGAGACCTTGGTTTTGTTGATCTGGAAATTTCCCAAATGTGTAGAAACCTGCACACAGTGATAGTCAGACAGTTTTGGACTATGTGGGTTGTAATATGTATGTTGTAGAGTAAATAAAATGCTAGACGTCTGGCTGGGTGCATTGATCTGATTCTTTCCTTCTTCTCTTAGCAACGTTCTACTGTTGCTTCTATGATGCATAGACAAGAGACTGTAGACTGCTTGAAGAAATTCAATGCAAGAAGAAAACTAAAGGTAAGAACGAAAACTTCTGCAAAAATGAGTAGCTAATTTTGGAAAGATAAAAGAATATTGCCTTGTGTTCCATGTGTAGAAAAAAATGGTCCCTAAGCAATTATTTTTCTGGAATATTATGCTTAAATAGTTGATTAACTTTTGGCATGAGGATCTTAAAGTTTCCATGACAGTGAATAAAACAGCATAATTTTGTTGGATTCAAAATAATAGCAGTAATCTTCATTTATACACATTAAGAATATTTCGTTGAAGGAAAATGCTTAAGGTGATTATTTTAGATTATCCTTTGTTTTCTCCTGACCAGACAGGAAAACTTTGCAGATGTGAACTTTTCAAATTAGCACATCAGAAATAAACTCTTCTTCCCACCTAAAAAAATATCTAAGCACATTAGTAAAGTCTGTTTCATATTCAGATATGTATTTTGATGATAATTACTGTGTCTGTGAGTGCTCATGGTTTGTGCATTACATACAATTGGTAAATATTTGAGATTATCAGGACTGCTGATAGGTGTGCAACTAAGATTAAATTACAATTCATGCACCCATGGCATCACATAGGATAGGTAATGCACAGACAATCCATTCTTTCAGGGTTAATTTAGTAATTGATGTAATTTACAAGTGTGTTTTCCTTTTTGTTGTGTCGTGTTCACATTCAGAATTTTACACAAGTGTGATGCTAATTTGAGAAAATGTATGTGTACACAGGGGGCCATTTTGACAACTATGCTGGCTACCAGAAATTTCTCAGGTATGTTCATTGAGCTCCAAAATAATATAGTCTTTATGTTCTGATGTCTGTGATGACTGAGATTAATTAGGATTCATTAGTACAGAAAGATCTTTGTTGTTCAGAAGCATCTAAATGTGATGTATCTTAAATTGTTTCCTTTGCAAACAAGAGAATTTAAACTTCTTGGGCCAAAAAGAATCTCTTGTAGATGACAGTCTAATTTTTCCTTTGGTTTTTTTAGTGCTATCTGTCAAAAGACAGTGTTTTCCTGTCTGTTTTGGTGGAGGAAAATTGAAAACAATGCATATAGCTCCACACGCATAAGTATCACCAAACAACATTTAAAAACTCACTTATTTTTATATACCTAAAATGTCATTCCAGGATTCTGTTGCATCCTGTGTTTAAAAAAAAATATGTTTATTCTTTATTGCTTTGCTAAGCAGTAAGAAACATACAATGAGTTCTTTTCCTTCTCTTCTAATGCCTAGCTTGATATAACAAGAGATGTTTCCTCTTATGAAATAATTTTGTAGTGATATCCCTGGAGTTTCAGATCTTTACACTAAACACATTTTAATAGCAAAATCTAAAATAAGTTTTCTGTAGAGTTAGAATTGTCCTCAATAGTAGTATTGCCAAAATTCTGATACTATGCTGAATTTGTCATTTTGCTATTTGAGATTTCGAGTGAAGAGTGAAAAAAATATCAAATTTAAAAATCAGTAATTTTACATATCCTCCTACTCTGTGATGTAACTGTTGGAGTGTAAGGTAACTTACGGACAAAAACATAATAGTGCTTTGGACATGTTTTGAATAATAATAACCACTGAATCATCCAAAATAAATTATATAATCATGAATGCAAGAACTTGTTCAATTTACATAGTACTTGAAATACAATTTCATTCTTAGTTAAGTTCCTATATTTAATACACACCTATAACACAGAAGGCTACATTTATGTAAATTACACTGGGTTAATGCTTAATGAATTGCCAGTATCTGCCAATTCATTTTAAAGGGGAGAATGCTGTAGGCTGCGTATCTTGTGAAAATGACTGATTATTAAATATCAAATATATCATTTATCATCACCTTTCATAACCGTCACTCTCTATATATGTCAGGGTCAATTTCAACTTTCATGAACCAAAAAAAGCTGAAGTAATTTTAAAATAGTATTTCAGCGTGAAAAGCAGACAGGGTTTTTGGCTTTGTTTGGGATTTTTTTCACCTGTCATCCCTGTTTTACACCATAATGACCCATATTTTTCCTTGATGACATTTTATTTTTTCAAGTTGTTTATTCGTTGTATTTCATTGCAAAGCATGCTTTTGAAGGTCATTTGTCCATAACGATGTGGTTATAAAAGTGTTTTATTTTCCTTTTTCTTTCTTCCTTTTATGTGGAATGTATATTTCTTGTGAGGTAAGACCCTCAGCACGTGAAAGGAACATCTTTTTTCTCTTCTAAATCAGAACTGCTGTTTGTCCTAAGTCACTTTAATTTCTACATGTTGTCACTACACCATTTCTTTTCAGTCTGCTTTCTGGCCTATTAGCGCTGCCTAAGGTTTTATTTATAGCTATTGCTTGTAGTTGCAAGAAATCTTTCATTGTGGGCTTAATTTAGAATATGCTAATTGCTTCGCTACTGCAAATCCTTTAAATATTTGATTTGTATGCAGTATCTGTGCTTAAAGAAAGATGCATCAAAATATTATTAAAAATATATTGCAAGCCAAATCCAACAAAGGCAGTTGAATATGGAATATGTCCTATAACATGAAATACTGCATAATAATCCATACTAGGCACATTTTGAAGGACATGCTGGCAATGCCATAAACACAGTATATGTAGTTGTTGCTTTTGGTGCCCTCATTTTACTGGCTTTCATTTAATTGTTTACATATAACCTGTAATGTTTGTTAAGCATTAAAAGAACTCAGAAGTTTTTTGCACAAATTTAGCAAAAGGACCTAGTTAGTTATCAACAGCAGCCTATAAGAATAAATTTATGTTTTCCCATATTTTTGTAAGGGCTGACGGTATAAAGCAGGCTTCTAAGGCAATGAACTTCTGGGTTTTTTGGTCTTAGGTTTTAGAAATAGCCCCCCCTTTGCTTCCCCTAAATGAATTTCTGAAGTTAATGGAGTGTCCACAATATTTGTGGTGGTGTAAAATCTAACGCCATGTTGCATCAGGTCCTGTAAGCACACATTGCAACAGGATGGATCCTATCTCAAAAATACATGTAAACCAGCTAATTTTCAATACTAATTTATATGTTTCTGTAAATTAAAACATAATGCAGGCAAATTTATTTTTGTTCGTTTTAGTTGTATATCATAAGCCTTGTGATAGTTTTAATGGCAGTGTTGACTGATGTCCATAATTAATAAACTGCATTTGGAGGGCTGATACAGTAATGACATTATAAACATTAACCTGGCTTCTCTTTCCAGTTTTTTTAATATAAACAACAGAATAATGGACATCAGTTATTTCTGTGCCTTTTCCTAGGTGATCTTACATTTTCTGTACTCTGAACCACAGCTAAATGAGCACTTAATGCAGATGCAACCAGAGAACAAGCCACAAATACAAAAATTAACTTCAAGTTTAAACCACATGCTCAATAACTCCAGCATCCTCAGCTCGTTTGAGCATCCTTTGGCTTGCAAGGTCCAATTAGTTCGGTTTTTTTTGTTTTAAAGAGGAGGATGTCGGTAATGATGGGAGCTCTGTGTCAGCCCTGTCTCCTTTCAGTTATGCCAGTTTGTTAGCTGCAGCATTTCCCTTTCAAAAAGGCTTCCTACTTCTGAGCAAAACAGCATATACAGAGCAGTACTTTCTTACAGCCTAAGCCGTGATACGCTTTCTGATAGGAAGATTGAGTCATAAACAACAATAAAAGAAAAAACGACAGGCTTGTTTTGTAATTTATTATTCTTTGAGTCCTTGGCAGTGAGTCATGAAGCATTTACGCTTTAGTGAAGTTTGTTTGAATTTGGTAGGTCACCCAGCATGTATTTCTGCTGTAAACATTTTCAGGTTCAGAGCTGCAATGTGCTTGTCTGCACATTAGCCCTCCAAATTTAGTAATTTGGAATGATTTGGCCCCATTCTTGATGCCACTTTTTAAGTGGTGAAATATAGAGCCTAACACATGGATAATGTTATGGTGAGCGAAATTTTGCCCAACAGTCCCCACGGCTTTGAAGGAATTTGATCAGTGTGCGACATGATTTAGAAAATAACAGCTTTTTCTTCGTTAGAAGTTGAAGCAAAGACTACCATTTGTTAAGTCCTGGGAAGCACTCCTCCAAAGCAACACACTGCTAGCAAATTGTTCTTCCTTTCTTGTTTGCAGCTTCCCCGACTTTTCATGCAGAGTGACTGATGCTGTTATGGTGGGAAATCCTCCCAAAAACATTGCTCAGAGATGCTTTTTAAAAACCCAGTTTACTTTTCATTAGGTGAAATAGGTAGTATTGTACCTCAGTATGCTCTTTAGATACCTTATTGATCTGATGCTGGTTATTTTTATGTAACTGTCATATCAATAACAACATTAAGATACCAGTGGGCTCTACAAACAGCTGGTCAAAGTCCTGGCCATCAGAACAGTACTTTTTCATAGCTGTATCAAACTACCCTCATCAACAATTATAAACATAGTGCAGTTGGAAAAATGAACGTATCCAAAGCTGCCTCTTTTACATAACCTGCTTCCATTTCCTCTATGCCACCCAAGGAGGTCTCTACTTGTATAAGCAGAGTTGGCCTACAGCTTTAATCAGTGGAAAAAAAGATGTATGATAATCTGAAGTATTTGTAGTTTCTTAAATATTTCATTTTCTATACTCAGAACAACAAAAAGAGGAAATAAAAGCTGAAAACGTATCTGCAGCTGGGAGGCAGTGGGGGTTTGCTGCACAGCTGGTTGACCTCAGTGGTAACCACCTGACACTGAAATTATTTGTCTCATTTTACAGCAGCCAAGAGTTTACTGAAAAAGCCGGATGGAGTTAAGGTAGGTTAAACATGTGCTTTAAAATACTTTTTATTAGTCACCACCTATCTGTAACTTCTGCCAGTTTTTAGAATTAATTATTGTTATTTCTTTCCTTTATAGAATTTGTTAATAAGTGCTTCTTACAGTGTATTTGAAGTGATTGAAGTCAGTAGGTGAAGCTTAGAAGTGCAATAAAAGAGATATTTGGAAAACAAGCATTTTAATAAGGAAGATAGAAAACTACAGGAGAAAATGCTTTTCTTGCTATTTTAATGAAGCAATGAATGTGTAATTAATGTCTCGGTGTTATTGATTAGCTTATAAATATAAATAATGGTTTGGTGGTGGGCATGTTAGCTTTTTAAGTATCAGTGTTTATCTGCAGCTTTGTTGCCGCCATGTTTCCCCTTGACTTTTTACTAGATTTCATAGAAGACCAAAAAGTTGACTGGTAGGCTTGGCTCCACATGAGGTGTATTCTGCCAGATGTACTTGCTATATTTGGCAGAACTCGAGGGGTTTACTCTCTCAACAAATGAGCTCATCCTGACCTCATAGACCTTGCTAAGAAGGGAACATTTTGGCAGCTTTCATACACGATTTAGAGCTCATATTCTCGTGTCAGCAGAACCTGCAGGAGGAGAGATGCTTCACAAATGAATGTTCTGGATACATACTTTGAAAAACAGTCAGAAAAAAAAAAAATCAGCAATGAAAAATATTTTATTTCTTTTCTTGAAGGACTCCTGAAGACTAAAATAAGTGCCTCAAGCTTTCATGATATGATTCAAAAGATATTATTCTGTGCTCTGTGTGTTTACTCAGAAGCGTCTTTGACCTGAATTTTCATTTTGTATTTAATCTTCTTATTTTTAACAAAACAGTGTACGCTTAAATACCAAATTCGTGGTATATTTGTTCCTGTTCTCCCACATATGCGCACTTTTTCTATCAAAAAAATCGTGAGACTGACTTAAAATGGAGTACACTAGGATTTCAATGCTTCTTACGGCCAAGTAGAGATATCCTAGTTATATGGAGAAACACACATTCGGTACTATTCTGTCATTCCTGTGGAAATCGCTTTATGTGTTTCATTGTGGAATATATAAATTTTATGTATTCTATCTGACCAGCTTTTCCTTTTTAAATATCATTCCTCCTACAGGTCTACGATGGTATTTGTTATATCTCAGTTTTGATTATAATATTGGAAACAATTGTTGCCAAAATTTTGCCTAAATTATACTTGTTGGGATTTGATACTTTGGTTTTCAGCACATTTGATGGGTCTGCTGTTTGTCTGCATGGTCATGTGGAGCAAAGGGAATAAATTTACATCTGGGGAAGTCTATATTTTTCCACACCTTCTTACAGCTTTAGCTGTCTTTTTCTTAAAAAAAAAAAAAAAAAAAGGCGAAACAGAAATATACTGTACTCCATGCATTGATACTTCAAATCCAACCAGTCACATTTTCTTCTTTTCCTTTCTCTCTGACTGGTCAATTCAGAAAAGGAAGTCCAGTTCGAGTGTTCAGATGATGGTGAGGATCTTTATCGACAGACTTTTTTCCTCCTGTGAAACGTTCACACTTAGAAATCAAACAGTTGCATTTAGTTTTGTTAACATACCGTGAAAAGCTGCAAGACTTTAAAGTACAACCTTGTGAATTTTAAGCCTGCAGTTGCTATATGCCATCCACAGTGAATTGTTCTGCAGTTCTTTCAATCAAGTTTTTTTAACCTGGGGACATACAAAAATGAAAAAGTAGATGTAACATGGGCCAATGCAGCTGTCCTTAGTAAATAAAAATAGTAACAAAATCGTAGTCTTATAACAGCCTTCTATTAATTTTTAAAACCTCCTTATTTTAAAAACTAATAGTATTAATATCATAAAATGTAACACAAACCATGTTGCACAGTGAAATTTACTGCTTTAATTGAGCCACTATAGACCAAGATGCCATGCTAAATGCTCAGGAGTAAAAAAACCCAATTTCACAGCCTTTCCATACTACACTTTCCCAGCTAACTTCCTTCACAGCTCAGGGCTTTGTCACAAGATGTCCCAACTGACACTCAGTCTCAATAACTTCTCTTCCTCCTCAGCCTGCTCTGCAGTCTTGCGTTCATTTGGCCTCGGTGATCCCACACAGCAGCTTACTCTATTCCTGTTTATTATGGTTTTGAATTTGACTTTTGTGATGCTCGTGATGATCAGCTGTGATGTGCCAGCCGGCTTCTGTTGCTGCTGCTGGTAGAGAGAAGGCAAATATCCCTCCTCCACACCTTTCACTATGAAGTGAAACAACTCTCCTTGAAAAGCAAAAATTGCAGGTCAGGGCTGAGCAGACATGTAGTTATATAGGCAAATAATCTGTTTTTTGGGTAAGCATAGAACTTCAGTGACAGAGAATCAGTGGTAGCAGTGTCCAGATCAGGGTCACCGGAAAGGTACGGAGGGGATATCTCTAGTATCCCAAATGTGAAGCGTGCTTTAACTTTTTGTTACAGAAGTACCATGTGAAAGATTTAAGTCCCACGATACAGGTTTTGTTTCTTAAAATATTTTTATAATATATTGAAGAAAGACTAGTAATAATGCTACAGCCATGCCCAGCTGTTGGGAGCGTTTGTGTGTGTGTCTCTCTTGCACTACTGTCAGACCTGAGAGAGTGGCTTTTGACAAACGATTCATTAGTATAAAAGTTGTCCTGCTTTGCCACAAATAGAAGGTCACCACTTAAGCACAATTTGACTTTAGTATGACTGTTTCATATGAAAATATTTTACTCCTTTTGGAATCATTTTCCTTTGCTGTTAAAAATATATGCAAAACACACCATGTGTGTTTTCCTATATTAATAAAAGCACATGTATATGTTCTGTGAGAGAAAGTATACAGGCTTATTGCTGTTTTCTCTCTTAAGTTTCAAAGGCTTTTACCAAGTTCTGTTTACACAGAAGAAACAGCTGTATTTTGAATCACATTCTCTCTTTCTGCTTGTACTAATGAATGTTATATTCTCGATATCTTACTAAGAAGTTTTGAATATATTTCCTGCAGTTTTCAGCAGTAGCTGTAATGGTTATTGTTTATTTTTATAGGACTTTCACCAAGGGAGTATGGACCCAAGCCTGCTCTCCTTACTCAGGCAAAATTGGAATTGAAATTTGATTAACCTGTTTTCATTATGTATTCAACAGCAAGCATTCGTTTGGCATAGCACTTTTTTTTTGTTGGTTTTTTTTTTGTTGCTGTTGTATTAAGCTACTACTGAATAGGACTGTATGAAATCTGGTGAAATCTTCATTTCTTTCCTCATGTTTTTGCTTTATGTCTCTCTGCCTTTTGTTAGGGCCTTTTTATTCATAGTCTGTTGATGACTACGCTGTCCTAAAAATATGAACTTGTAGTTATAACTTGATATGTGATTTTTCTCTTTTTTTGTAAGATTTAGTATGCTGTCAAGCAGTGTCGTATGTGTTCTCACTATGCCAAATGCTCCTGTAGAACTTTCATTTACTGAAGTGGTTTGGGTTTTTGTAAAGTTTTTCCTGAGTAAGGAGTTCAGGTTTTGCCCATCTCACAGTCCCATGAATACCAAAGCAAGTTAGCTGATATATGAAATACTTGCTAACACTTACATCTGCCCATGTATGACTTTATGCACAAGCATATTTATTCTCTCCTTGTCTTGAGTTCAGACACCCTTGCAACTTATGGCTGTAACTGTGCATAGGTAAATGAAAGTTATCTGACAGTAACTAGGCTGAGCTGGGGCATAAACTAAACACTTGGAAGTCAATAATGACTCATATTTTCTCTTAATGACAATTTCTGTAGAAAGACCACTATTAAAAAAATAGTTTTCTCACCCTGTTGCTGTAGAGCACTGTGAACTTTGATTTTAAATCAAAGAAAATTATTTTTATTCTATGTGGGAGAATGGTTCCTATCAAATATTACTAAATAACATTTAGTGTCAATATCGCGTCCCCTGACATCAGCTAACGAGATTGCTTTATATTCTTCAAAGCCAGTTAAATGCTGGTTAAGATAAGGAACTTTGCAGTCTGTAATTAATTAATGCAAATCCTGTTGACATTTCCATAATCTAGACATACCCTGAGTAAGATTCAGTTCAGCTGCAGGCTTAATTTCTGCAAGCAACAAGTCAGCTGCCACATCTGTACCAAAGCAGAATAATCATCAAGAACTGCTGAGGTCATGAAGTTCCGTGAGTTTCCCCAGTGGTGCTAACTTCTGAAGGCTCGAATGTAGCAAAGCCCTTGGCACAGACAAAACTTAAACCTTAGCCTGCATGCTGAGAAGCTGACTACTTCATCTGAGGCTACAGAGTCATCAGGAAGTTTAAATCACAAGTCAGATGCTTCATACACAGCTCAGTTTGGTCCTCTGTTCTAGGAGTTCCTCTTTCGTTATGCCTTTTCATATATGTTACTTAGCATATTGCCATTTTCTAATTGGTTTAGAAAGGCTTTTCTTTTAGAAGAAAAAACACCAAATCTTGACCCCAAAATTGCTATAGTTTCTTTAAATGAAGAAGTTAAATATGGTTTTACAAAAATCCATTAAGAAAACAATTTTGGACTTTTTTCCTTTGTTTTGCACAGTTGTTATTAAGTACTGTGACTAGAAGGTTCAGTAGAACTTTTTTTTTTTTTTGATCAAAGTGTTTCCAGACAATATATATCTATACACCCAGTTCTGCATGCTGCTTTGGACTGCTCTTGTTAAAATTAGACATGACCAAAATGTACGTAGTATTTTTTTTTCCTAATTATTGTTACAGAAAAAAAATCACATTTTTCAAACTAGTTTTACTGTACTTTAATCTTGCTTCTTAGTGCATGTAACAAGTGGCTCGGTACATTATTTTTAATATTTATGTTCTTTTCATACCACGGTATTTATGAAAGCTGAATCTTAAAAATGGATTTAAAGAATCAGATACATTTAAACTTACTGTTAAACGGTTTCATTTAAATTAAAATTTTGTATAAGTAAAAGCCAAAAGTCTTGTAAAGGTGTAGTGCTGTGCTAAGCCTAAAAATCAACATGAAACCTACATGTAAAGTTAAGCAGATGTGTACTGATTTGTGGAGTAAAGCTACAGATACTGTAGTGTGAAACCCTACAATTTCAGGTAGTAGTACTGAAATCAAAAGGCTGACACACAGTTACTGCAGGATTCTTAAGAGTGCAAAAAATCACAGTTGCCAATTATTTTTGTCTAAAATAACACTAGAAGGGCTAAAGGGGCACCAGTCTCTTTCTAGCATCAGTTGTATTTATTCAGATCTGGAATCAGTTATATTTATTCAAATCTAATCAAATTCAAATCAAAAAACCAGAAGCCAGTAGAACATATGTATAGATGTCTGGAGAGCTGTGAATAATCAAATATTATTTATGGTAGTGATAGGTAATCAGAAATAAAGAACAACTGGGTGCTATTATTTAATGCAGTTGCGTGTCAAGAAATCGCAATGACTACTTAGGACTTTCTTCAAACCCATATTAATTCTTACTCCTCTGATATGTGATTAGCTGCTACTTAAAGGCTCTCTGTTCTTTTAAGTGCCACAGCTGAAGTCATCTATGCCTTCGTATAGTGCATCTGAAAACCTGTAGCTAGCATGTTTGGAGCAGTTGCAGCTAGCTACCGGATCTATTGCTAGCGTTCTTTCAAGTTCATAACTTCATCTTTCTGTGATTCTTTATTTCCATATCTATATCTATATATAGATATCTATATCTGTATATAGATGTTCTATACAGAGAGATATAGATACGGTGCCTACCTTGAGTTCTAAGGCCTGTCTGTTTCTATTTTCTGCATATCTACAGATAAACAACAAAACGAACGTGGTAACCAGCCCCAAGGAAAATATTCCTACCCCGGCGCTGGTATACCTGGAATCTTCCTTGTCATGCTATGTTGAAGTTTTTGACTTTTTTGTGTTTGTTGTTCCTTGTTTTCTTTTTTTTTTTTTTTTTCTTTTTTCCTGCATTTACTCTGTTTGCTTTCTAAAAACAGGTTTTGGAAAAGCTTTTTGTTTGAATTATGCTTTCTTTTTTTCGTGAGGCAGTCCGTTAGAGCGTGTTCATTGATAGAAAGTATTACATGGAAGCTGGATGCAGTAGAGTCATAGCATTTGTAACTAGTTGAATTTTTTGCATGCTGTGCCAGAAAGTGAGTAGAATGCGCTTTTATGTTGCTCTTAGCTCTTTGCCTGATGACTGTTTCCATCTTTTTAATGCTAACCTTTTTTTTTGGGGGGGGGGCGAGCAGCTCTGTTACTAAAAAGCAGCTCTACTACTTTCTCTGCTTTTTCTTGGTATAAGTATTGATATCAAGGAGAGCTAACAGGATTATTGCTAGGCTACCATAAAATAGACCTTATTCAGATTTTCATTCCATATTTCCTAAAACTCAGCAGGACTTTAAGTTTTCACTGGGATCAAGAGGCTTCTAGTGCTGAACATTTTTTCTTGTTTCTCATACATTTAAATCTGCAGGCGATGTTACTCATTAATAAGCTCCATTTAGGAACATATTACTAATTGGAGCGCTGTTCATGAATGTTTCTATTGCAGTCTTGCTTTTATTAGTAGCTCCTAATTGTTAGGCAAACATGTATCACAAGGCTCACAAATACAAATGCCAGTGCGTAAGTGCCCAGTTTGGTGAGGTATTGTTTCCCGTATGCCTGCATACATAGCTTTGAAAATGTGGATAATTCGCACACATCGGCAGAGATTTTTTTCCTTTGCAGTTTTTTTGTGCAGCTGGCACTGCAGCACACATTGCTAAGTAATTTCTAAGGACCAGTTAACAGGTTTCGTGCGTGAGTGTATGGCAGTCTGTTCCCAGACATAGCCATGTACAATAGTCCATGCTGAAAGTATCTGCCATTTCAAAGATTATTTGATCTTTTTCTTTAAGGGAAAAAGATTTGGGGAAATTACACTTCAAAATGACGCCAAGATTTCTCTTGCTTACTTTGATGCTGCTCTGCTAGGACAGTAATTGCTAGTAATCTGTGTCTTCCAAAACATGGTAGCATTTAGAGGTAGTTAACTCATCCTTGATCCTTATCGATTCTTCTGTATTTTTATTTGATCACATAATACTAATACAAGCAAACATGCTTAAAGAAGTGATTTCTGGTCGCTTTGTCTGGCCTGAGCCGGACAGGAAAACGTGCAAAGCAAAAGAGCCTCTGCAGGTCTCCAGAGCTTCAAAGCCCTGTAAACATTGGTTCTGAATAAGGTCTCTGCATGCTGCTGCATTAGGTGAGATGGTCTTTTGGGCTGGCTTGCTGTTGAGGAAATCTGTATTAGAGACATCCAGTTTCACCCTCTGGGCAACAGTTAACATTTGTTTTAGCTCATCAGTGTTCAGCGTTTGTGAGCTGGCTCTTTTTGCACTCCCTCACACTAATGAGAATGTATTTACCAATGGGAACTCTTTTTCTCTTTATTTTGTTCTTGCTCAGGAGCCCCAAACTACAGTAATCCACAATCCTGATGGAAATAAGGTATTCAGAAAGAATCAGCTCCATCTTGCTTTTCCACACCACACATCCCATACACTATTCCACAGCAAAATAGGGCCATTCCAGGAATTTATGAAGGAAAATCTCATTCCTGCATTTGTTACACCTGGTGTCTCTTGAGCCTGTTTTCATCTGTGTTCATCCGCTGCGTGTGTCCTGCTGATTGCTGAGCTTCTGAAGCTCTTCGGGGAGTCGGTAGCAACTGGCAGAATTCAGTACCTTGTGCAGCTAGGCTCGGGGAGCATCATGTCTCTCTCGTTTCAGCCAAAAATGCTGCAGTCTGAGTAAAACCAAAGAATGCTGTTCTCAGAGTGCGGTGAGATTATACTGACAAGTTTTATGTGCAGTTGTCACCTTAGATAAAGATGTTATTTCTGTTTATCCCATCTGCTGTTTCTTAGCATGCTTACACACCATGTTGTGACGTGTCTTTTACACAGGACATTGGTTTTCTTCCATAACATCACTGAGCAGTTTCAAAAAAATTTTAACATTTCCAGTGACAAAGAGGTCTTTTGATTTTTATACGTTTTCTTCACGCTCTTTTCTTTTTCTTGTGTATTGTGATGTTTGCGTTTGGCAGCTGATTCCTAAAACGTGTTTTGTTTTGTTTTGTTTTTTTCATGCATGGACTTGAAAATGGCCAGGAAATATCATCATTTACATATAACACATGTTCCTAGGTTTTCTGGAAAGAATTTACTCTTCAACAAATATTTCACTGTTTACAGTCTTGACTTAAAGAACTGACGTTTCATTTATCTAGTCTTAACTCCTCGTGGTTATTTCATATGAGAAGGATTGAATCTGAGTGAAAAAATAACGCATGCAGACATTTCTTGAGCATGAAAGTGCTGATGGTGTGTATTGTGCTTGTATATCCCATTCCTTTGTGTACCTTGCATCTGTCGAACATAGAGCTTTTATTTTCATGTTACTACTCTTTCAGCTCCCCAAGTCTAAACTTGTAGGCAACAAACAGCCTGTGTTTGAACACTAGTCTAATTTTTATCACTGAAATCCACTAAAGACTAGGAAAACCAGATAAACTATTGGCGTGACTACATCTACTTGACTGTATTGTGTAATCATAGCAATTAAGATACTCAATGTCCCAAAAGGTCGCAGCAAACAAGCAAGCCACTTAATGCGGAGTGTTACTCCTAAATTTGAAAGACTGATCGTTGTAGTATGGCAACTGGAGTGGATACTTCAGTATTACAGGCTACATCTGCCGTCTGAGCTTGTGCATGGTGTTTACAACTTGTGTTTGTGTGGGGTTTTTGTTTACTTATAAGTACTTTATCTAATATTTTAAGTGATAGAGCATGATATATCTGTGTAGAGTGAAATGTCTAACATCAGCCAGTTCAGGAAAAGCATGGTGACTTGTTCAGTTTTGTGTGTGTGTGTGTGAATTAATTTCATGTAGTTTTATTTATGGATGCACATACATTTTGGGGTTTTAAGATCTGAGTAACACATTAGCTGTTTTGAACATTCCTTCAGCTCAGCCTTGTGAGGACACAGTAAATAAAGGGCACTGTCAAATTTACCTTTTATTATGTAATTGTAAAATCCTTTTAAGAGTTAAATACAACACCAGTCCTATCTTCTGTCTCTCAAATAAAAATAGACCAGTTAATCCTTTTTACTATTGAGCTGTGAATTAAAAATAATTATATTGATTCTGCTTTTCAAGAAAGTACACAAATGAAAAAAAACGAGTCTAAAAACTTTCTGGCTTTCTAAAACTGTGTAGCTATTAGATTTGACAATGCCCGGTTGAATTTGTCCATAATATTTCATGTTTCTGGTAATTCGTGAAAGACTGAGATACATTATCCTTGCCTTTTTAACAGTGCGGTGGCTTAAGTATTATAAACTGTCTGATAGATGAGTCATTCCTATACATGACTGGTTGTTTGAAGAATACTACTACAAAGATGCCGTAGTTTGTCAAAGATGCTATCATCTACTTATCAATTCTTCAGCTTCTTCAAACATTTATATCACAAAACCAATATAAAAATGAAAATGGCAGAATCTGATCCAGTACCCTCACAGTCACTGGGAGGCTTTGTTTTAATATACATTGCATAAGGCATATAAGCAGAAAAACAGTTTTAAATTGTAGCATGCAGAAGTCTGCGTATTTAGGAGTTGGAATGGAATGACTTATTTTGCACAGTTGGTTTAATCACTAAGCTTAAAATGGCAAGCTCTCCTACTTGGCTGAGGTAATTCATATAACATTTCAGATGGAGTTTGTACAGTTGAATGTTAAAGAAGTTTCCTTTACATTCCTGTGAAGTAAAAGCATTAGGCAGCAGGAAATGTATTTATGTTCCCTACTGTAGAGAATGGCAATGTTTGACATCAGTTTCAGGTGGAAATGTCTTAATCAGTGTGTGATCATTTGTTTGTGAATTACATCCCATCCTGCTTCAAGGCTTTGCATGATATCTGTAACTAACTGTAATTTTCAAAGGCACGCAAATAAGGCTTGGCCTATTTATACATTCTACTTGTATTTACTTCTCAACAGGAATCAACAGAGAGTTCCAATACAACCATTGAAGATGAGGATGTGAAAGGTAGGAGTTTAAGCTTGAAACATTTGGAGAAGCAATAACATGAGTTATGTCAGTGTATTGCATTAGGCTGTTAAACATCAAAATCCCTAATGAATCTTAAGAGAGAATACTATTTTAAAAGAAACTACTTTTATGCTCCTCTGTGTTACTTCTGACATGTTTCAGATTTACCTTTGGCTTTTCATTCCCCAAAACACCACTTGCCATGTTGTTTTGGAATGAAGAATATAAAGTTACTGCTTAGTAACTAAGATTCTAGTTCCAGTAATAATAGTACTAGATTAAAAATGTGTAAGTCAGTGCTTTGTAACTCTTAGTTTGTGTACTTTTAGCATGCATTTGTGTTTGGGTTTGCTTTTTTCTAATTTTTTTGCTATCACCATTTTAATATTTATTCTGTTCAGATGCCAGTGTTTTTTCATCTTTCTCTTTTGTTCTGTCCATACACTTTTTTTAGTCATGTTTTATTCTTTAAAAAACTAAAATAAATAATTTTTTATAAATTACTTCTGTAATTTCACAGCTAATTGTTTTTGTTTCCATTTTTTCTGCTCTAAATATTATACTGCAGTGTTACTCATGCAGTGTTACTTGATTAACATTGTGTTTTAAAACAAAGAGTTAAAAAAAAGAGAGTAGGATTGTGTATCGCTGGTTCACAGAAAAGATTGTTTTTCAGCCTCAAAGAACAATGTTAAACACACGTGTGAAACACAAGCCAGAGGTGACAGTAAAGATAAAATGTGGAGAATGGAAAAGAGAATTCTTAGTGAACCATTGTAATACGGGGTTTACTTTATGCTGGATATAGTATAATGCCTAAGTCACTGTTAAAAGCATGTATGAGCAAAGTTATACCCTAAAATACAGACTTGAATCTGCTAAAGGTTCACTGGCCTCTGAAGAGCACGGGAGCACTTCAGAATTTAAAGAGATTCAAACATAAAGTAGAATTGTATCAAGAATACCTAGTGCTTAGTTTGTGACTGGTAGAACAGGTGCTATACATTTGATAAAGATAACGGCATTGCCAGGGTAATGAATTGATAGTGTAAATATGAAAGCAGCGTCTACTGGTAGTGGCTGTCCGAGGAGCACAGTGTTGAAAATGCAGGTTTTATATTATGCTGCATATGAGACTCATCGGGCATTTACGTTTTACGTCACAGCAGCTTAGCTGAGGCTTGCACAGGAAAGCAGAGCAAGCCTGCGGCAGAGCCCAGCGCCTCGTTTCTGCTGCTGCTCTTCGCACTGCTTTTGGAAAGGCTGAGGAGCTCAGCTGGTGTACGGGCTAGTATCTGCGGTCTGCTGCGCTGCAGTCATTTTCTCTACTTTTGCATAGTTGGTGTTCCCTCAGCGAAGAGAGAATTTTCTATCCGCTGCCAGTAGCAATGCAGCTGTCAGTTGTGATTTACCGTACTGTATGAGCTGCAGGTAGCTGTAATTAAGCCGCTGATGTTGGTGCTTTGTTCTTAAAGTTTCAGTGAGTCGTTTGACCTCCACTTGAATAAAGTCTTGGGTGCATTAACAGCCAGTACCTACTCACTTTAAATAACAACCTAGTGATAGCAATTTGAGTTAATGCGAAGTAATGGATTGGAGAACAATTACAGCTATTTGCAGCTGATGCAGAGGAAAATACAGTGTAATTTACCTTTATCCATAACACTTTGTAATTCTTCCTTCAAAGCACTATGTGTAGTTCAGCAACTAACCTCATTAAATTAATAACTGACTTATACAGCCTCTGCATGATGATATAACACAATGTTATAACAGTAGGAGTTTTCTAGAATTCTGTCTGAAGCTTAGCACACAGAATTATATCTCAGGAAGACAACTGTAAGAAAAACAACAATGAAAATGTTTTTGCCTAATTCTTTTATATGATTCTGTAGTATCACAGTTAAGGACAGATTGCATGGCCATGATGCACTTTATTCCCAAAACAGAAAAGAGGATCTTGCAGTAATCACAGGTCTGACAGACAAGATACTGGCTGCGTCCTCCTCTTCGCTGTAGCTCAGTGACAGATGTAAAATGTTTAGCAGGTGACATTTTCTGTTATTTGTAGGTTCCTGACCCATTGCTACACACTAATGATACAAAGGGCATAAAGGGGGTAAGCCAGTAAGGTGAGCTGAAGCTGTGCACTCTGTATTTTCTGGAGACTGCAGAAGGAGAAGCTGAAAGATGTTACCTGTGCCTGCAGAAGAGGAGGCACAGTAGCAGCGGCGTATTGCTCTTCACCTGCTTTGCTGGGAAGGTGGGGTGACTGAGAAGGACAGTTTGAACTCCTAAAGTCTGGGGTGATCACGATAACCTCACACAGTGATGCAGCTGTTTCAGCATCAGGTCCGTGGCCTAACACATGGTGGTACCACTACCCTGTTCACCAGACACTGGGTGAACATTTTATTCCAATGCATAGGGATTTCATTTTCTGTTTATTAAAAAAACCAAACAAATATAATCTCCCTGTTATTAATTGTTTGCAGACTCGCTTGTTTTTCACTTTTTGGTATTCCTTTCACACTTTTAGTCTTTTCACCTTTCGGAAAGAGGCTGCTTTTCAGATTGTTTTTATAAATTAAAGTTAACAGTAGCCCTAGGGTCCAATTTCTAGAATAATTCAGAGAATAGACAGTCCTGCAACCCTGACAGCTATTATAAGCTCAAGCTTCATGCTTTAGCAAGGCACTTAGGAAAGATATTTCCCCCCTCCACCAAGCTTGACTTCTGGATGTAGGTTTTCTAGGACAACTGTGAGAAAGCTGTTCTCTTGTCAGGAACAGCAACTAGGTGCAGCTGGAGATAAGATATTGATAGGGACTAGTGGATTTCGGAGGTAGCAGAGAGAACTCTCTCAGATTACTGACTGGCTGGGTCCTTACGTTTATGCTCCAGATGATGCTTGTCACCAGATTTGAGATCTAGAAAGAATGTTTCCCAAGGACTTTAAAAATCTTTTTGCTTTTCTTTGCAGCATGGAGTACAATGTGGGAAGAGGCACTCTCCTTCCTGCGAAGGATGCCACTCTGGGGATGCCACTCTGTAACCGAAAAGTAGTATTAGCATACGTTTTATAGTATTGCAGTATGACCCACGCCTCTCAGAGAATGACTCTTCTTTGCAAAGGCGTGCAATCTATGCATTTTATTCCTCCTATTATTCTAACACTGTGCATAGACTGCACAAACAAGTACAGGGTTCCTTCATTTGTACAGACTACCACCCCACACATATTTAAAGTATTCAGCTCTGCATCAAGTAGTTTTCTTATTTTTTATTGATTTGAATCTTTACAGTTGTGTGGATCACGTGAGTCTGTGTGGGATATAGTATCTCCAGCACAGTTGTGTTTCTGTGCGCCCTGTGGGAGTGTGTGTGCATATGCATGTCTGTACAGAGTATTACAAATGTTACCATTCATTCAGAAAGGTAGCAATCAAAAAAAAAAAAGAGAGCACCTTAAATCAGCTGTAACAAATTTGTGTTTGGGAACATATTCTTAACCTCACACCTATCAGCGAATGCATACACTATTCTCCTCTCACGTCAGGATCTTGCCCTATTTTCACTTTTGAATGCAGGTATTTTAATTTCAAGACACTAAAATCAGGCTTACTTTTAATTTGTTATTTATTGAAAATCTTAGTATCTGTAACTTTGTCTTGCTTACGTATGCATTTACGTCTTTTAGGACTGGAACATACTTCTTTTACTACAAGCATTGCTTGGCAAATAATAGTAATTTAAGGAACAAGCTATTTCTAGAACTTGAGTGCAATCACTTGAAGCTATAGTTCAGGTTCCTTGCTAACATGATTTTCTGACATTAATCATTGAACATGGACTTACCTGCATGACAGTGATCCCTCCTAAATATAAGGACAGTAATGGACAGAAAGAACATAATGGAAAAATGGACCGTAGGCAGCGCCGCCTTCTGGGATTGCTTGTGGGATTTCACCTTCCCGTAGTAATGACACTGGAACTCTTTGGCAGCATCTCTTTGATAGGAGATTGATACGGGGGTTTTTTCAGTAATGCTGTAGAATACCATTGTTATTTTTGCCAGCAATGCACGCAGACTTTTATAAAGCTGAGTTGTTAGATTTATCATGGTCAGGAAATCTGGATTTCTCATGGTATTTTTTTGCCTCTGGAAATAAATTAATGAAAGCACTAGTAAGAATGATGATTCCTGATGGGAAAAATTGCTGAGGTGTAGGACACTTACAGCTTAGGTAAATTCTGGCTAATCTGTGCTACTTAATGTATCTGTAAGGTACATCACTTCAAAGCATTAACCATTCAGGGGGCATGTATTTTCATATATTTTTCTATTTTATTTAATTTTATACCTGTTGGTTTTATTGTCTTTAACAGTAGAAAGAAACCAATTTAAACTAATCCATTTGGTACATACTTTCCTGAAGAAAAACCTTCAAATTTCTAAGGATGTTTTTTAAAAGCTCTTTCAAAACCCGGTATATATCAGTACTGGATAGAGGAATAAATCCACGCTGGCATCTGAACAGAGTCATTTATGGCTGCGACCTTCACTACTGTTCTTTGGCACCCACACTGCCTCCCAAAAGTACATCATTAACATTGTGTGTGTGCTCAAAGATTTTGTAAAGATTCTTGTTGCTTCTAATTAAATTATCGTTATTTTTCTTTTGGCCTTCTCTTTTTCTTCTTTCACATCTACTTGACCCTCATACAGCTCTCACAAAGGAGGGTGACATGGAGAGGTTATGTTCCACCCACCACTCCTCTTCTTCCATTGCTTCTTCATCTCACTGGTCACCACCCTTGCCGTGCCCCAGCGGCCGCTCCTGCTGCCCGTGCCTGCTGAGGATTCTGATCACACTCTACCTCTTCATCTTTGTTTGTTCATATGTTGTGTTTCTTTCCATCAATTCAGCGGGCAAGTCCGTGAAAAATGCAAACTCAGAGAGTCATTCGCTCGAGTCTGAGTTCTCCCACTCCACTCCTTCCTCTGTGCTGTGTAAGTTGAGAGTCTCATCGGTTCAGATGATCTCTTTTGTCCCTCCTTCTCTTCCCTCCCCATCATCTGACAGTAGCACAAAAAAGGTCGGTGCTGTGATCTGTCTGATCTAGGAGTGACCTTTTCTTAGGGTTTATGAAAGTATAGAGTATGGTTTTTTAGATATGTATTTTTTGGCCAGGTTTTCTTAATTGTAAAAATATTATCATCAGCTCTAAGTATAAGTAGGTCTGTATTTCAGAAAGTTAAATCTTGCGGAGGTAATCTTTGCAGTATATTTCAACGTAGAGATAGCTTTCACTCTCACCTCTGGCTTGGATCCTGGATAGGGTCTCCAGATTAATTACCTGTTACACTTCTGTGTGTCATCAAGGTACTTTCTTTAGCATCACCGTTGATAGACCAGCCTTAAAGCTGCTGTGACAGCTGTTAGCTTGCAGCATTGATCCATGACAACTGGAAAGTTTCATGCTTTGCTTAGGAGGAGATCTGTGATGATTAGTGACCAGTTAACTGTAAAGGAAATCTTTAGGGTGAGGAGGCAATGTTCAAGTAGTTTAAATGAGAGGGGAAAAAAGGCATTGTGTTAGTAGCTTGTGTACCAGTAGAACATCAAAGGCCTGGCTAGATGCATTTCTTTTTTATAAATTAACTAAGAAATTATTTAGAAATTCTCTATTGTGGAGGGACATTAAGTTGAAGCGGGAAATGACTTCCCAGGGAATGTAGGTTCTGCTTGCTGGATTCCGATCCTGCATCCTGTGTCTGTTAGAGTGGTTGCACTGGTGCTAAGAATGGGCATTTACACTGGTGAAGGTGAGATCCAGGTGAGCCCTTGGAGACATGGGCTGTGTGTAATTGGCCTGAATCTTCTTTCAGATTTGAGTGGAATGTTTGGTAGGTGCAACTGATGCAGGTGAGAGGAGAATCAGTCCCCGAGATGGTGGGCTGTCTCCGGTCACAACTGTTGACAGGTAATGTTGAAAGAGTACCTCCATCTCAAGGGAAGAGCAGGATAGTGTATATCAATATATAGATGACTATATATCAAACTAGAACTACAAATACTGACAGCACAAATTGCACAGAACCATAAAAAGAGAGGAATTAATAGGAAAGTCATGGACCTGTATAATGTTCAAAGCTAACACATCAGTAACACATGCCATAAGGCTTTTATTCCTTCCACAGTATACATCCCAGAATGTCTATTACATACCCAACATTTTCAGATTTGAATGCTAGCAGCCTCACATTTCCTGCTTCATTGCATAGTTAATAGTGCTAAGACCGCTGTTAATGTTGAAATGTAGATGTTCATTACTAATTTTGTTACCAAATACAGGAACAGAGGCACTTTCAGGTAATGCCACTATACTTGAAAAAAGTAGATTATTTTAGTTTCCCTGGAAGAGTGTGGTCCAGAAATGGCATAGTATGTGTATACAGTGACATTTTAAGAAAGTGAACAATCTCTTATTTATTCTGTTCTTTCTGTGGCTTCAGAAATGAGCACACTTCATTGCCCCTTTTTTCCACAAAATAAACTTCTCAAAAATCCTATTTAAAAATGCTGGTGGAATTCAGTTTAAGGAATGCAACAACGATCAAATCAGCCGTCTGCAATGAGGCAGGAAAAGTATTAGGTGAAATTATTCTGGTAAACCTACTTGGTGGAGATGTGATGGGACTGCTACATCTGGTAGTTAGCTTACCAGCTTGCTTCTGTTTAAATTATTAGAAATTTAGAATTTGCCAAAACACTAGTAGGCAAAACAGCGGAAGTTAACCCAGTATCTGAATATGCACCAGACTGGCTTGTATTTTTGTATTCTGATGCTTCGAAATAACTTCATCCCAGTAATGGGAATATTTAATTGCATTAAATAACTAAATTTAGTGATCAAAGAAACTGTAAAGTCCCTGTAACCTCACCTGTCCTCAGCTTAGTTTTAAAAATGTGCAGTTCCGATGTAATACGATTTTAGAAATATCCATGATATCCATGATATACTGTGTTTTCCGTAGCTGTACATTTAATAGGAATCAACAGTCCTGTGGGCTGAGAAAATTCAGAAAACTGAAAGTAGTTATTGTCTACCAAGACCAGGATTAATTCAAGTACAAGTAAAAAGAAAAGTGCTGAGAGGAGACATTAGGAACATGATAGGCTATTAGGGTAAAAACTGCTGGTGTGGCTAACGGAAGATGTGCTTCTGCTAACATCATTTTGAAGAGGAGTTTTGTTGGAATAGCTCTAATGATCTGTTTCAGAATACGGATACAGATTACAGAGGTCTCTGTTATATCACTATAAGGAGGCTATTGGAGTGCTGTGCATGTGGCAGACTTACATTCACCAGAAAAAAGATAACTGCTGCAAACAGCTATAGTAGTGAATAATTTTCACTAGCAGTGAGCAATATTAAAAATATCAGTGAAAATTCATATCGCTGAGACTTTTTTGGTAAACTACATGGGGGTTACTGGGCTTGCCGGAGACAATGATGCAGGCTCAAGTGATTGTGACTTTTAAATTACATCACAGAATTCAAGTCAGTGTTGTCAAAGAGC
>JAVJGI010000001.1:22539146-22561277 GCA_035590275.1 Ibycter americanus
TAATTTTATGCCATAGAAAACCATTGCCATAATCTAAGACAGTATTGATGGGTCAGACTTTAATTTTTTGATTGGCTCTTACCACACCCCTTGGAAAAAGTAACTAAACCAGTTTTATCAAAATCACATTACAATTTTTGAGTTTTCCTCCTGTATCTTAGAGTGTTTTTGTCATTTATCAGACAAACTCTTAAATGCCATAAGACTAGACATAGTCCTTGTACTCTGAACACATGACAGTATTTTAAAAGGAGGAAATAACACAGCCATAATACACGTAGCTCATAATGCCAACGAAACTGCGCATTGTGGTTCGGTCCACGTCTCAGTGCATTGTGAGAGAGAGTCTGCAGATCTCTGGCTGTTTTCAACCAAAACTGAAATATGTTATTTAGGAAGTTCATACTGCACATCAAATAAAAAGTATAATAGCATAAAACTGCCACTGTATATCAAACAGCATAATTCCCCTAGGATTCAATACAAACGAAGCTTACTATTGGATTAAAAAAAAAATCAAATTAAAATAGTGATTGCGAGTGACAGATACCTGGCAGATGGGAACTGGCCAGATGCCTCTTCCCTAATGTCTTGTATGTCCATTTGTTGTCCTTGTGTAGTTTGTAATGTGTATTTAGATGGAGAAAGAAATCGAAGGTTTGGAAGAGTGCATCAAATGTACATGGAGTCCATCAAATTTAGAATGAAGATTTGGTAATTTTCTTTCCACTTTAATAAGTGCCAATTATTTCTGTCAGATGTTGTCTGCAATAGCAGGACCTTGTTGATACCAATATCCATTTCACCTTAGTTCATCTTCAGTGCCCTCCCGATTTCTTCCTTTGCGCTAAGGAAAAGCACCAGTATTTGTCTTGATTCATGTGACCACCAAGTCACGGCTGCATTTCCCTTCTTGCTGCTTTCCAGTCTCCTTCCAGTTTTCTGCTTGTTGTATTCCAGTTCTTCCCTGTTTCCTTTCTCTTCCTCCCAGGCTCAACCTCTGCTTCCTAGGCAGTGTATTTATAGGCTGAAATACTTTTTGTCTGTATTTGTACTCTTGTCTCCCTGCACCCACACACATACCTACACAGAAAGTATAAAATGCTAAGGTAAAAAAGATCCCCAAAACAATCAGTAGGAAGTTTGTGTAAAATTGCCCTGGCTACTGAGATTTTTAATCATTTTTTGATACTGGTGGTACTGAACATTTCATACTGCCTTGTTCTTGACCATCTTTCTCTTGTAAGGCTCACTCTTGCTCTCACATGAGTAAGGACTGAGAATGAGGTGGGGGTTTGCACATAGAAGAAATAATTTCTGGAACACCACCTTCTAAATTATGCGCCACCTCTGTCTTTGGCTCTTAATCACTTTCTGCCAATGAGATTGCATGTCAGATCACTAAATAGGAAGAAATCTTGTTTTCTAGTGTGTGTGTAAATATTTGTGTGCTGCTGAAAGGGAAGAATAGTGTAGTTGCTTTCGTATACAGTTTCACGTGGTGCTTGTAATTTTGTAGAAGAATTGAGAAATTAGTCAAAGGCAGATGATTTGGCAACATATTTCTGTTCCTGATGGTCCACATCATGAACTGTGAAGGCTTTCCACAAGTACTGGGAGAACTGATGCTAGTGCTGGATTTGGGAGGTGATTGATTTGAGCCAGTGATACTGCCTTAATCTCCTTTACTTACTTTGGTGGCCTGCAGAGCTTCCTGATGGATGTGTTTTATATTCCATGGACAGGTCAGCAGGCATAGCTCTCCTAGATGTTCGTACTGCCCAGAGAAACTTTGCTGGAACCATATTCTGTAATACTAGGTGGCTCCTATCAGAAAGCTTCATGAAAACATACGTTCTGCTTCAATTTCATTTTGGAAGAAAAAACAGGAAAAAGAGCAATGTGACAATGTGGTTCAATTTCTCCCTTCTGAGGCTGATGTTGAACTATATCCTGTAATGTAATACAACATCAAAGGTATGATTGAAGTGCAACATTTTGATTGACACAAAACAATTTTTTTAAATGCATGTTAGCAAAAATTTCCATTCTCATTCAGATTGAAATCAAATCTCAATATCTTAAAGATCTGCAGAGATAAACTTTTGTCATTCACATTCCTTTAACCCATACTATTGAAGACAGACAGATGTCAGTGAGTCAGGTTACCATCCAACTAACTTGAGGTGTTGCACACCATTCATTTAAAACAAAAGACCTTAATAAGCCTTTGAGCTTGGATCACAGAATGTTTTGAATAGAATGTATTCAGATATTCACTGTTGTTTACTCTTCCCTGTCAGAGTATGTATAACACGTAAGTTAACTGTGGGCTTCTCACGGTAAAACGTGGAAAAGAAACAACTGATGTTAGTGAAAAAGGGAATATTGCCAATTGCCTCTAGCTAAATGCAAGTAAAATTACATGTCCATGTGGTTTTATGTCTCTTGCATGTGGAAACTACAGTACTTTTGTATATGTTTTCATTGCTTACATTGTTATCCAATAACATGATCTCATGATTATGTCGCAGCTCATCAGAGATTTTTAGCTCATTTTCCACTGTCTGATTTAATAGTCTGTAATTTCCTACTCTCTGATTGAAATGTGTTACCAGATTGTTTAATCAAATCCTTTGGTTTAGTTACATGTGTATGAGATGTTGCATGCAAAACCTGTGATATCCTTACTGCACGAAGTCTGCATATTCTGGATTTCTTTTTGCCAGCCTTTTCTAACACTGCACCATTGTTTCTTACTGAACCATCCTACCACTTGGCTTGTGCTGACAATGCCATACAGTGTCCACAGTTTGGTCTATGTTGTTTAAACATACGACAATGGAGCCATTGCTGATCAGCAGTCAAAACATCTCTTCATTAAAAGTCTTTGTTCTTTCCACATCTTTGTGAAAAATACAGCAATTCATACTTGAAATATTCTTACCCATCACACTATCTAGTAGTGTGCTCTATCAAGAGCTAATCACAAAAAGCCTTGCTAGACCTTTACATCCACTTTTTTCTCCGTCATTTCTTTCCTTGCTGGTTTCTTTTTGATGCCTTTTATCTGGGTATATTATGTGTCCTGCACTTAGAAAAAGAGATGGTGGAGCATAAAAGAAATGAAAAGGTTCTTTACCACCATGATGCCAGTTCCTGCTGTACAGCATTGGAGACTTGCATTGTGCCTATGCTCCCCAACATTCTCTTTCTGAAGAAGAATGTGAGCTCTCAGTACTTCGGTTTTAACATTCCAAGCATATTTGCGAGTGTGTGTGTGTGTGTTAATAGTCTAGTCCACATGTAGGAGCATGCAGGAGAATTACAACTGTTGCTTGCAGAAGAAAGCTACTACAGCCTGGTTGCTGCATTTCCTTTTATTTCAAGCTTGGTCTTTCAAATTGATTTTCTGAAGTTTAATAAGGAGTTGGATGTTAGTTAAATCCTTGCCAATGTACCTGTAAAATCTCTCCCCATTACCTGTTCAGCATCAAACTCACAAAAATCTATTTGAGAGCAGTGCTGCTTCAGTTGAACTTCACTGGGACAAGGTTGAATTTTACCAAATGATAAATGTACATGCAAAAATATAAATGTGTGTTCCTCAAAAAACAACTTTTTAAAAGTAGAAGTAAGTTTTCAAAGTGAAGGCAGTAAGGTTTTCCATCTTGATAAAAGTCTCTTAAACTTTGCCCTCCTGGAGTAACTGGTATTAGTAATAACCATACCAGCGTGCAGGAATTTGTTTACTCTGTGCTGTTTCAGCATAACCACTATCAACATCAACAAATACTGAGCTGTGAGCGTATTTCTTAACTGATAAAGGAGAAACTGTTTCACATACTTTTGCCCTTGAAGCTTACTCAAACACTGCTTGAGTTAGAATGCTCTTACTAGAAATACATATGCTGCTTGTTGTTTTTAACATATTAGTCTTCTGTCACTATTTAGCATTTGTTATTATTAGTTAGTAGAGGTACTGTAATACTGCAGAATGATCTAACTGAGATTTATTGTAATATAGCTTCATTAAGTATTTTACAAGCAAAAGATAAGCACAACCACAGAAGTCAGAGCTGAAGGACACTGTGTTGTAATTAGACCTGTGTGGATGCATTATGTGTAATCCATGAGCTTTGCACCAGAGGATCTTGATTATAGGCTTAAGGTCTAAATTCCTCTTTACTTAAATGTACACATTTGACCAAAGCAAACACCAATTGTTACAAACATTCCTGAAAATCATCATTAGACACTTAAAATGTAGAGGCCCCATGTGTATATAAAACATTAGATAGAGCATTGCTTGTAAAACAGTATCAGTTTCTTTAATTTGAAGTTAAGAGTTGGGATTTGGGTTGGTTTTGCTTTGCTTTTTAAACAGCAGATCCTTCAGTGAAAGAAAGATGTTTAGAAGTGTGATAGGAAAGTGGATTGACCTTGACACGTGTTTAATTTCCTGATGAATACAGAAGTACACTGAAGCCCCAACAGTGTAAAGCAGTAATATAACATCCTGTCCTTTGGTTATAGAAAAGGAAGAGAAATGGCTGTTGCGCCAGCTGAGGAATGACAGAGTACCTTTGTTATTTCAGCTGTCACCTTCCACTTTGCCTTCCATTTTAAGAGTTGTGTTTGTATCTCTTTCTAGCTCGTAAGCAGGAGATTATCAAGGTTACTGAGCAGTTGATTGAAGCCATCAACAATGGCGACTTTGAAGCTTACACGTAAGTTTTCTTATTTAGGAGGGAGTGAGGACAGTTGATGTATTTGACATTTTGGTACATATTTGACATTGATGGTACATATAAATACACATTTATATATGAGTGTGTGTGTTTGTATTTATGTACTGTTGAAGTTCATTCTCAGATGCCCCCAGGAAACACAAGACGTGTTCATTGCTGCTTTGCCCCAGCTTTACCCAGGCCTGGTTGCCAATTTCAGAGGAGTTCCTAGTGTAAACCCAATGTACTACTTTGCCGAGACAGGATCATAATCCTGACACAAAATAAGCAGTGATATGTCTTGGTGTATGAAAGTAAAGTCATGTTTGTGATTTAGAATCCAGAAAACACAGTATAAGCCTCTTCTACAGAAAATTTGTATTGTATGTAGAGATTGATATTAGCTAGAATCCCATTTGTACTTCAGAGCTTGAAAGACCATATGGAATTCAGGTTCCACCAGCCTCTACTGAGCACTGTGCAAGAATTTGCTGGGGGAAATGGACCAGTTTCTCTCTCAGCTTTTCTCTGCAAAGAGACAGTTCCATCACTGCTTCTCTTCTTTTCCTACCTCAAAAACAGTGTTTTTAAAAAGTAGAGGAAAGCCCTTCTCAGCAGTTCTTTTGGTCTCCTGTGTTTCTCTGGGTGGATTCTATCCTGTTGCAACACAAGCCTCACAGTTCAACAGTGACACTACTCATCCTGTTTAAAGACTTGCCAGCACTAAGCTTTAGTTTGGTATGATCACATTAAAACCTTTGTTGTGTAAATGTTAAGTGGGAACTTATTCCAAATTCTTATCTGAATTTTGTCATTTAAAAAAAAATAATTAAATCTTGCTTAAATAATGGTGTGAGACATAAAAATATATCTGTTGGCTTGCACAGAAGCAAGTTTTCAGTCACAAGTAAAAATTCCTACTTATAATACCATTGACTTGTGGGGCCTTCTTTGGCAGTTTTTTTTTTAGTCAAAAGATGATTTATATGAAATGTAGTCCACCTAAAGTAAGCTGCCATACTAATTTAGGCAAAACCAGAGCTCCCACTAGTTCTCGCCATTTCAGTTCTGTTCTTTTCCAGTGCGATGGCACAGGTAAGTAACATGTCCAATGGGAATAAAGGAAACATTTAAAAACTAATCTCTCCAAAGTTGTGTTACATAGTTGCATGTGTTGAGTACAGAATTTTCTCTTTTCCACAGAAAAATCTGTGATCCAGGCCTTACATCTTTCGAACCTGAAGCTTTGGGTAATCTAGTAGAAGGGATGGACTTTCACCGGTTTTACTTTGAAAATGGTAAACATTCCCTTTTCATCTCTGTGAAGCTTCAGCTGTTCCTTGTGATTGTGTTTCTCTGATCTAATTAGCATTTTGGTTTGGGAGTAGATTGATTTGGGCAGGGGAAGGGAGTATTACTTGTTTCAGAGTTCTGCTATACGTGTTTTTATTTCTGCTGTGCTCATTCATACATCATGGGGCACCTTGGACAGTGGAGGAAAGTTTCAGGTATTTGGAAAGACAAAGTCAAGATGTTTAAAGGGAAAACCAAACAAACCATAGATAAGCAATTCTCATACTTTTTTTTTTTTTTTCCATTGGAAAAAAAAAAAAATCATGCTGAGTGTACTTAAAAGAAGGGTAACTAAATCGTGCAGTGGCAGTGATTGTAACTGTCCGCACTTCCAGTGAGTATGTGATGTATTGGGGAAGACATTGTGCTCACTCAGTCTGTACTGCTTGAGGATCTGATCAGCTGTCTTTTTTGTATTGGTGTGCATGTATATGTGTGTATGTGGGGTTATATATGAAAGCATCAATATACATAACGTATATATTACAATCATGTCAGCTATAGGAAAGAAAAATTCCCCATAAAGTTGGTTTAATAAAGTTTTGGCAGATCATGTAACGTAGGTAACCATTTTAGAGCGGACTTGCTCAAAAGGAAATAAAATACTGTAGATTAAGATAACAGCTTATCCAGTAATTTCTGAGAAATGCCTGAGCACAAAATGGGTTTATAGTATTTGTAAATTCTCTTTCATCTCCAAAACAGCATTTTCCATATTTTTCCTTACAGTGTTTCCTTTCATTACTGCTGCTTTTTTAGTTTTCATAGATATCAGCACTTACTAAAAGTCACAAGAGTGAGTTAAAAGCGAAATTATTTTAACTGAAAATATTAAGTACAAATATCATTAGACATTAGACTCAGCAGTGAAACTGAAGTACTGGGAAACTCAAGATGGTGGCCCCCACTTTATTTAATCCATGTATCTGTGTGGATTAAATAATATGTACAGTTAAGCATTTGGGTGGTTTCCATATTGGAAAAGGGAAAACATGCTGTGACTGTGCTCATTGCTGCAGTGTACTTGAGCTAGTTGTCACTCCTGATTATCAGTAAACAATAATTATTACTTTGTATCTGCTAGGCTTGAGATTTTGTGTTTTGTAAAATGGGGTGAAATGAGTTATCTTGGCTTAAGTGGAAAAATGTAATGTATCCTCTGTGTGTGTGTGTTTCCTTCCTAGCTTTATCCAAAAGTAACAAACCAATCCACACCATTATCCTCAATCCTCATGTCCACCTTGTGGGTGACGATGCTGCTTGCATTGCATATATACGGCTCACACAGTACATGGATGGAAGCGGAATGCCAAAGACTATGCAGTCAGAGGAAACGCGGGTCTGGCACCGTCGTGATGGGAAATGGCAGAACGTTCATTTTCACCGTTCAGGGTCACCAACAGTACCTATCAAGTAAGAAACAATTCCGACCACAAGCTTAAACTATGTAGGTCAGACCAGATAGTGTAATAGCTGCTTTTGGCCTTAAAAACTATGAAACCGTCCTTTTGATAGTGTAATTTCTTGTGGTCATTTATGCAGTGTGTATTATGTTCAGTAGTGTGCATATAGTATCGGTGCAAATATTTTTAAAATAATGCTTTTTTCATTGTTATTTTCAACTGTGATACCCACTGATCCAACTCAGTCCCTGAACTGACAGCTTGAAGAGTAGAAAAATGTTTTAATGTAGATAAGGCTTGATACAAGTGACACAAAATAGGACTGGAAAACCTGAAATAGAATTTCAGGAAAACCTGGAAAAATAAAAAGCAATAGGATACATGGAGCTGTTAGAGCTGACAGGAAAGTTTCAAGGAAAAAAGTATCACTGTTTTGAAAAACTGAATTTCCAGTATATTTGTTGTGATGTCCAGCCACCTCTACTTACTCAGGCCCAGTTATGTTCACTGCAAGTTGATTTTGAGCCAGTTTACCTATTTACTTTGTAAATTAAGTCATACAAGTACCTATCACATTCTTGTCTCTTTTCCCACACTCTTCACTTAACTGCTGAGTAGTCACTGTCTGATAGTTACGGCATCTGTGTGGGTAAGCCTCAGATCTCTCCTGTCATCTTCTTTGTCTTTTGTCCATTCGGGCATCTCTGACTGCCCTCTCGTACCCTCAGAGTCATGCCATGACTTAGCGTGTGCAAACCTGAATTCCTAGAGCCAGATTTTCAGCAGTGTAAAATTACAGCACACTCGTAATTGCAATAACAAGATAAAAGAGTCATGGCTTCTTCAAGAGGATCTGCTCAAGTCCTTTGCTTTCGTTCTGCTTGCAGCCTTCGCTAATGCTGCTGTGTCCCTCTGAGCCCAACCTCACTGACTTCTGGCTTAGGTTAGGCTGTTTCCAAATCAGGCAGCACTGGCATAGGCCTTGGCTTCCTCAGGTGCAAGCCCTCTGTGTAGGATATAATTACATTTGTGTGAGGTGTCGTAATCAGGATAGTGGCTGAATTTCCTGGCATGGATGCCAAGAGCTTAGATTTCATCCTTCGAACTTCATCATGTCCCGTATTTTACTTCTTGCAACACTCTTCTCCCATATGTAATAATACTTGATAAAGTAAGGGACATGATAGAATGAAGTGTTAAACTTCAGTGGGGATGAATTTTTTTTTTTTTTTTTAATTTAGGAAAAAAATAATTTGACTACCTAGTGATAACTATGGTGTTTTATTTAAAAATATGAAACCAATGGGAGCAGGAACAGTGTCATTCTTTGGTTTTCACATTCCAGCTTCACTGGCAGTGTTTAAACAGATAATATTGAAAAAAGGGTGGCTACATTTTCTTAAAATGCAGCATTACATGGATTTTTGATGTTTTCATAAAGGAGTGTTTTGTCAGGGGATCTCACCTGGGTATGTGTAAAGACAGCATAAGTGAAACAGGTTCACCTGTCCCAGTGCACCCTGTACAGTAAGTGTTTCTAGCAGGATGACATGAATTGGACTAGAGAGTTATTTAATCTTTTCCTTTGGGTGGTTTTTTTTCATCTGTTTTTTGAGAAGCGTTTGGGGGCAGAGGCGTGGGTGTTGTCAATTTTTTTTCAACTTAACCATATTTATAGGAAACAATCCTAAAGAAAAAGTAATTTATGATACTCATTCTTAGACATCAAACCCACAAGGCAACAAAATAGCCATCTTACTATTATTTTCATGGAAGATCTCAGAATTTGCCCAATTAATTCCTGTAGTAATTTTTTCAGTAATACTTCATAGAGATATACCCAATAGCTTCTGCAGCTTTTTCTTTTCGAGGTACAGTGTTGTAACAGGAACCTCAGTACTTGGTTCACATAACGTGTACATGTGTGATGGGCTGCTGTGTGCTGTGACACATACTGCTCCTACAAACACTCGTCAGAGGTAGTTTCTCTGAAACATAAAGGGCGCATACTAGCTGCCACAGAGCAACTCCTGGTCCTTCGGACTGCACATCTCAACTCAAGGGAATGCAGTCATATGCGTAGATCTAAGATTTGCCCCTCAGAAGCAGTGCCAGTATTTTAGGACTTGTGTAATGCCAGTTCTTTACGGCTGCTCATGCTGTCTAATAAAGATAAGGATTTCTGGCACTGCTAAGGGTGGAGGGGGAAGCAGCTGAGAAGTAATTTCTTTGAGACTGCAGGGTTCTGTCTTTGTCAGTGGGGGTTCTGAGCCTTTGGGGTCAGACAGAGAAGATTTTGGGATTGTGAGAGGGTATCCAAGCTGAAAAGGTCACAGAGGAGGAGTAGTGGCTCAAAGCCTTAGAGCATGGTGAAGGCTCGTGGAGAGATGTTCTGAGATTGCAACATAGCCCTAGATATGTAGCCCCAGCATAAGCACTGGCAACAGTATCACATAAATCCCTTATCCCTCATCTTGAATTCAGAGGGGTTTTTTTGACTTGCTGCTATCACTGTTCTAAAATACCATTGATCTAATGGTTAGAAACCTTACTTTCCAGTCTAAATTTTAGTCATATTCTATGTATCCTTGAATATTCTTATTTCCTCGTTGTTCTCCTATACTGGGGTAGGTGTGCAGACGTGAGCTGTTTTTCTTTTTCCCATTGAGAATGCCACACCTGCTGTGTTCTGGCATGATTTTTGCAGTTTCGTCATCTACATTACACCGGCAGATCTTCTAAGGCAGCCGTGTATTTATCCTCAACTGTCATTTCCAGCCAATGAGTATATAGAAACTTCTGCTGAATGTGCAGCTTTGTACTTCCTATTATTACATGTAACATTTCTGGATTACCCAGTCCTCAAGATTATTTGGTTCTTCTTGCACAATACTCCTGTTTTCCTTTATATTTATAGTGCCTTCCACCTAAGTGTAAGTATACTACATGATATCAGTCCTACTGCTTGTGCTCAGGTCATTGGCAAAGACTAGCGAGTCTCCTCTAGGCTGATAGTTACCCTTTCAGCCCAAGCATTACCATATTTCTTTTAGTTATTTTACATATTCTTTATTTAATCCCCATCTTCTCAAGTTTAACTGGTAGATTCCCACGTAGCACCATGCTAGAAGTCACCTTCTATAACCCATCCTGACCATCTTTTAGACTGCTTTGAACTTCTCTTTTCCCAGTCAGAGCTCTCCATTTTGGAAAACTAGAGAAGAAATCTAATTAAAATATTGTTTATCCTTGATTATCCTTCCTTTCTTTTCTCATGTGTGAAATTTTTCCAGCCTGCAGCTATTTATTTAATTATTACCAATACACAGTAGTTAATAATGGCACTTCTGTAATAAAGAAGTATCTTACACATAATGTCTGAAGAATTTCAAATCCAGTAAACCTGCAAAAGCAATTACAGCTGTGATCTGCTTTTGCAAACATCAAATCAGTTGCTGCAAGCACAGTAGCTTATTTGTTTTCAGGACTACCATAAGGAGTGTGCATAAATCTAAGGACAGAACTGAGCTCTTTGATAGCTATAGGTATATGAAAATGTTTCTTTATGGCGGATAATTTATTTGGAAAAGAGTATGAGCACAAATGCATATATTTAGTTTATAAGTAAATTTTGTTTGTAGCTTTCACTGTGAGTCAGACAAGACGAACTTTGGTGTCTGTCTTGTCCATTCTTTCTCTCCGAGTGATATAACTGATGGTAGGAAATTTTTCTCTGTATTCCATGTTCTTAAGAGCTTGTGCTAATGTGTTTGTGCAGACCTGTGTGCATACACACAGAGAGTAGACCTGCATGGCACAGGCAGTCAAAGGGCTATTGGACCTAAAACTGACTCCCAAACCTAAATGCAGACCTGAGGCTTGTATTGTCTTACTTATCACACTTTACACCTTCTTAGAATTTCATAAGTTAAATACCAAACTGCAGGAAGACTTAAGTAAAGAATTTATTCTGTGTTTGTACAGTGCCTAGCACAGCGGGATTCCAATCATGACTTCGGCCCCTAGATGCTACGGTAATACAAACGATATTATAAGCTAAGTTAGTTAACTACTTGCTTACGCATTCCTTTTCATTCGTTATCTCTCTGCATATGGCTCTAGCATGTCTTGCATGTAAATGACATCTGATTCTTTCTTGTTACTTCGTTCAATTTTTGTATGAGAATCTCAGTCCGTGGCAGTGTCTGTAATGTACACGCTGAGGAAGGAAGTTAAACTCAAGAGATTCATGTCTGAATTCTGCCCTCCCTCCTTTAAGAAATCAGTTAAGGCACTTTGGCTTCCTGCCTCAGTTTCCTTTTTTTATTTTAACAGCCTCTCTGGCATGTTGTTAAGATGGAAAATGTCTGTAAAGTGGTTTGAAAAATAAAAGAATGCTTTGCCTGAGCGTTTGGGGTTTTTCTTTTCCCTCGGTTTTCTTCACAATATTGTATTAAATGATCTTGAGAAGATTTTTTTTTTTTTAATAGTATTGGCTAACACTTGAGCATGTGTTGTTATCTGGTGGTGATGTTACTTCAGTAATGGCAATCTGTTTTTGTTTTTTTTTCTCCTTCCTCCTAGCTAAAAATATCAGCGGTGCCACTCTTGCATTTTCTGTACCCAACGCACCTGGTTGATTACCATCTTGGCCATCCCGTTCTCTTCATGCATGTTTCTGAGTGCATGAAGTTGTGAAGGTTCTTCATGTAACACATTTGTGATGCACCATGTTGCTGTATATTCCATCTGTACACTGTTAACATTTCAATGAAGGTGATGTTCCATGCAAATAGAGAATAACAAGGCATAAAAGTAAAAAAAATGTATTTGATGGACAGCAGTAGATACAGAATACATTTGTCACTTTCTCCATTTATGCCAAGTTTTGACAGACAACTTTAAAAACTATCCTGTTTATTAAAAAAAAAAAAAAAAAAAAAAGAAAATAAAACGAAAATGTACATTTTACCCGCTTTTTTTAAGAACTGTTTTTTGACTCCTCCTTTTCCCGAATCCCAGGATTTTGGTTTGGTCTGGTAGGAATGGTTAGGGTTTCCGCTGGCAGCTCCGTTACTGTAAAACAGATTTTTATTACAGCATGTAGATGGACGAAATCACTGATAAACGTGGGAGTGATAATATCTTGGCTTTCTACCAGCTGAAGCCTTCTTAGTTTATTAGTCTATGTAAACTGGAAAAATCTCATCATTTGCTGGCTTGGTCACTTCAGAATTAACTGTCGATGTTCTGGTGAGCCGACAGCTTCTGTTTTTCTTTTGAGTCTTTACCTTTGCTTTCTTACTATGCTCATTGAAAATTTCTATTGGATGGTTAAGCAAAATTAAAAATTGTAAGGAACTAAGTGATGATTGAGGGGCAGTTTGTGAGGATTAAAATGGAAGAATAGAGAAAGATCGATTTTTATCACTTTTAGGGTGTACTGTAAATTTTTAAGGAGGCTTTAAAAAATACAAAATTTTGATTAAGCTATAGACCAGTTGTGTGGTTAATATATTTGAGAAATATTAAGCCTTAAAAGCTTAGTATGAAGAGTTTACTTCCTTTACACTGCTTTGCTTCTCTGGAAATGTATTGTGGATACACCAGTTTTCTCTAACACTTTACCACAGATTCGTTTCTCCTCTCTTTTCCCTCAATCTGCTCTTGGTTTCTTAAAATCCTCACGTAGCGTACAGTATCAAGGACAACATTTTTTGCAGCATTACCAACTTGTTTTGCGCTTGATTCCTTGCTGCAAACACCTGTACACTGCACAGGGAGTGCTCTCAGTGTCAGTTCAAAACCCAAACTTTGTAACAGGGACTATTTTTCCTTCCCTTATGTTGCTGTGAAAATCCATCCTTGCAAGCATTTAGGTTTGTTCCCTCCTATTTTTAATAGAAAAATACAGGGATTGGTTAGGGGTTTTTTTTGTTTGGTTGGTTTTTTGTTAATTGTTCTGTTACCAACAGGGCTAACTGTTTTCTGTAGCGCTGTATAGTGCATGGTATCTCAAATCAATGTCCTTTTTAGCGGTTAAAAATTTACAACTTGTCAGCCTGAAGTTTTTAAAATGGGAAAGCTTCCTGATTTGTAGCATTTCACCTTTCTGTGTTGATTACTAATCAAAAGCAGTTCTTAAACATTTTGATGTTGTTACTAGTGGATGTATGGTAGATGGATTTAAGCTTCTCTGATAAATACTACATGATTTTAAACAATATATATTTAAAATAAGCATCTACAATAAATGTGTTGAGCCATATTAACCTGCCAATGGGATCTGTGAAAAAAGTAATGGCCTCATTTTTTTTTCCTCATTAATTTCTTTACATTTTTTTTGTGAAGCGGCTATAAGTGGCATAACTGTATTTAAAATTAACAAATTAGGTGTAGGGTGTTTTTTTTTATACTTCTAACATAGCATGTGGTGTTGACGTATTACTGTAGACCAAGTTTGTCTTCCACACCAACACGTGAGGAAATTGTGATTTGTTCTCTCCACCACAATTGAATTATACACTTCTGTCATTTTGGAACACTGCAGTTTACCATGGGACACAGTGTACATATTTCTTGCCATAATGGTAAATGATTGATATATTTAAGGATTAATAAATTTGTGATTTCTGCTGACATTGTGCTTGTGTTTTAATTTCCCAATTAATTGTGTTTTTTGCATTGGAAAATATGTAGAGTCTGTTTGAATTAAGAACTCAGAGATACAGCTGCAGTTTCTTACGAGCCAGATCGGCAGTTTGAAAATACGAGCATTTGCTTTCGTGATTTGTCTTTTGGTTAGTTCTTAACTGCCTTTCCTGAGGACCCGCTTGTACACCGTTTATGCTGTACTCTGTTGATAGATTTTGCACATACTATAGGTATGTGCATATGCTATGTGTATTTTGCACATATTTATAGGTCCATGTTTAGAAATGGTTTAGGTAGTTTGCAGATTTCTCTAGCTGCTTTAGTGTGTTTCATATGCTCAGCCTGTAACACAAGATGCTGTAAGAGCAGTTACTGTATGTTTAGCATTACAGACTGTAAAATGCATTAAAGTCCATAAATAATTAGCATTTAAAATAATGTGCCAGTTTAAAAGCTTTCATATATATCTGTAGTGATTTTAGGCTCCTCTTATCCTATGCTGAGCCACAACTGAGAACAGTCTTTTATACCAGCAGAAAAGAAGGACCGAGGGGGCGGAGGAGAGGAGACAACTTCTAGCTTTCACGGGTCATGAAATGCAGAGCTGGATCGTTTCTCTGGTTCTGTGCCAGGGCAGCATAGTTGCGAGCCAGACCTGTAGCAGCGGCATTGGTGTGGCAGTGATCCAGGAGTACCGCCTGTCCAAGGAACGAGAGCATATTCCTGGGTTTGTGAGAATTTCAGTGCTTCCTTTTGGGTGGCATTTTGCTTTGTATTTGTAAACAAAAAGAAAAATAGTTAGGAGAGAGCTCAGAGGTTTGGAATGTTTCGGTAAACCCCAGAGGAAGCAAAAGCGGTTGAGTCTGTTGGGAGGTTTTATATTTTGTCATATCACTTCTACCTACTGTTTACTCATTTTTTCCACTAAATGTTATTCCAGAAATCAGTTTGATTTCCATTTTAAACGTGCGCCTGCAGTAAGCTGTTTGACAGCAGTGGAATTGCTACTGATTTCAGATGTATAGAGAAGAAGAGAGATCAGTGTATAAAGCATAATGAGGAGGGGGATGGAGACAATACATTTGCTAAATATCAGGTTGAAGATTTGGGAAACGGGTGAGTTCTGGGGTTTTTTTTGGGTGGGGGTTTTTTTGGTGTTTATTTTTTTGGATGTCCTTTTATAGCACAAATGTTTTCGTATGCTGCCTCCTGGTGGCTTTTTGTAATGATGTTTTCTATTTAGGCGTGCACAGGAAGATATTTGTTCTATGCAGAAAGGAACCCAACGCTTTCATGCATTCGCTTTTTTAATGTAAGGAACACAAAATATTTCAGAGGCTGAAAAGGTCCATTTGCTTGGTCTTGAATATATGCTATACACATACCTGGAGGAATCGGATTGATTCCATTTTCTAAAAATGGGCTCCCAGGACACAGTTAAGAAAATAAACATCTGTCTCCTAGAGGTGCATATTAAATCTGGAGTTCATTGGGTGAAAGATTAACTTTACTGTTTCTTCAGTGTGCTATTAATCCTCTGTAATGTATTATCTCCTTGGACTGTGTGCTTACAGAAGACAGAATTACTTTGTTCTTCTCAGTGCTTCTCTTTCTTAAATTTGTACAGCCACACTTTATACATAACTCATCTTAAGAAAAGATCATTAGTCAAAAAATCAACCGTGTTAGTCGGAGAATTGTCCAAATTGCTCCAGGAGATTCAGCTTCTTCCTTCCTCACAAATTATTGGTAAAAACCAGACAGCTGTGGGTGAATGGGTTAGAAGTTCAGTGCTGCAATGTCCAACTGCTAAATATCTGGTTCCTGCAGGCAGAGCTGCTGTAGTAGAGCCCTGACACACCTGTACAGGAGAATTCGGGAGGTTTTGACATTTTTAAGAGGGGTGAATTCTCTACCCTGCAGACTATCTATGCCTCACATGGAAGGAATCCTGCATATAGCAGACTAGAAGCCTTTCCTCTTTTCTCCTCCCTCTCTTGCACAGATACCCATGGCTGAACAGAATAAGTTGCAGGATCTGCTTCCAAGACAGCGTGCATGTAAAATGAGGAGAACGCAGCAATTCTGCGTGCTCATTTGCTGCAGAACAGCAGCACAAGGCTGCTTGTTTCCAGCATGTTCTTGTCCAGACTCTGAGCCCAGGCGAAAAGCACTGCAGACAGTAAGTTTGGGGACAAGGAGAACATTTAATCACGGAGTGTGAGGGGAGGAGAATCAATGCAAAAAAGACAAGCTGATAGAAAACATGGTTTACAAGGTGAAGAGATAGGAGAGCAGTGTCTCTGTATTTACAGAAATGTCACACTCCTCCTTTAAAGATGTTGCCAGAACACAGCTATGGGGCTGGACCATCTTACACACTAACTGGAAATTTGGCCCATATAATCTTTTTCATCATAATGACCTCTAATTAGTTAACAAAGTCAGACAGTTGAATGTTGTGTGTGGTTGGGACAAGGTTGTTTCCCTTAAAATAGCAATGGTTTGAATCTGCATAGCCACAGAATAGCCTCTGAAAAGTTGCATTAAATTGCAGTGTAGAATTTATCAGGAATCTGACGCACCTGATGACAGCTAAGGGCCTAGGTCCTTTTACTGTTCCCTGAACTCGGCCCACAGTGGAAAGATGCCATCTCATGTCAGGGCAGAAGAAACAGCAGCATGTATCAACAAGTCCCCTGCTCACTGTCGGGTACTTCCCAGTGTCGTAGCAAGCTGGTGCAGGAGGAGAGGGGAGCAAAGTTTATTAATAAACAGCCCACTGCATTGGGAGAGAGTTCATGGCAAACCAAACACCCCTGAGCTGGGAAGGAGGAGACCGCGCTGCTCTTTCACCACTCCTTTTCCCACCCTTCTCAGGCATTCAGTGTTGGCTCCCTGAGAAGACAGCTGCCCAGGACCAAGGCGGTGACAGTCACAGATTGTTAAGTAACACATGTAGTCAAGGGACCATACTAGCAAGCAACCAGCCTGGTAGTGGAGGTAAGAGCCCATGTTTGTGTGCCTGACAGCACATTTTATAAATAGTTTATTACGAAACATTGGTACCTAAACAGAAATCAAACCCTTAATAATGATGGAGAAGAGGGTACTCCCAAGCACACACTTCTGTCATGTTACAGCAAGATATCAACTTAACCACCATATAAAACTGTTGCCATGTCCTGTGCCTGGGAGAGAGGGTAAGTACCAGAGCAAGAAGCAAGAGTTTGGCTCCAGGACTACTGGCAGGATTAAGGGTGCTTACAGTTTCAGTGAAGAACAAGTAAGTAGTATATTTAAACACATTCATGAGGAAAATGTTCATGGTCTATTGAGCTATTGCCTCCCTTGCACAAGTCGTTTGGGGAGATTATCCTAGACCAAAGCAACTGCAAAGATCAAATGTCAATATTGTGTAGACATGGTGATGTTGACCTCAAGTACTGGTGGTAGTGCTTACTGCCCCATTTTTAGCATGTGTACTTTTCTGGTTGATGTATACGTGTGCTTCCCGTGGTGACTTTCTGAACCTGGCATCCACTACTTCAGACACCCTGTACCACAGGATTCTCAAAGAAATCCCAGCATGTTCTGCTAGCTGATGGAGGCGCTGAGAGTTTTATGGAGTATAAACAAAAGTGGTAGGAGCCTCAGAGCCCCAGAGACTGGTGTAGGAATGAGCTGATGATTTGTGCTACAGTTACTTGCAAAGTGACAGAGGATGTTACTGGCAAGGAACATCACTCTGATGAGTGTCACAGAAATTCTGAATTGTGCCTGTAATGAAATGGATTGAAATGAGTTTCACAAAACCCTGATGTAGTGAGGGCTGGTAGACATGGCGTGAGATTTGGCACTTGGTTCTCCCTGGTGTTTCGTGTCTCTGGAACATGCCTTCCCCTCGTCTGTCTCCAGCATCCTCCTGCTCTGCAAGCCTGTCCTTCCTACCCTGAGTGCCTTGCTGCTTTCATGCGATACTGTATTAACCCATCTATCCCTGAACTATCACAGCATCCTGTTTTAACAGGATTTCCTTCTGGCGGCTTGCTTTGCGCAACCTCTGTGCTGTGTTGTGTTTGAGCTTTCTTTCTTTCCCCTGTCAGAAAATCTTTGTCTTGAACTCAGTTTTCACCCTGTCACTGTACATTTCCTTGTGCCCCCATGTTTGTTTTCTGAGGCTTGTAGGTAATGCCTTTGCTTCTCAGTGCCCTGAAGCAGGGTTTTGTGAACATCAGGAGCTTGGCGTGTTCTCGGCATGCTTATTTGGTTAAGTTCCTCAGGCAAAATGGACATCTGAACATCTACTCCCTGGCCTGAGCTAGAGATTCAGCATGAGCTGAGAGCATGGCTCCTCTGCTGTTCAGCTGTGAGTGCTGCTGGGCATACACTGAAGTGAAATCCTAAGTGCCTTGGACACTTAAAAAATCATGAAATGTAGGCACTGCTGTAGAAGGGATAAGAGCCATGCAGCAGTTTTACAATCACAGGTTTGGGTGTAGCTCCTGATCCTGCTTCAGGTTCCAGCGGCATTGCTGAGGGATGTAGATTTTGTATGTATTTTTCCTTGTGTAGGAATTCCTGTTAGAAGGGCTGCCTGACAGCCCGCCTGGAGCAGAGCAGGCTTTCCTTGGGATGCAGTTAGTGGACTGCCATTTCACTTTGCTGGAATTTTCTGGGTTTTTTTCTGAACAAATCTTTCAACTAGAGAGTAAAGCACAGAGGCTGGACCATGCCAAAACTTGCTTGCCTTGTTCACTGTGGCGAATACAGCTACTTTGACCTTCATAGGTTAATTCTGTTTCTCATGTGGATACTTGAACTCCAAGCAAGTCTTTACAAAGAAAAAAAGCAAATCAAAGCAAAACCAGAACAGTATGTATGTGGGAGAAGTCTTGTTGGTATCCTGGTATATTATCAAAATTTTAAATCATCAAACCTGTGTATTGCCAAATGAAGATAAAGATACTATCAGAAGTTATAAAAGTGCATATTTCTTTTCCTAGTAGTTCAAATCAATATAATATCAACAGGTAGGTTTAACGAGCTTGGCTTTCTTTTACAGTGACGTATGGATATTCTTTTGGCTTTGATCAACAGTAAATATTTTAAACTAATACATTTTAGTAAATTACAAAGAAGATTTACTAGATTAATTCAGAAATTGTTTGGAAGGCAGGTTAGTGACAGGTAATGTTTATTCTAGGTGAATAAGTGACAGCTTTGCTTTCTTTTCTGTCTCCTAGCAGCTGCCTGAACACACAAACTTACAAAACCCCCACAGACAGCACTCCCTAAATCTAATCTTATGGAAAAGTTATCCTAAACAGGCATTTGAATACAGCATAGCACCTTTACACATAATAATAGGAACCGGTAGCATGCCTGGCCTTCTGTCTGCAGGCTTTAGTTCTGATCCTCTGGTTGGCCTTGGGGCTGCCTGTATAGTATGGTGTTGAGATGTGCACTTGTAACTCTGATGGGGCAGTTTCCATTTCCGTGCTTTCATTGCTATTCTTTGTATTGGTAGTTTTCAGACTCTCTCTCTAGACCCTGATGAACCTGTGGATTAAAAGGGTCTGTGAATGTTGAGCAAAATTACCTTTTAGTTAAAGACTTAAATATCCTCCATATATATATTTTTAAGAACCTGGGAGTATTAACTAGTTTCCAGCATCTTAGAGGGACCCAGCTAAGGTTTGCTTTGGTTGATCACCGGCAGAAACTTCCTTCGGATCTCCAGGTCACAGCATTTTCACAACACAATTGAAGAAGTTTCTGAATATGGTCTGAGGCATCTGAAATCATCAGTGATACTTGGAAAAGTACATGTTTGTGGCTTATTAGAATGGTAGAATTCTCCTGCGTGCTGGTAGTCAAAACAAAGAAAAAATAGTATTTTTTTCAAAATGTGTACAGCAAGTCTGAAGAGCAGTAATAGATTTTTTTTTTAATTCTGCCCTAACTACTTAGGGTAGTGATTAAAATGGGGGAAGAAAGAGGGCATTTTATTGGGCAACACGTTCATCCTTCAGTAGAAGTGTTTAACTGATAAAGTGTCATGACGCTCTAAAGAAGTGCAAGCATGGCAGGCTGGCCTGTGCTGGCCCCTGATGAGAACTGAAGTGAAATGCCTCTCAGAGCTGTCGCTGTGGTTTGAAATAGATCTGTGAGTTCAGCAACACTGTTTGTTTGGTATGAAAATTGTGTTTCATCAAACATGATTTTTTGTGTGCGCGTGGTTGGAAGCATACAGGCACATCATTCCGAGACCTGTTTTTGGAGGCACGGTTTCAGTCTCCTGTTGGGACCAAACCTCTTTGTATAAATAGTTAAATACTCTGTGATGGAGACAGACAAGCACAGCAGCAGCAGACTGATTTCAGGGCCTGGATGTAGAGCACTTTGAGAGGGATTGGGAAGGCACAAGTAGGAGTTTTTGCTCTTTTTCATTCAAGCCAGAAATCTGAGTGTGAGTGTCCCTTGTGCAATGTCAGTGCCATAACCACTGAGTGAGTATTTGAGACAGCCTTTCTCTCTCTCTCTCTCTCTCTTTTTTTTTTTTTTTTTTTTTTTTTGTCTTTAGAAATAAGCAAGGAAGGATCTAGTTTGTGTTGCAATGCAGCTTAAAAAAAATTGTCACAATTTCCCTAATGACAACAGCAGAAAGGATCCCTTTCCCTGGGCACCTGTCAACTGAAGCTGTCACAAAGGCTGAAAAATGCAATGAGGATTAATTAACACAAAGCTGAGGGCAGGAAACATTACAAGACTCTTTACCTAAAGAAATGGATGTGTTTGATGATTTCAATATGTGAACGGATGCAAATAAGAAAGGCTTAAAAGTCTTCAGTTGATACTTTCCTGATCCCTTCTTTGTAATGGATTTCTCAAGATTAGGACCCTGAGGTGCACTAATAGGCAGGACGGGAGAATATTTACTCTCTTCTCTATAAATAGGGGAACTTGGTGTTTGAGACTTACCGCATTCCCACCTTTCTCTAAGCACTGTTTCCCAGTTAAGACCAGTTTTTCACACATGACAAGGTGGAGCTACTTTACATCCCACAAGTCTTACACTGTCTGCCAAAAGGATGTAAGTGGGATATTTGAGAGAGTGGAAGAGCCAGGGGATGAGGAGTATACTGTTTTCATTAAAAGGCCTCAGCAACTCATGCTACTCATCTCTGAGGAGGAGTCGCTGGCAGAAAGATCTAAACATTTTGATGGCGAGAGGAGAAAGGAGTCTGAGGCTTCTCTTCTGTCAGATCATTTCGCCTCTCTGTCAAAACGCACCTCTGCTCCTCCCTCAGATGCTGGCCTCTTCCTTCGGCTGCCTAATGCTCCTGCCCTGCCTTCCTCCTCCTCCCAAACCCTCCTCCTCCCCCCGCCACAAGAAACCCTGGTGTTATTACCACATGGCATTTATCATGTTAAAACAGTGCCGTGTGCCACTCCTCAAAATGAATCATTTACTTCTATGTCTAAAACTCTACTCCCTCCATTCTCCTTATTTTTTTCCACTTACCTTTTGTCTCTCTCTTTTATGTGAGACCTGTTCCTGGGCACAGTCAGCAGCTGGAACAATAGGCAGTATTACTGGGTGTAGTGTTGCTGTGCTTGGGTATTTGATTGGGAGGCTTTCAAAAACATTAGCTAATTAATCTTTACTATGTCACTGACAGTGGGCAAGCATCGCCTACCTAGTTTTATGGCTAAAAATCTGACAGTACATAATTTCCCCAAGGCCACAAAGCTGATGGATGACAGGAGTTTCTGGGTACAAGGGTGAGTTTCATTCCCTGAATGACAGTGATTACAGTCTGTGTATGAAGGATTTATGGCCAGAATTATAAGGAGAGCTTAAGAGAGCTTCACACTCGCTCACTGCGTGGCGTGTAGCACGTCATGGTTTGTGGCATCTGCTCACGTTCCGAGTCCTCGTCACAGGAACCTTTCTGCATTCCAAGCTAGTGGGGAAGAGGCAGTGT
>JAVJGI010000001.1:22561574-22585185 GCA_035590275.1 Ibycter americanus
GGGGGGGAGGGAGAAAAAAATACCAAAAATCCCTCCCAGAAAACCCCAAAACCAAAGTCACTTAATTTTTTTGCCACTGGTAGCGACCTGATCTGATATTTAGATGCTCCATGAATCTTTCTGAGCTGGCAGTTAGACAGATGGAGGAGATCTGAGATGGTGGTGATTGATGGAGAAGATGTAATTACAAGGTTTCAGTTTTACAGTGATTTGGTTAAAATGTAATGCTACAGCGCACACTCATGCACGCAGAGTCTGAAGCAGAACAAAAGGTTGTCTGTTACATATTTTTGCAGAAGTGATGTTTGTTTTTTAAAGTTCTTTGATAATTTGAGGTTTTCAAGCTCCCCATTTCAAGAAGCCTTCTTGGTTCCCACTGAAATGAATGCATTGATAATTTTCAGTTTAAAAAAATTCTTCAGTTTGAAGATATTCAGTGAGCTCCTGCAGTGAAGGATCATCCTTGTCATCAGTTCCCCCGATGTGAAAAAAACATTCATCTGTGAAGAGGCAAGACATAGGAAACCAGGTAATTACAGGATTCTCGTTGCAGATGAGGGCTTACAAAGCTATAAGAGAAGTTTAATGACCAACCCAAGATAGCTCTGCTCCCTGCACTAGGAGATAGTACGAGATTTTCTGGGTCTGACTCCAGTTCCCTGAGCACAAGAAGTCTGTATTGCTACCCAGGTCATTGCTGTGAGGTTGTGTCATTTGGCCGTTGTTAGAAAGAAGCCAGCTCCTTCCTACTGGCTGCAAATGCTTGATGCAGTCCAGACACTAATACAATAGGGGTGACCAGCCAAGGAACTGATGTCCTCCATCTGTAACTAAGTGTGATTGAAAGGGGGATTTAGGGGCAGTAAAAACTTCTATCCTTCATTCTTGAGTTAGCATCTGCTTGAGAGCTCGATGCTGGTTTTTTATTACCTTTCAGAAAAGTGGGCTGGATAACATAGTTTAGGTATATTGTTATTATTAGGAGTCTGTTCCTTCCATTTGCTACACTTTCTTCCTTCTTCCAGGACATAGAATCTGTGTACACACAATATGAAATAAATCTCTTCAGTTTACAACTTCCATTTAATTTTGGGGAGCATGTGTTTTTTGTGGGAGCAATGACAAAAATTGAGGCCTACTTTATTCATGTTGCTCCTCAAATAAAATTAAAAGATACAAATGGAAAATAAACTAAACCAAGTTTGGATTTACAGTCCAGAGCTTATTAGGGTCTAAGTCCCAAGTTTCAGTTTTCCGTCTAGAAGGGGCTCAGTGCACAGCTTCGATGGCTGCAGTCAGGTCATTTGAACTGCTGATTTTCGTAAAAGAATGCATACTTCATGTTATGCTCTGGGGCAAGAGGCTGGTGTGATCAGCTGTCCTGCCACGTAAAATTAACCTTGGAGGAGGCACTCATAAATTCGCTGAGAATTTATTAGAGTACCCACTTCGTATTGTTGTCAGCAGTGACACCTATGATGAGGACAATGATGAAGAATCTGAGCACAACCTACATAAATGCATATTTGTGTCTATGGGAGGCATTCATTTTGCTTCACTGCTGCCAGCCAGTCTGTCTCCCCTCAGGAGTCAGCTTAGGTCAGAGGAGTGAGAAATGAGATGCTTTTGATTCATAACTCCGGATAACATTTGAGAAGTTTCTAGATAGGAATACTTTTTACAGCTGAGCTGCAACTTCTTATAAGAGTTTGGCTTCAGGGAGTGAAACAGTGCTTATGGAGAGCTAAAATGGAAGCATGAGGGAGAAAAATACTGTGTTCACATCTTCCTTTTCCTCTTTAGACTGTAATTTTCCCCTTCTTTCTCCTCTGCAGTCAAATAATAAAGTGTGAATTTAGTGGCAGGTGATAGTATAGAGATAATACAGCCAGAGCGCAGGCTTTCTCAACCTCTTCTACAGCACGTATCTTCTTTGAACTGTACTAACCATTTGAGGAATCATAGATACTGATGAGCAGAGGAAAGCTTCAGAATAACGCAACTGATTTATAGGCGTTGTAAATAAAAACCCCACAGCTTTTATTTAAAAAAAGGAGACAATTTTCAGAAATGTATATTGAACCTAGAAGCATTTCTAGTGAAAGTCTAGGACTGATTTTCTAAGTTGTTTTGGAAGGCTGACCATTTTTCTTGCTCACAAATCCTAAACATATCAGCTGACTGGTAAAAGATTTCATTGTTGTTGTTCATTTCTATTCCTAGTTCAAGAATCTGTGAAAGACTAAGAGATCATACATCTGTACAGACAGCTACGTTCGAGCATCTCATTTCAGTGACCTTCATTTCCTCTGGTCAACTTAACAAACAACTAGGTGGTAACTGGGGACAGAAATTGGTTACCTCTGATAAAAAGAGGGAACAGTTTTATTTTGTTCCAAAACTGCCTAAGGTAATTTTGATCATTAACATCTGAGTAGCTTCTGCAAAAGGGATATTTTGTTAGCGTTGCTAGGCTAATGCCTGAAGGTATGCATCTGTATACATTGTGTACCAGCAAATGGCAACCTGCAGGTGAAAATTTCTCTTAATGATGGATGTAAAAGTTGAGGCCGTATCAGAAATCATAGCAAACATAAAATGCATGCTGTAACTAGTGGAAAAGGGGAGGTTAGAGAAGTGCTGAGAATGAGTGGTGTAAAGGCTTAGTACAGTAAGAGACTTGGACTCTGACACAGTCCCCAGTACAAATTTGGGGCTATGTTTAGTGATTTGTACTGAAGAAAAATTTCTGTTGAATATTAATTCAAATCTGATAGCAAAACAATGCTGAAGATGCTTGCAGACTGAGCTTAAAATTTGTAAGGGATTTAGAGCTCCTGTCAACTATCAGACGGGGTCTGAATTCCCGTATGCAGTTTACCAGTCTCCTCCTACGTAAGTACTTCCACATCCCACGGGATCAGTCATTTTCCTGTCTCTGTAACATACTTATTTGTAAGTGTTGTCCCCGCACAGGACTTTCTCTTCACCACTGAAATACCATCTATCTGGGACACTAGCCAGAGAACCTGGACACTGTTCAATATTCAACTGAAGTGACTTAATGTCCAGAATCTGCAACAGCTTTTCTGGTGTCTTTGAATTGTCAGGCAAGCCCGTAACTGCCACCCCTCTAAAATGTGTATTTTAGACTCTCTGTTGCACAGATCTCAGAGAAATGGCTCTGACATTCTCAAAGTCAATTTTTATTCAGCGTGCTTGGAGTAAATACACAAAACCTACTGCTGTATGCTATTCGGCTGTGACACTTGGATAATAAAATAAGCGGGTCGGAGAAATTAAGAGCAGAAGTAAAGACCCCTAGGCAACAATGCAATATAATAGAGAAAAGATATAACTCAATTGGAAATAGCCAGCTGGCATTAATGGCTCATTTGTTTAGACTCATATTTCCAGACTGTCTGGCTTTTGGTGAGATAGGAGGAAGGAAAATCATGCCTGCCTGCCATTAAAAGCACTATTAAATAGAGCCGTTGGTCTGCAGCTAAGGAGGCACTCCAAATCTTCCTGATAATCAGAAAAGGTTTTAGGAAAACTGTAAAGTACCTGAGAAGAGAAAGCCGAGCTGCAGGAAGCTATAGGTGATGGGGTAAATGGAGAGGCAGCATCACAATGCATGGCTAAGATACAGTACTCCCCTTTGCGTAGAGGAGAGGTGTTGTCTGTGGGCATGCTAAACTAACAAAACTTTCTTTTAAGCAGAACATAAGACCTTCCTGTGCCTGAAAACACAACTTGGAATTTAACCTCGGTTACGCTTGTTATTGCAGCGTGGTTGGTTTTAGTTACTGTAAACAAAAACAAAGAAACAAACAAACCCAACCTCAAAAAACCCACCTAGGACTGTTGTTCCACGGGCTGTAGCATATACAGCTGTGTTAAATGCCAGTGCTCTTGTGGAAAATAAACTGAATACCACCAAATTTGACAAGCCCAATGAGATGCACTGGTGGAAGGGTGAGCGCAGTGGGAAGTGGTGGGTACTTGCCATCTGGCCAGGAATGGACACTAACACGTGATAATGTGATCTGTCTGTCTGGGTGTTGCTATTTTGGGCAGGAAAGGCATCCTGCCTGCCTTCCCCGTCTCCTCTGGTCCTCCCGGCTGCAGAAGCAGGTTTGGCTCTGTTGGCAGGGTCAGGAGCACGGTGCTTGTTTCATTGGCCGCCTCTGCCTGCTGTGATCAGGCACAAGCCCCGTTCATATGGCTGTGTTACCTTCTTTCCCATTTCTTGACCCTTCTTTCTGCCATCCCTGTACCTCACTTTGCCTCAGTCCCCTCCTGAATAAATAACCTGCCCATGATTGCTTTTTCCTGGATGATCCGTTTTACTAAATCCAAACCCACACTTGGTATGTCTGATACTGTTATCTAGAGGGAATAATAATAATAACAATAACAATAGCACCAGTAATAATAATGTTATTATTATAGTATAATTATTGGTATTTAATAATAATTTCCTTAGAGGGCATTATGATATGGTTACCTTACCTACAAGCGTCTGCTTTCTGTGAGGTCCCCAATACTCCCCTGCAGTTACCTGTGAGGATCTAATTGCCCCTTAAGCGCCTGTGAAGGGCAGGTATCCCCCACGTCACTCTCTGTAACTTTTGTCAGCTCCTCGCTTGCTTATCTGCCTCATCCAGCAATTTCTCATGCCCGGTAGTTTTTCCAGATTCTGTTTGGTTGGCGTGACCTCATGGTAGGAGCAAGTCACCGACTTAGTGATTTGCCTGAAACCGTAACAGAGAGCGCGCGTGTGAAGTGGTGCGGTGCCTAGCTGAGGGTCACTGGCTTTTTTGCTGACACATTGCTTGTGGCATGGCGCTCACAGCTGTCCATGTGGAGCAGCAGGGACACAAACCTTTGGTCTGAGATGGGTTAACTTGCTAAAGTTTGGAGCGAATGACCCAAGGCTCTTGAAAGCAAAACAGAAAGATGGGGTAAATATGTCCTGCAGCACCAGTTGGAAATGACTCATAAAGAACGTAGCGCTATTTAAGAAGTAAAGGCTATGGCACTTTCTAATCTATACATCTGTCCCCAGCATGTACTCAGCTATGTTTTCAGGCTTCACTAGCTCCAATATCTTCGTTTAAATATGTGCAGTTGTGGGGGGTGTTGTGTTGTATTGTTACTATTTTCCTTTACCATTTCAAAGAGCAAGTGTGACTGCATCTCATGCTAAGCTTTCATAGAATGGTTTGGGTTGGAAGGGACCTTTAAAGGTGATTTAGCCCACCCCCCTGCAGTGAGCAGGGACATCTTCAATGAGATGGAGTTGCTCCCAGCCCCGTCCCACTGGGTTTTGGTGCTGGTCTGCACCTGGAGGAGCCAGGGTGAGCAAGGTGCCAGCTGTTCCCCATTGGAGTAACTGCCTCGTAAGTGCCAGCTGTTCCCCATTGGGGTAACTGCCTCACAGCTGGCTCCGAGTGCAGTTGAAGCTGGGCTCTTTGCCGAAAAGTTAGAGATCATCTTAGTGCTGCTATTAGAGGGAAGATTTGCAGTGATTAGAATGGAAATCTTCAGGAATTCATGATGGAGGTTGATGTGTTTCGACCTTCAATATGGAGGAGTGGATGGATTCTCCTGTGAGCTGTTTACAAATGGTGAGTAGTGCCTGGAGGGGCCTTGCTGCGCACAGCAGAGGTGCTGTAGCTGAGGACTGGAAAATAGCGTATTTTCTGTAGGTGGTGTGTGTTATCGGAGCAGCGAGAAGGCTGCCAGATGTAGGTGAAGATCTGTGGATGGTTGTTAAGAGTTGCTATTTTGCTGTTCTCGCTAGGAGAGTGGTGGCTTGGTCCTGCTGCAGAGGCTCTTTGTTGTGAAAACTTAGATAAAAGGTTGTGTGTGCCCTTGTGGGGCAGGAATCTTAAATCTTACGCAGCAAAGAAAACAATCTGAAAGTCTTACACCAGCAAGGGTGGTTTAGTTTTTTCTAACACTTGTGCTGCAAGTAAGAGGCTTTCATTTTAAGAGTGTCCTTTAAACATAGAAAATGGAGCATGTGTTTGCCAGGCCAAGCTTCCTCCTGTGCTAGCCGACATCTGTACTTGATATTCAACTGGCGTACACAAAGCTTTGTTTAAATGATGTGTTTCATTTTTTGAAAACCTTCAAGTATATACAGGCCACAGTATGAGAGCAGTTTATTTAAATGTACTGGTTTATTTTCAAAGGCGTGTAGAGTTAGGTGCCCTTTCATGACAAATGTGCTGCTGTTCTTATTCCTTCTTTATGAAAATGCTGTTTATAAATGTAATTCCTATTATTATTATTATTGAGATTTCTACTGGGTATGTGCCAGGACTGTAATGCCTGAATTTTTCAGAATCTTCAGAATTGCCCACACCTTAACAAAACAAAATAGTTAGGTTCTGTGGTTCTTATGAGGTGCTGATTGGAGTAAGTGTTCACCAGCTCAAACAGTTATGCAAATGCCCTGTCTGCTGTTGATTATTCACATGTGGTACACATGCTCCTCCATCCTGGTCAGACTACATGGGGAGCAAGAGCATGAAAATCTTTCTTCATATGTCATCAGACTCTTGGACAAACCTTGGCATGCTCTTTATGGAAAATAATGGACTAGATCAACTTTTTTTCTCACAAATTTTTCAGGGATTGATAAATGCTGAAATAATTTACTAACTGCATTAGAATGCATTGCAGATTGTGTACCAATTATGTGATGTTCACTTAACACGCTTCGTTACCAGCAACAGACACGGTGCTGTGGGATGTCAGTCGCTGTTATTTTGGTGCCACCGTGGAGAGATGGAACCGTGGTTTAGCCTTGTCAGTAACAGCACAACCATCGGAGAATGCCTTTAGCTTTCTCTGATGGACACGTGATTGAGACGTACTTATCCAGATTTCATTCTTTGAACAAATAATTTTTTGTGCAAATATTCTTGAAATGCTGCTTTAGAGCACTGCTGGATAATGGGATGAAGTCAAACTGGTGACATGAAGTCTGCTCTCCTCTTTCTTTATTATTATGGGAAGAATTTGGCCTTCGTTTTTGAAAGCAATCCAGAAATAATGCTGGCAAAGTGGAGACAGTAAAACCTGCCTTACAGAAAGCTGCCGAAGACACACATGTTTTTATGTATGTGAAGCCTGAAGTAAAACCTGAGAGGTGCTCTCTGGTATCTCTGTCCTGGAGTGGAAAGTATTCCTGATGGAGAAATCGAGGGCTGCTGTTCAGCATCTGGGGTCAGGATCTTTGGGGGAGGGAGGCCACATGTTTCCCTCCAGGATCGTGCAAAATGTGTGTCTCTGATAATGATTGCAGCCTTAGACCCTGTTTAAGTCAGTTCACGTGCATCAAGCAGATGAACCGTATCGCACAATATCCACTGTTTAAATGCTATGGAAGTCACACTTCTACCTATGTATGGAATGTCAGCCACAAAAGTGTGTCATAGTTTGAATTATGTCTGTCTAATGTCAGCATTGTGACTCAGAAGAATGTGACTTTGTTCAGTGATGCATAGATTGACAGAAAAAAAAAAAAGATGAAAAATAATATTTGTCAAAACTGGGTGCTAAGCTTTAATTTTGGAGTTTGGGGGTAGGAGTGGGGAAAGCCTCACTCTGTGTATGTGGTTGTCAGAGGGGAGGTGTTTGATTAGCACTTTGATTTTCCCCACAAAAATTGCATGTGGACAAATACTTCTCTCATAGATATTTCTAGAATTCAGGAGGGCAACGCAAAATGCTTTCTCAGTTTAATGAGCATTTCTGCAGTAGTTTCATCTTACTTATAGAAAAACACTCCACCATGCCCAGGTGTAGTTCAGCCTTTCTGGGACTTTAATTGGGCTTTTCTACCAGCATCATCAGCAAGTACAGGCACATGCTTTACACCTGTGAGAAGGAATAGGGGAGGAGAAGAGTGAAACTGTTGTACCCCTTCCCTTTCCCACCTGTATTTTCAAATGGCTTGTATGATAAAGAGTTCTTAAATACCTACTGAACAAAACATGGTAACTAGCTTGTTCTGTTCTTGTTCTAACAAACCAACCTCAAAGAAATTAAAAATACTTGCTAAAATTATTGGATAATCTCATAGTGCTTAAGATCCAATGTATCTATGTACAGCAGAGGTATCTGAGGAAAAAGGAAACTTTCTGAGTGAGCTGAAGCATGAAATGTCACAACCGTGCAGTTAACGAGCTTAATACGAGTACTGCATATATCCCTACGTGCAAGTTCAACAGCTGATGCTGTTGCAGCACTTGCATAGCAGATAGGTTATTTTAAAAGCTGACATGAAGAATATCTGTTCTTAAGCCTACAGCAATGTATTTTGACTCTGAAATATGTTTTGAATTCCCTCATTTATTGTTGGCTACCTGCATGCTTCACAGTGTAGACCCTGCTTTCCCCCAGCCCGCCTGACGTAGGGCTGGCTACTGGGAATGGAGCCCGTGCCTGCAGGAGCTGGTGTGCTGTTGAGAACGAGGCAGGGAGATTAGCTTTGGTGAAGGCAAATCTGCGTGCTCAGAGGGAGATATGGACATGTCAAATGTAGCAATAAAAAGGTCACAGGATTATGCTGGATCTGGGTATCAGTTTTGAAGAAATTGTCAGATATTTCAACTTCAGAACCCCTGGAAGCCTTTGAGCATGGAGGTGTTAGAAAGCGACTGTCATTTCCATTTAGCAAGGTGGCTGAACCGTTGAGCATTTCACTAACTGCGGCAAATTTGGCCTGATAAAAAAGCCTTCTGAAGTGTGGAAGTGTAGGGTTGGATTCAGTGGGCTTGGGCTAAGCCCCCGAGTGGGTACAGCCATGTCTCTTACCCCTAAAATCTTGTCTGGGCGTAGTCATCTAAGGTGTAAATAGTAGGGCAAATACATTTGACCTCCCCTGCCCCTTCCCCGCTTTTTTTTTTTTCTTCTTTCTTTCTTTCTTTTAAATGATCTTGGTTGACCAGGAAAAAAATATTTTCCTGGCTATAAGTGAATTAAATCGGAGAACAATTTTTGTGCTTTACAGATCCAGAAGAAAGTATTTGTATTAAAAAAAAAAAAAAAAAAAAAAAAAAAAAAAAAAAAAAAGGAGGAAAAAAACAGAAAGGAAAACAAACCCCTGGATGTTTTGCTCTGGTCCGTGTGGAAGCACTGGCTGCACAGCGTGTTTGTGTCCTGTGGCTGTTATTCTTAGCATCGTGTGAGTGATGGGGCTAGTTGCACGTGCAAGTACAAAACTTGCTTTAATACTCCCTAGTGAAATGCGCGTGCTCTGGGTGCTGACAACGAACCATCTGCTTCAGTACCCACGGAAAGTGAGCAATGAAGGGACATAAAGGCCGTTCAAGCAAATAAATGTAAATATTTGGAGATGTAAATATTCCCAAAGTATGCCGATATCCTTATTGAAGCCTTGTTTTGCCTGACTTTTACCATTTCTGTATAGCAGGAGAGAACGCTTGTGTGTGTATGTATATATGTAAATAGAATAAACATATATTTAAGTTTTTAAATTCGGAATAAGAGGTGGGGAGTTTCTTGCCAATCCTGGAGTATTTGACTTCAAAAATCCGTGGGAGTTTGTGTTTTTTCTATTAAACACTGATGATTTGCTGCTCTCTAGTGGCTGTTTAATGAAAGTGTTGTGCGATGCCAGCTACTGCTGAGCGAAAGCTGCGTGGAGGTTAATCCCGCCTGGCCTCAGAAGGGTTCAGCCAGCTGTTACACATTTCCTTTTAATTGCCCGCATTTTCGCATGTAGCACTGCCAGCAGTAATCTAAAGCCTTCTCTGCTCGTAATAACAAAGTCAAGTGTGTAGGAAGCCTGCAGAGGTGAGGCCGGTATCTGTTACCCCTTGGAAATCCTGGTGAGTTGCGTTGGCTGGAGGGGAGCAGAGCCCGCTGCTGCGGTGGCTGCAGCCTGTTGGGGCAGGGCTGGGGAGAAGGCATGCTCCTCCAGACGCTCCTCGGGCTCTCCTCTGTCTTTGGTTTGACGGGGGAGAAGGGTTGGAGTTTTTGTGTTTGTTATTAGTTGCTCAGATGTGCTGATTGGCACAGATTTTTTTTTAATTTTTATTGCAAAACATAGACTGCTGGTGAATGACAAAAAGGCTGGGACTGAGTTCCCTTATTTAGGTCATTTCAAGAAACAATCCCGCAACTATCTTGGATTCATGTATTTCTCTCTATTTCATTTCCTTCATCTTGATGTTCTCCAACTCTGAGAGGTGAGATAGCATCCTGCAGGGATGTAGGGAGGACTCAGTGCAGCCAGTGTCTTTATGTACATCTGGTGTGAATGATTTTACTGAATTATGGATCCTTTTATGAATTATTTTACTGCCTTGTCAACAAGTAACTCTGGTGACTAAAGCTAGAGGGGCTCTACAGTTACAGCATTTGTTTCTGTAACATTTGAAAATATGCCCAGAAAACAAATAGGCTATCTCTTATCTGACTGTCAGGGGAATATGCTGTTTGGATACAACAGATGAGAAAAGGACTTGCCAATGGGAGTGCTGCAGTGGGACGTTCCTCCCTGAAATGCCAGCTCCTGTTTTCTTCATTACTCAGGTTATCGCTTCCATGTTTTCTCCTCCCTTCCTGTGTCGATCGGTTGTCTCCAAGATAACACTTTGCCCATGTTGTCTCCAAAACTTCTGTTGACGCCAGTGATACAATTCCGATATTTTCTTTTTTACTTGCTGAAAACTGGGAGGGGAAAAGTAACTTCACCCTTGTGCTCATCGTCTTGTCTGGAGCCAAGACCAAACTGGTCCCTTGGCTGTCCAGCAATGTTTCCTTGTCAGTCTGAAACGTGGGCTGGGAGCCAGGTGCCACGTCAGATCAATGGAGCTTTACTGGTCAAGTGGTACCTCAGTTTAATGCTGATTTGCACCTGCATTCACTGATGTGAAGCATCATTCACATTTAGAGGTTTAGTTTGATTATTAGGAAAAATTTCCTCACTGAAAGGGTTGTCAAGCATTGGAACAGGCTACCCAGGGAGATGGTGGAGTCACCATCCCTGGAGGTGTTTAAAACATGCATAATGCAGCGCTTGGGCACATGGTTAGCGGTGAGCTTGGTAGCGCTGGGTTAGTGGTTGGACACAACGATCTTGAAGGTCTTTCCCAACCTAAATGATGCTGTGAATCTGCTATTCCTGATCTGATCGCAGGCTGTTGCACAGCCCTGAGATCTCTCTGTTGCTCTAACCTGCTTTCTGTCAACTGCCGTTGTCCTCTCGTGGGACCAGGACAGTTTTAGCATAGCCTGTAATGTAAGGAAGCATTTTGCTATGATGTTCTGGTCATTGTGTCCTGCTGTATCGATGGTCACGCACAGCTGCGACAGTGTGACGCAGAGTAATGCTGCCTGGCCAGCCCTGCTTGCCAGGAAGATCTGCCTTCCTCCATTCCGCCTCTACCAAATGGCTGCAGATGTGAGTGGGCTGGTTGCCCACCTAGTGAAAGGGTTGTGTTTTATCACGCAGCAGAGGCGGAATGCTAGAGAGACATCTTCAGCACCTGAAATCCCACTGCCAGGTGTGGTGGGGGAAATTAGGGTCCCTCCTGCAGTAACGAAGCCAAGTGGAAGGATTTGTTTGTGGCTCAGTTGCCTGTTTCTGGGTTTGGAAACAGGAGGGTGATGTGGTGGCTTGTGGGGTGATTCTGGGCGTTGTCTCCTACCTTGCAACCAACTGGTCAGCCTCTCATTTCTCAAAGATGCAAAGGGAAGCTCTAAGGTGCTTTTGAGGAATGCTTGATCTTTAGCACTGCCAGAGCCTTGTACAGCCTTCTGTTTTATTTAGTCCTGTTACTGTGTCAGCTCCTGCTATGGAGTCATGTTGGCATGAGAACATGAAGCTGAAACTACAGCATTAGAAAGAGGAAGAAGGAATACTCGGGGGCAGTGACCTGTCAAAAACATGAAGAGCAAAGCACGAACACAAGCTAGGGAATCACACTGGCGTATTTCTGTGTGAGTTTCTTTGCTCTTTTAAAATCCTTGTGTTTTATTTTGATGTAGGGGAGAGTCCTTGTTGGATCCTTACCCTTCAGCTGTACACCAGTTGAGCATCAGATAACCAAACATATCGTTCTTGCACCTGCCTTCTCTGCGAGGTCTGTATTTACTACTATAGCAGTATTAGTTCGGTGAAAGCCGTGGTGTTGCACCGCAAATCTGGCTGGTTTTGAGCACGCCGTGCGTTCTGAAGCACTGCAGCTGGTAGTAGATGCTGGTGGTTCAGTCCCTTCAACTATGCATGTTGAAATGGCGTGCCATTTTTAGGTGCATACCCCGTAATTCCAGGGAAGCAGGTGGACAGGTGCGCTTTGTTTTAGCCTTGAGCTCTGCAGCAGCAATGTTTGGGCTCATGCAACGATTGCTCAGGTACTGCTTTAGCAAATAGAGGAAAGCTAGTGGCAGATCCATCAAAAAAGCAGCCTTAAGGCTGAGCGAGAAGGAAGGTGACTTGATGGAGTCGAAAAGGGAGTCGGTCACTGCAGTCAAAAAGCTGGTGCCCTCATTATGCACTCACTGACCTGGAAACGTTGTGTTAGCTTTCATGGGATAAATGGGTACAGGGTTCCGTGATGGCGTGCGTGAGTGGGTTTTCTGCTGGGTGGTCATCGTGTGGCTGCTCGTTCTTGCTTATTTGGGGGCTTTTTTTAACAGCTAGAGAATATCCTTGCAGCGCGTCAGAAATGTGTTCCTAAATAGCTTGCCTGACTCCCTTTTCCTGTACGGCCCCGAGTAAAGCAGCCTCCGACAGCCTGCTGGCTGGCAGTAATTGCTGCCTTGCTGGTCGGGGCAGGAGGCAGACGGGGCAGGCAAAGCCGAGGTGGCCTCTACCTGCTGCTGCAGTTGGTACCGAGAAGGGGGTTAGGCCTCAGAAGGCAAACCAGCTCTGTGCAGGGGCTGGGAAAGGATGGCCAAGGGTGATGATACAGCTTCTGTTTCTGGTGTCAATGCCTTGCTGACAGGAATTGCAACACCTGGTGTCCTCTTTATCAGGTATTTCAAGAGCTGACAGCTTGCAGCAATTGCAGAGTTCATAGCTGGGAAGTGGTGGGGAAGGTTTGAGGGTGATGGTGTGGCTGAAACCGTCTGTATTCCATTTCTTAGGCAAATTTGTTGTTCTTTGCAAGTGCTCACTATGGAAGGCCTGAAATTACAGGCTGTATGTGTTGTATCTACAGAAGTCATTGGTCATGTATGTATGTGAGTCTGTGTGGGTTTGGGGGCTATTATTTTAATTAGTTTACAATAAATGTGCTCACGCTGAGTTCTGTGTCAGGTTGTCATTTTGGAGAGAGCGTCTGAGTGAAGTTTCTGGGAGGGAAGGCAGGTCTGACCGGCAGTCTCCGTGTCCCAGCCTGCTGTGACGACACCTTTCTCGGTCCCAGGCTTCAGTGATGGTTTCTTTCCCGTGTAGAAGGACTTACTGGAATGACTGGGAAGGTGGGGGTCAGGCAGCAACTGGGGATACTGTCAGCTGTTACATTAGCCAGAGCTCTGCCTGCGGTAATGGACTGACTTGTAACTTATACCGAAACATTTTCAGCTGGCAACAAAACTCACTCTTCCCAGTATTTTGTGTGCGCTACAGGGATGTCAGATGTGACAGATACTCACCCTTTGTTGTTCTTCCCTATCTTTCTGCTGCTTTAGAAATACAGGCACTGAAGGAAGTAGTGGGCGCTGAAAAAGTAATGGGCTGTAACAAACAGTCTGGGCCACGCTTGAAGGGCAACTCCGCAATTCCAGGCCCCCTATAGCAACTAGGGAACACAGCTGGATACCCTGTGAAAAACTATTCACAGTGATTAAAGAAAACCGCCTTTGTCTCTCACTTATAACAGACTGACACTTTCCAATCAGCGCTGAATGGCACAATTAAAACCAAAAATCGTAAGAAGAGACACATGCACCCATACCTTTGGGAACTGCCTACAGAGGACCTAGAATTATGGCAGTTCAGTCGGGGTGCCCGAAGGGGTGCTGTTCCATTTTGTGCTGTGCTGCCAGTAAATGAGAGTGAGCCGTTGTTTCTACATTTAACACTTGTACATTTTTATTTAGTTAAATCAGCCATTGTACACATTGCAGCTATGTATTGTTAGTGTTGTATTTTTTTTTATTTTTTAACTAATACATGCCCTCATAGATATATTCAATTAGTGTTATCACCATGGGAACAAGATGCTGATTCGTCAACTTAAAAGTCACTTCTTCTCACAGTATTCAAGTTCTTTGATAACACAGCAAAAAATCAAAATAAGAGGTGAATAACCATTATGTTGTTACACAGAACATCATCATCTGCACCGCAAATAACACAACAGAAATGCATTTCTTTAGAGCCCCATCCTTGAAGATCATCCTGTGCTGTCTCTGACAATAAGAAAGCCATGATGCGTTATGAAATGTTTCATCATGGGTCTCATTCGGTTTGGCTGCCAAAACGCTCATCGTTGGGGATTTTTTTTTTTTGTTTTCCCGCCTGCCAAAAAAGTGTTAGCGTGGCACCTTGGGTTGTTTTGCCTGCAGGAAGCCAGAACTCCCCGGATGTTTCATGCTTTTGGCATCATTACCTTAATGAGGAAGTGCCCTTGTTCTGAGCACTGAGTGAGTCACTAAAAAAGAACAAACAACCTAATAATTGTAGAAGGCCAGATAAGCTTGGGAAAAGTATTACTCCTAGAGGAGAGGATTTGTTTTACTCTGGTTTTGAGTATACTATTAAAAAAATCAAATAGCTGTTTAAAAACATTTCGTTTAGTGTGTATGTGTGTATTATATATGCTAAAACACTATGGAGCTCCCTCCATTAACTATTAAGGTATAGAACACCTAAAATGTCAGAGCTCTACGTTCCCTTTTTTGAAAATAAAAGTGCAGACATGCTATCGTGGTTTTCAGAGGGTTGGTTTAGAAATATATATATTATATATATAGATAGATAACAAAATATGAACAGAAACTGGCTTTCAAGGATTGTGAGCACTTTTTCTCTTTAAAAAACACTTGATCGGAAGATAAAAACTGCTCGCTCAGTGCTAAGAGGGCTAACAAGCTGACATGATTATAGGAGGGTTTGGTTTTGACCTTCAAATGCCACATGCATGTATCAGGTAAGAGGCAATCTCGATAAAACACGGTGAATTAATTATTCTCCTTGTATAGTGGATAAGTCTTTCTCCCATAGTTATCTACAGTGCAGTGGCCAGCAGGAAGTACCACCAATAAGACAGTGTGGTTTGCTAAGCAGTGATGAAAACAGGAAACTACTGTAGTTATAATTGTTTAATACACCCTGCCACATGTCCAGATCCTAAAAGATTTTAATACCGTATGCAAATGTGCCATAGATATAGCTGCTAGCAAGTTGGTTACCTAATTGGGTATTCTTTTTTTTTCTTTTTTTTCTTTTCCTTTTCTTTTTCTGGAAATCTTTAAGTGGCTGTCCGAAGGTCTTAGAAGTATTAATGGCCACAGTCAGCTGTTACTTTGTGAGAACAGCTGAATTTCCAGGTTTTTAGCCTGACTCTTAGAGCCTTTAACTATAATAGATCCCTAAACTGGAAGTCTTACGAATGCAGTAGATCTGCAGTGCTTCCTCCTCGGTCAGTCTGTGTTTGCAGTCGATTGTGTTAACATTATTTTATTAATCGCTGTTCAGCAGTGTCAACAGACCTTGTAATCCATGATGCTAATTTTAGTCATAGGCAGTGTGTTTTCTGCAGTCTTGTAAGTCCACATACTCTTGCTATATACAGTTTATGCATTAACTCCCTTTTTTGTGGTGCATGTACATAGTCACTCGAAGAGGCCTGTAGATGAAGTCGGCTTGACAAATGCAAATTTGTGAAGCTAGTGCAGAAGCAAAGGAACAGCGAGAAGTGGCGATGCTGACAAATTCCCGGCACGGCACAAAGACGACGATTCGGTGGATAAATCATCCTGAATGAAGGATGCTATCTTTGGTCACAAATTAGCTTACAGGGTAAAAAATAACAAAAACCCAAAATCAAATATGGGGCGGGGGGAAGAAATGAATTCACTGCATCTGCACAAGTAGAAGTGGCAGTGTCTTCCAGTGATTATGTAGGTAAGAATGTCTACAGCTAGAGAAGATGAAGGCTGTGTACGGATGGATGGTTATGCGGTGGTGTTGAGGGGTGGCAGCTTCTCACTTCGCCTCCTGTTTCCAGTCCTCTTTGCAGAAGTGTCTGAGAAGCTGCTGGAGGTCATGTTGGAGATCATCCTGTGGTAGTGCTTCTGGTGTGTCTTCCAGCTCTTCTATGTGAACATGTTTTCCATACCGATCCTTCATCACAGTCCTCTTCTGCGTGCTGGCTTTATTCAGTGTTGTCCTAAAACAAAATAAATGAGAAAACTGTCTTTAAAAGCCTGTGGTTCCTGAAGGTTTTACAAAATGCTCCTTTTCAGCTGCAGTTTTATGACTTTTTCACTTAAAACAACACAAGAAGAACTGTAGCTGGCAGACTGGCTACCGAGGTCAGATATTTGTTAGGCATTCTGAATATAACGTGGCATCGCTTTAATGGGCTTTCATAATGCAAACTAATAGCAATTAATCTCTATATGCTGGTGAAGCACACAGTTTGAGATGCCCAGCAAAACCATGCTGTAACACACAGACATGCAACATATGTTGAAATTCATACGAGACATTCCTATTTGCTGTATTTAACTTCAACATACAGAGTTGTCCTGTACAACAGTAATGGAAGCAGATTGTTTTCTCAAACGCTTACTTCTGACAGCCAGTAAAACTACAGCTGTGGTGAGCTAGTGTCCTAAACTATTCTGTTTATTACTCTCTTACCTCGTTTGGAACCATCTTGCTTTACCAGTCAGAACCTTAAACCTCACCAAGTCCCTTCCAGATCTAGGCAAATAAACGTAGTTGTCATAGGGCAGCTAGGTGTCTCTCGCTTAGCTGTACCCAGAAGCCCAATTTTTGGTCAGTGTCCTTGAGAGAGTACCGTGGGAAGCCAAGCACACTTGGGAATTCTTGCGTGCTCAACCAGGAATAGCTCAATTTTTACCAGACAGCTGACACTTCTTCATTTGACCTGAATGACCAAAAGGTCCCTCCATTAGATGGAGCGCTTTGACAAGAATGTGCCCTTCATCCAAAAGCAGATGCAGTGGGTCTTCCAGCTCCCAGTGCGTCCCTGTGACACCGTCCCGCTAGCTTGGAAACCGGTAGGTGTCCTACAGCTTGTTACAATTACAGACACTGTTTGGTCAGGATGTTCTTTCAAAGGCTAACGTTGGCCTTACCACCCCCATGGCCACGATCAGTTCTGAAAGACAAGGGTTATAAAAGATACCTAGCCTGCAGCAGCCTCGGCTCAAGTTGTATGTGGTAGGAATGACTGCACTTGCTGTACTAGAGTAGCTTTCCTCCCCCCACCCCACCCCCCGCCAAGTATTTTCCTAGTATCTGCCCTGCCTCATTCTTCAAAAGGCTGAACTGTCACATGCATATATCTATCTATCTCCATATATCTTCTCATCTATTTTGATAATGTTAAAATTATCAAATGATTGCAGAGTCAACTGGTATGAAAAAAATACTTTTGAAGTAACCTTGATTATGGTTGTTAACTGTAAACTACGCTATATTGCCTTCTATGAAGTCAGCCGGGCAGCGATACCCCTTTGTACTGGGTCTAGCCAGGGTGCAGTTCACTTTCTTCACAGCAGCCTGTGCGCTGTTTTCCAGCTGTGTCTGGAGCAGCGTAGGTCACCGGCCAGTGCTTTGGCTGCGGCTGAACGGTGCTTATGCAGCATCCGCACTTTCTCTTTTTTTCCCCGCTGGCCCCCTCGGCGAGTAGGCTGGGGGTGGGCAAGAGATTGGGATGGCAGGCAGCCAGGACAGCTGGCCCAAACTGGCCAAAGAGATACTCCGTGCTATAGAGAATCCCGCTCAGCAACACAAACGGGGAGTAGAGGAAGAAGCGGGGCGGGGGCTTATGTCTTCCAAGGTGACGTTTGCTCAGCAACTAGCTGGGTACAATTCTGCTTGTGGGAGGTGGTGAGTGACTGCCTTTGCATTGCTTGTTTGGTTGTTCTTCCCTCTCTCCCTCCCTTGTTAAACTGTCTTTGTTTGACCCATGAGTGGTCTCCCTTTTGCTGTTCCTCTTCTCTCCCCTGTTCCAGGAGGGTTAGGGAACAGCTGCCTGGTGCTTGGATGAACCCACCACACCCCTGCCCTATTCATCGAGGCTTTTCAAGCAAATGTAGACCTTTCCAGTGCGTATATCCCTTCGTGTAACAGAATGTTAGTAGTCATCTTTAGTACTTTTGCAAATAAAGTTATAGATGCTGCCAGTGGTTTCACTTCAGCCACTCACTTAGATCCACTCATTTATTATGGGCTTATTAATCCTTTTCTAGTAACAGGTCAGTGACATGCCACACCAAACCTTTTAATAATGGATCCGTCGTCTTTCATGATTTCTTTCTCTACTAAAGCAGGGAGTTGGACTTTCATTTGGTTACCTGTGTAGCTCAGAGCCTCAAATTAAAACACAAACTTTAAATTAAAACAAAAACCTAGGACAAGAAGGTAACTGCTCTTCATACCTTAGTGCTCTATATTAATGAAGTTGAATGCTGAGAAAACGATGAATAGACAAAAGGGAGAAACATCTACTCGTCATTTGCATCCTTTCAAATATACAGATCAGATACAGTTTCTTGCGTAGGATAGTTTCATTTTACTAATAATTGTACTAAAGCATGTCTTGGTGCTTTCTTTTCAACTTTGAAGTAGCCCAGGTCAAGGCTTCACAGTACCACACTTGCAGAACTCATCCGTTATATCTATTTCCGACAGCCTGCTACAGCGCCCTTTTTCCTGGCACAGAGAATACTCTTTCTTTCATAGCTGTCCCCACTGCCACCTTGAGCTGCCTGTTCTCAGGGTGAGAGCACAGGGATGGTTGTATATAGAGGCAATGGGTGATGCTCCCGAGCCTCGACTGCACTGAAATGGGAGAAGCAGAGAGTGGAGCCTGGCAAGCTTTTCTGGAGAGTATCTGCTGTTACTAATACTTCATAGAAAAGAGAAAAAGAGAACCAAAAGGCAGCATTTTCATTTTCCTTTTGGCTGGATGCGGGTTTGTGTGTGGTATCTGCTGCAGGCTTCTTGATCTACTAAACTAGAAGCTGCAAGCTGGGAAAAAAGTGTTCTTTCCCCAAGCCATTCCTTTGCATCTCTCTGTGTGAGTTTTTGCTGCTTGTTTTGTTACCGTCAGGAGAGAGGGCTCTGGCTGCTGGGCCACAGCCCTAACCTCGCGACCAGACAGCTTAGGCCTCTTGTCTTCCTGCAAGCTGCGATAGCATTGCATGGAGAAAATATCCAGACCGTGCCTGACATCATTGCATCTATTTTTATATGATATTTTGTCAGATTAAAAAACCAGACCAAGTACTTTCGTTGCATCTAATGACACACTGCTTTCATCCACGTAAATCTTTAAGATGTGTTTTACACTTGTTACTCCAAGGGACAATAAAATGGATTAAGAGTGAAGTGCTATCAGTTTCTTGTAGAAAAAGCTGTATTAATTCAGTATCATTTTTCTACTACTGAAATGTCTAAACTTATCAGAAAAAGCATAAAAACAGGAAAGGTGCTAATCAGCTTGGCAGCTGTTTCTTCCTTTCAAGGACAAATACATCACCTGAGCCAGAGTGCAGACTTAATCGTATCGGTTTCTAAAATGAGCTCCATGCATGGTAACATATGAATGAACTTTTTCTTGAACAGTAACCACACCCGTGATTTCTCACAACTTTACTTAAAGCCTCCAGGGTTGGTTTGGTTGGGTTTTTTTCAGAATCTTAACGTGTTTCATACCTAATTCTGTAATGTTAGCTTCCCACACACACACTTCGTAGACAAATCCTCCTATAACATAGCCCAATATAGCAACAGAGGTTTATACTCAATAGTTGAGTATGATGCTCCACCACCAACACTTTCAATAGAGCAGAATTTGTCCCCAGGTATGTTGTGACACTTGTTTAGTATTTATACGGAAAAGGTGTTTTTACCTCTTCAAAGTCCTCTTTGGCTGATGGAAGATCAGTAGCTAAGCTGGCATCCCCCAGGTGTTTCTCCGTTCTCTCTCCTTGCACTACAGTGGTCTTTATGACTTTGCTGACCTTCCGGCCCTCCACTGGTTCAGACTGGAAGTTGGAGGCACTAGGCAAAACAGTGGGTTCAGACAGGGTCACCTGTAAGGTTAGAAAGCAGAGGTATACTGGATATGAATTACCTAAGGGATACTAACAAAGCTTATAGTTACTCAGTCATTCTTTCTTAATCGCTGCCATAGAGAACAAGTATATAAGAAGCATCTCATGTTCTAAAAAGTGCGTGTACATTTTATTACCTGCTTTACAGCTCTGGAAGGAGACATTGTAAGATACATGGCACTTCAGACAGCAGGAACAGCCCTGGATAATTTATTTTGCTGAGAAGCTTTATGCTGGCAGTGTGAAAACTGCTTCTGGAACCTGAGCTGGCCTGAGGGTAGCAGAGATAGCGCTATGCTCCCCCACACCACAGGCTTACTGCCCAGGCCACAAGTTACACCAAGAAAGAAGCGGACCACTTGCTGTGAATCCCTGCTGTACTCGCACAGGTAGTACGAATTAGTGGTATCGGTCTGCATCTTAATTTTAAGATATTATTCTGAGAGAGAAGTCACACTTGTAAAACCAAGGAACTCTCACAGGAGCAACATACCAGAATATTATAATACCATGGGAAAGCGACAAACACGATTTTATTTGGCAAAACACAAACTTAATGCCCATGGGTTCAACATGATAGAAGAGTAGCTCTGGTATGGTCAGCTAACTAAAAAAAAAAACAAATTACTTTGTTTTCTTGTTCCCTTACAGAGAATTAATTCTGATGATTAATTCTGGCAGGAGAGAATGGCAGTTACCTTTTTAGCATTTCTAGTCACCGCTTGTTAAATGTTGCTTTCAACTGGAGTACTGCTGAAAGCGAGCGCTATTACTAGCTTCTGGCCCTCTGTCACCACCTTAATTTTGCTGATAGAGATGTCTGTAGAGCTACGTGGTGGATACGTGGAAAAGATACACTGAGAAGCACTTACATTCTAATTTTAATTGCCTGGCTCTACAAACAGTTTGCATTAAAGTAATACTTTCTCTTTTTTTTTAGCCTCTTCAAAGCAAAGAACACACCAGTAAGTTAACCCTAATATAACTGTATAGTTTTAGAAGGGCTTAGTTGTAGAAACCTAGAGAACATCAGATCATTTCATTACAACATTCACTAATTTTCTCATTAGAGTAAGAGGTATAACAATAAATACAAATTTGCCATTTATCTATATGTCATCTTAGTACAAAGTTGCTTTCTTTATGAATTTGGTACTTCTCATAAATCACAGATTCTGTATCCTGACTTAGTTTCAGAGAAAACTGCCCTCTTCCTCTACCCACCTCCCCACGCCCTGCCTACTGCCTATCTTTATTCTGAGGCCTTTCCATCTGCAAGAAAACTTTATTCAAAGTATCATTTGAACCTGAATGTTGTTGGCATGAGTAAGATGTAGTTACTAAGTACACTGGTGGTGTACTGCTGCTTTGTGCCATCACAAGGAAAGAGACCTGACCTCTGACTGCTCGCTGTCGCTCTTCAGCACAACCCGTTTCACAACTTTGGAATAGCCATCTCCTTCTTCGACAGTGACAGGTTTTTGTGGTGTTCCTTGCATTGTGACTTCCTCTTGTTCTGTGCCATCTGGAGAAACGTATCGCCGGATGATCTTTCTAGTGACCTGAAGGAATGAAATAGAGCTTTGTCCCAAAAAGAATTAACAAAAATATATTTCTTTTTGTTCTCAAGATAGCATTTTCTACTCAAAGGGCTTTTTTTCCTACACAGAAAAACCTATGTAGATGGTTCAGAGTTTTAGTCTTTAACACACATAATCACAAGTACCCTGTAGTAAAGCTGCAAGTTGATGCATTCGCCCTACTTAGGTTACCACACAACAAAGCTTCTGTAAACTTACTTGACAAGTGGGCACAATATAGATACTGGAATGACTCTCTAAATCAGTAGTTACTATCAGAAAAAGAGGTATAGTATTTTAGAGAGAAAACATACTTTACAACTGCAAGAAAAACATTTTCAGACTGGCGATTTCAAAAAGGCTTCTGAAAGTAAGAGGTTAGCAGCTTGGCTGTCAGACGTTTAGAACTCGATTCCCAGAGGGACTTGGACGTCACATTGTAACACCGATGATACTAATCACTGCTGAACTAGTGAGCTAGAATTAACCTACTTAAGAGACTAATCTGATGCTTAAGCTTTCTAGGTATTGGCAAGCCAAAGAGGGGCAGAAGAGAATTACAGGGTTCAAGATGAGATCAGTTTCTCAGGAGGATGGGTACGCAATCCTTCTGTGGATGACCTGGAGCTCTACATTTTCGTACACCTCCCCAGCCCCTTTTGGCAAGGTAACATTAACCAGTTACCTCCCAGCTTGTCCAAAAGCTTATTTGCTGTGGTGCTCAATCAGCATCACAGCTCCATCAATGGGTCTCGTATACTTAAGAGTCACAGGGGTAGGGGGTAGTGCCCTCCCAGGCATGGACCTACCCAGAAGAATACAGTCATGCTTACTCTTGTACAACATGCCCAGGAATATTTGGCTGGGGTTGTTTATGTCAGTATGAATTCCACCAGCTTCCACAGATGTGCTATCCAGCTGAGGGTCTATCCTGTCGTCTTGGGAGACACAAGATGGAGTTGGCCACCAGCAGAATTCAGCCAAGTCCTAGACCAATTCTCTAAGCACTGAGTTATCAGATAAAGCAAGGAGCACAGAAGTTCTTCTTCCACTTCCGTGCTGTGTGGAATTCACCTTTAGAAGCATGGTCTGAATTTGAAGCTCTAAAGCCTGGATTTAGGTGACTCTTGCAGACTCACCCCTCCATTAGTTTCATTACTAAAAGCATACGTCATCTTAGATAAAATTGTGGTGGTATGGTTTTTTGGTTGGGTTTTTTTGTGTTTTGGGGTTTTTTAAATTTTCTCAGAAATGTGGATCTATGCAGAGTTTTCATTGGCTTTAAGCGGGAAAATTAACAAAATATGTCATGTTAAGTTACAAACTATAACACAGAATGACCTTGTGAATCAAAATAACTCTTCCAACTTTGGAATCTCTCATGAACAGCAATTCTGGTTCCTTCCATGCTATACTCTTAAACGTGCCCCTTCACAAAAGATAATTTGGCATGTATGCGGACGTGTTTATCCTTCTTTTTATAGGACAGTAAGAAGGTAGCAAGGGGCGTAACTGACAATACCTTCTTTACCACTATGTGGCCATGTTCATCTGTATATTGCTCTTCCGTGACTGTTTCTGGTGGCATTTCAGGCATACTATCAGCCTGTATGACAAAGAACAAAGTTTTATGAAGCAATGCCTTCATGTAGGTAACTTTAAATAAGCAATTTTAAAATTGGTTAATTGGTTAAAGAAGGGGGGGGGGGGGGGGGGGG
>JAVJGI010000001.1:22585285-22621904 GCA_035590275.1 Ibycter americanus
TCCCGCGCACCCACGCAGGCCCCCGCACACCCGCGCTCACGCATCTCCGCACCCCGCGCGCTCCCTCAGCCCAGCAGCCCGCCCCCCCCCCCGCCCCCCCGCCGCCCCCCCCCCCCCCCCCCCAAAGGAAAAAAAAAAGGGAAATGTTAGAAAAATACTTATTCTGCAAAAAAATACTTAGAAAGGCATGCAAATAAAAACTGCCACAACAAACAGGCAAATATTAGTTGACTGTGTTGTGTATGGGGCTGAGAAGGCTTCTCCTACGGAGAGATCTAACAGAATTTAGAGTTGGGTTAGCAGTACTATAATCCTGCCTTCAAGAAAAGCTATTGGAACAGCTTATCCAATGCCCATACGTTATTCCGGAGCATTCCAGCTTCAGGTGCAATACCAGCCAAGCGGCTGTCTCTGCATGCCTAAAGGTGTTACCAGGGCCTAAGCACCACAGGCTCGTGCAATCGTTCAACACTCGGTACCTGAATAATCACCCGGCGGCGAACGACCCTGGTAGTGACCATCTCGTCCTCGTCCGAGCTGGTGTCCAGCCCACCTAACTCCTTTGCTAACTCCTGGTGCAAGCATAGAAGCAGCGCTCTGTTGTAAGTACTGCTAGTACCACATACAGGTTCTGTCTTGTTCTTATGTAAAACCATCTTCACTTCTGAAAATTTGTGCTTTTAGGATTTTGGCCCTTTACCTGACTTTAATCTGTGAAACACTGATGCAGGGTGGGAGGCTTTGGCCACTTGACTATACATGAGCTGCTCGTTAGCATATTGAAAAAAGAAGGATGAATCTTTGTGGTACTAATGCTATAGGATGCTCTTAGTGCTCTTAAGTTTGCCTGGGACAATCCTGAAATTTGTGGCATGACATCACTGCAGGTGGACTAGAAGGTATTACTAATGCCAGCTCTGGAATTCATACATATTGCATGTGGTTTCTGTATTAATCATGCAGAAAATTGTATGAAAGCCTTTTAATCCTCTGTACCGGGAAGTACATAGTGCAGCATATAGACAGTAGGACTAAACAGTTTGGACTAGAGGACAATGTATCTATAGCCTTGGCACTGGAAAGATCAAGAAAAATTAGTAACAAGTATTGCAGTTCTTCTCTCTCCTGCGTAGGGAAGAATTAAAAACTTAAATGATAGAGGTCAGAAGGCAAAGAGAAGCTGAAAAGAACTAGTTGGGAAATATCAACAGTATAAAAGCATAAAGGGGAAAATAAAGTAAGCGGGAGTGTGTATGTGTTTCTTTTTGGTGGTGCTGGTTGTTGTTTTACTTTAAAAAAAGATCGGGGGGGGGAAAGTAGTACGTTATCCTTGAGGACATTGTACTTTGAGCAGCCACTGTACTGAGCCCTATTGTAGCTAATCCTTCAGCATCTTGAGTTACCCTACACATTCTACATTCAACCTTGTTCTGAGATCCCATAGGCAGAGCTCTGAAACTCTGTTCTAGAGATTGTACAGTTGGCAACACAAACAGCAAAGAAAGAAGAGCCCATTTCTAGGTGAACGCCAAAACAGGAAACTATTTCTGCTTACATAGAACTGTGCTTTCTTTGCTCTCACTTTGCTGATGAAACTAATTTCCTGCCCAATTATGCCTTCTCCTTTTCTTCCGCTTAGAACAGGCGAAGCGAGCTTAAACGTTTATCTGCCAAGCAATTAGGATTCCCTACTAAAAGCCACATAGTTGCTTTCTTTCATTGCCTCGATGTCTTCCCCTCTCCAAATGCTGCAATAAGGTTCTTTTGTCTTACACAACCAATGACCTACCTCACGTAGTTTTTGTTCTCCTCTTCCGTCTCCCGTCTGTTTCTCTTTACTGCCTCCATGCTACATAAAAACTATTCTCAAGTTCTTTTCTTCCAGTACATCCTTAGTATTCTGCAATGTACATCCTGCTGCCTCTTTTCCATCTCACCACCTTTACTGTAATTTTCATGTCATTTTTTGTGCTGCTCTGAGCTACTCTTGCCTTTCTTCATAGGCTTTTAACATTATTACTTCGTCTTTCATTACATCTGCTTTTCAGCTTTCACTTGCACATGGTTTGTTTCTGCACCTGTTATTTAAACTAATTTTCTCTCACATGCAGGGACATAACTGTCACAGAGCAAAGGACAAATAAGGGTGGCAGAACCAGAATTACAGTCTGGACTGTAGGATCTGAGTTTTGCTTCAGCTTTGAAAACCTCTCTACAAATGACTACAGCTAACCCTTATAACCACAGAGGAAAGGAGAAAAAACTTAGTTGCAGATGGGCATTAATTAGGCAGATTACAAATATTCTCATCTTAAGGAATGAGCGAGACCTAAGACTTGTTCCTTTGTGTCAGTTACTTTGAGACAAAGTTATTAGTTACCTTTTCTAAAGATTCCTCTTCATAGCCTCTTCCAAGCTTTTCTGTCTGCTCATCTGTTGACTCCACTATCACTAGACTAGTTCTCCTTGGAGAGAGGTCATCGTCCTGGTGGAGCTGTGGGTCCTCGGGCTCTTGGACAATGGGAGAGTCACCTCTCTGAGCAGATGATGGGGGCTGCGGGGATGGTTTTTCTGTCTCTTCCTTTGCTGCGCTGCAGTGTGCAGATTTTTCAGTTGCAGCTTTTCCAGTTACTGGTGCTGTAGACTGCTCTGTTCCTAGAGCTGTGACACTGTGAATTACAGGTTCAAGGGAAGTTATTACCACCCAGTGCTTTCCAGTTTCCATAAACTGGAACATTATGCACTGATGAAATACTGTTATGTCATCAGCTGTCTAACAAAGTCTAGAAATAACTGATATTAACTACAGAGCAACCTGGCTAGGAATCCCTCACATTTTCCCAACCCAAGAAAATCTCTAAAGGGATGTCCAAACATCGCACCCAATTCTACAAAACCTGGTCTTTGTAAGGGATTTATCTGAGCTTTGCTGTCACTTGTGCCCTCTCAAATCTACATATTGCCTGTTATTTTTTGGGGGAAAGAGACTGGATCACTCTAGATGGATGTAAAGCAACTACTACATTAATTGCAAGCTGTACAGCGGCAGGTGAGGAAAGACTGACTTTTATGTAGATTTCTGGAGCCTTACCAAACAGAAATTTAGTAGAGAAATTTAATAGAGAATGTTCTTTTGTTTGTAATGTTATTTTCACTGTTGCATACTGCCATGATTTAATTGCTGCCACAAGTTATTTAAACATATTATTACATATATTACTATGTAACATATATAAAGGTAATACATTAAAGCACATGTACATGCACTACTTTTCTGTTGCATACGGATGAATAATAGTGACTTCAGATATTAAGCTAACCCTCACCTGAGTTTTATCAAGTAACTTTATAATTCTGATGCTAGCTTGAAAAGGTCACTTCTGATTTGCACTGATTGTGAAACATTACCCATTTCGCTACCTAGAGTCTTCTTTTGAGGTTGACTTTTATCTTCTCATGTATATTGGTAAAAAGAAAAAAAGACAGCTATATCAGTATTAGTGGAATTGCAGCCTGAAAAATGGTGAGCCTGCAAAAATTAAATCTTCCACTTGGAGCTAGCATCTACACGCTTGCTCTTTCCCCCCTCTCATCCTAAAAATTAACCGAGGAAATTGTTAAATTTTAATAATAGGAGTCCAGATTCCTCTCTCCATAACCTATCCCATGAGTAGATAACAGTAGTAACAACAGTAATAGAATAACTTGCATGTATTTGGGTTTTTTCCTGTTACAAGTTGGGTTTTGACAATTTGCAGTGCTTCCCCAACTACTGCCCTTGAAACAACTGTGTTCTAAAGTACAAGATGATTTCATTGTACTGTAAGTTAAACAGTATTGATCCAGCCTTTTTCTCCCATTCACCAGGCTACACATATTAACATCTAACTCCTCTTAGTATGTGTTCCTTATGAGCTATTTACATCTTGCCCCATTTTCCCTCCTGGTTCGAACTAGCCATGAAGTGCAGTGATATTCCCCAGTCATCACTACTCTCATTTAGTACTGGCAGTATTGCCTCACATGTATTCTCTATTCCTCAAAAGCATTCGTTTCCTCATGCAAAGCATTAGGAAGTATTGCTATTTTTGCCTATCAGTGCAGTGGAAGCCCTCTACCTTAGATGCTGTGTTCTGTCTCCCACATTCACTCCTGGGTGTAAAGCAGATCTTGAGCTAAAGAATCCCCAAAAGACCATTTGCTGGACTCAACTGCACTTTGAATGTTTGGAGCTGCATCTCCACATCAAAGCTAATCACTCCCAGGAAACTCACTCCTTTGGAAGGGGATCCTTGATATTTTGCCAGCCTATGAATACCTGAATCAACCCTGCATTGAGTTCTCAGCATGGGCATGTGATTAGGGATGGTGGGAAGAAAGAAACATGATCCTTGTCAAGTTCCTTTCGAGTTGCTTTTCAAATGAAACCACTGACAGTCCCAAATCACAATTCAAGGCTCTGCTGTGCAGTTTTTCTAAATCTATACTTTATCATGTGTTATCTATACTTTATCATGTGTTGTTGCCTTAAGTGCTTTTGTCTTGTCTGTATAAAACCCTGTCTCTGGTCCCTTGGGCCATCTGAAATCTACTTTTAAAAATCTAGTTCCTAAACACACTGTTCTGAGTTTTTTAAATAATGATTAAGTTGGAAAATATTTGCCTTGATTGAAAAAGCCATCCTGAAGTTGAAGAAAGCCCTCTAGTGTTAATGCTGTTAAGTTTAACATTACTTACCATCTAACATATGGAAAATATAGTTTGCAACCACCACCACCACCTCTACATTATCCCTCTTTTCTTTCATATGTACTAGACTAGATTATTGCTTAGTGTTCACGGTGACAAACTGACTTTCTCTCCTAATCCTTCAGGCTTTCTCCACATGAATTAAAGTCAAGCCTGCAGTAGGAACTAATGAACTGGTGTGCACAACTGGAGGAAAATTCTACTGAGTTCACATGTTTCAAAGAAAATTGTAAAATCCTCTTATTACAGAGGGAAAAGATAATCTGTTCCACATAGGTTTCATTCTAGTCTTTTCACACTTACAAATATTCATGTTGTGAAGATGTTTTTTCTGGCACATCTTGGGGTTTCCCTGAGAATTCAGCTTCTACTTGTTCCTTATGTGCTTGTCTCAGGAGCTCAGCCATTGATACTTCTGCCTCACTCCTGGGAGTACTGTCCTGAAAAGGAGAATAACTGACAGACACGTCTTCCTCCGAGACAATAGGAGGGTGTTCAGTTGGCTCACTATCTTTAGATATTCTACGTTGTTGTTCTTGCTTGTGTCTTGAGCTGTACAGTTCTTCTTGCAGTGCAGAAAACCCTTTAAAAAACAGAGAGATGAGAAATGTCATTACAAGTCTAACTAGAATGCAGGAAGTCCTTTTCATTCTCCATGTGCCTTTAACATCCCTGGATGGAACCATTACCTGACATTTTCAGACATCTTGAACGGGAGAGGACGTAACCTCTCTAAGTAGCTGAAGGAACGCTGGATTGCCACCACTATTGCCAAAAAATGAATCTTGACAGTAACAGGCAAAATAAAATTTGCCCAGAAATTTACCTAGAGTAATTAATCTTAAAACACTCAAAGTATGAAAGAAGATTCACAAGTGTTTTTCCAGCAGATTAGGATAGGTTTCAGTGACTTTACCTCCCCCCCTGCCCCGCTCCGTTATTTATCTGCTTATGGAAAAAATAACTACACAAGTATGGACAAAGAAACTCATACAGGACTAGGTGCAAGAACTAGCTCATTTATGAGTTTCAAAGCATATAAACTCATCCACCCACTCCCAATCCCTAATCTCAAAGCAAGGGCTCTCGTTCTGCAAAAACTGTAAAATAATTCTGTTCCACAGGCTACAAGTCACAAGCTTGGAATTTTGTTTTTCCTTACTAGCCACATTCACTAGGAACCTATTGGATTCTGAAGAATAGTCTTGAGGGGGGAAACATGACTGCTTGTACTGAATTTTAGCTGGACACAGAGGTTCTAAAACTCATCAGTTGATATATTAGAATTAGATATTATAATTTAAAGTATTAAATTAAGGATGTATCCGTATCACTTCCAGAAAATAGAATTTTATTTTGTATAATTTGGAGGAGTTTCTTTAGTTTACAACCATTGATCTGATCTACTGAACTTTTAAACTTATGAAATCCAACAGCATAATAGCAGAATTCTAATACCCTGGATATTTGAATCCAAAGGTTTTTCCAAAGAGCATGTGTGAACTAGTTTTCCTTTTAGAAATCTTGGTCAAATCCTAATGCAGCCTTCTTAACTTTCATGAAAGTACTTGTATAAGCACAAACCCCGCCCAGCAAAATGGGCATAAGTATTTGTAGCAGTTTCTGAGAACACTCCTTTATTTGCTTTGTAAGAATCAGCTAATGCAGAGATCCTATACCTGGTGAAACAGCAACCTGTGTGATGTCACGCATGCATTCATCCATATCATCTGCGCTTTCAGAATGAAATCTAGTACTCAGTCATAAGAGTTAACAGATTATCCTACTCAAACATTTCAGAACAGAAGCTAGGGATTAGATAAGATGACGTGGGCAGTCTGGATCGGGAGACGTTTACCTTCACTATGGTCCAATCCTATTGTCTGTTCAATTTCTGCGTATGTGCGAGTGCCGTGGACTTGCATGGAGTCTATGCCGCTGGCCTCCATTAAGTGAACAATATCCATTCGGTTGATTTTCGTAAGACACTGGGTAAGGTTTGTATCTGTGGCATTAGAACAACACCATGTAGCTGAGTTAACACTTCCACATGCTCTCTCCCCTCTCTTTTCCATATGAAGGACATATGTAGGATACTGAGCAATATAGTATCATATATAAAATACAGATGCATTTAGAAGCATTGCTGTGTACAATGTAAAATTAACTGAAGGGCTACCTATAAAAATTAGCACTCATTTTGGTTTTTTCTTTAACAAATTTGTTTAGTTTCCGCAAACATTTTTCAGTTTAGGAAAGAGGCCTCAGTGTTCTTCCACTCTTTCTTTGCTGTAAGATGTTCTGCCTTGCCCTCAAATGAACAACATTAAACTATTTTCTCTAAGAATCCTGCAATATGCCATGTTATACAGATAAGCTTTAAAAAAAAACTAAGTACAATCTATGGTCATTCTTTCTATAGCCTAAATTTTACCCAAATTTTCTTTCTGTGATTATAGCATACATCTGCCATCTCAACTAGCAAATCGGAGACAGTTACAGGTACTATAACTGGAAACAAACCTGTTGCGTGTTTCCCATCTCTTTCGAGCCAGTATTTGAGGAGTGCATGGCTCTGGTCTTGAAGTGAATTAGGATTTTCAATTCGGATCTGGTGAATTTGCTCTTCTGTGAAATCCAGTTCTCTTGCTAGCTCTGAAAAAGAAATCCATCTCTATAAAAATGTCTTTTTCTTTTTCCCTACCTTACATCTATTTTATGGCTGTCAGCAGCAAAGAGGATTACAAACTTTTCTGAAACCAAATTCTCTTTGCTTCTATGTACCTTGTGTTATATTTAGAGATGTTAAACAGTAAGTTCTTGACAGAGACAGAAATGTGTTATGCCTAGAAGCGGTGGGCCTATGTGAGCTTTGATTTTTTGTGTCTACCATTCCTAGTTCTCAGAGGCACAACAGTACTGACAAAATTCAGCAGTGACAAACTATCGAGTGCAGTTGCAGAAATAGCACGTGAGCAGATAAAAATATTTCAAGCTACAGAGCACCACGCTCAGCAGATTCTATCCTCTGAAATGTTGACTATTTCAGAAACTTTGGACCAAAATCTAGTAAAATAATTCATTTTAAGTAATGGCATTTTGTAGGGCTGTATTAAAGCATAATACTACTGCTCTCTGGACTTGTTTAATTCAAAGAAAAGTAAATGTCTATGAATTACAGTTGAAAACCAAAACCTGAAAACGTGAAACTAAGAATAACTGACATCTTTCTGAGGTAGCATAGACTCATAGTGCAGTCCAGAAAAGAGAAATGGTTTAATAGTCTGTAATATCTTTATCGTGTCCAGAACCAGGAGCAGCTTTCTGCCATCAGCAAACTAAGATGGAACTGTTGAAACAGATCATCAAATGAGTTAAAGCCACAGAGATCTCGTGAGATTCCTACTGTTATCCCTGGTCTCCAGATTTCTGCTTCTTTCACTAAGGATTCATACTAAATTCCATCATCATTATCGCTACAGTTGCATGGACTTGATTTTGGAGGGTGTCATGTTTTTAACAGGGTGGAGGGAACCCTAACCCCAAACCCCAAACCCCAGATAACCGTATCTCCAGCCTGGCTTGTAAACTGGTGCAGCTGTAAACTTTAACAAATAAACAGTAACTACACATTAGATTCAAATCCTAGGTAGTCAAGCAAGTGTGAACAAAAAGCAACCACTGCTTTATCCTCCAAAGTAATGTTTGACACAGAAATATTTACTATAATCAAGCTTTCTCATCATATGACAGGAATATTTATGCAGGTGTATCACTCTGCCGTCTCTAAAATGCTATGAAACAGTTATGTCTAGTTTTGATGAGCATCTGTTTTTTCTAGTTTTGTTTTCAGAACAGAATTTATATAAAATTTTCAGCAGATTCCTAATCTGCTACATTGCACAGGTCCAAGTCCTACTGATTTCAAGATAATCCATGTTGAGATGAGTGACATATGCTCCCAGTCTCCTCTGTGGATTGAAATAGAGGACAGGGAAGGAAGAGGGGAGTAATGTAAGCAAAAGTATTGGTGCTATTTTGCCTATGCTCTGAAGATGCTTATAAAAGCAGTCTAGAGCACAATCTTTATTTTCAAGGAGTTAACTTTTTTTTCCTCTCTGGTATACAACTCTTCTTTACCGCCTACAGCTTTGCTTATATTCAGGAGCGTGATACTACTCTAGGGATAAATACAGAAAAGTGTAGACCTGCTTTAATTTTTTTGGCAGCGAGTTTTTGTCAGATTGCACAGCTTGACACAGCATTGAGATTTCTGCACAGCTCTCTTACTTTATAAACGCTTTTGAGCTGGTTTTCAGTGACAGACATCCGCATTTCATTCTGCATTACTTTCACTTGTCCCCAGTACTGTTAACTGTCTCAGATCTTTTAAATCCACAGATTGTTACAAATAGGTCCTTTTTTATCCCTTTTTCCTCAGTACCGTTCTGTAGAAAAGAAGCTGATGTCACTTGTCCTGATAGTGGCCTTTTCAGCTCAGGAGTTCCAGAACACAGATGATGGTTATTCATGTATTCGTTTATCTAGCCACAGGTGTTGCTTTTTGCAAGAGAGAGCAAAGTAACATGGGCCAGCTCTTTGTCACTCTCTTGTCCTGAAACTTTTCCCTCTGGAGATGCCACAGCCAGTGCAGAGGCCTTACCTCTGCATCTGAGCTCTTCCCCAACAGGCTATAGGAATCTTACTAACCAGAAGACAGAAAGCTACTGAAATATTTCTATAAAACATCTTTAGCTAATCAGAAAATCATCTGAAAGAAACATGAAAAAAGTGAAGAATGTTTCCCTCCTTTCTGGGGTACACAACATGCATTTTACCTGTCCAGCTGAATCCAAGATGATCAGCAATGTGGGCCAGTCTTTCCTCTGTCCTTTCCTGATCATCCTGTTGATCTAAAGGTCAGAGAGAGCCAAAAGTTGCCTTTTACAAGTTAAAAACTGTTTTCATAGGTGATATAGCCCAAGAAGGGAAAGTGCTTTTTTTTGCTAACTGCTGTAATCTAAATGTGGACAGGCTGTTACAACTGGGTAACTAAAGGGAGGACTATAAATCCCCAGGTTTAATAAAAAATAAAGCTTGATTTTTCAGAAAGCACAGGACTAGCTACATTTTCCATTTGAAAATCAGACCTTCATATGAAAACCTAAACAAGGACTGAAGTGCCTACTGTGCCTATTTTGGCCAAGCGTTTTATTCTAAAACTTCATTCTAACATCAAATGGAAGAGTTTAACTAAGTCAAGAGCCATAATTTCCATGCCTCCTTAGTAAATGCCAAGGTTGAAAAATTCTAATTGTGTTGTTTCTATTTAGGGAAATTTTTGTCCAAACAGTCCATATGGCACTTCATATTATGGTTTGTATTTGAGATATTGTTAATTTAAGTGTCTTTGACCCTTTCAACTAGGGAGTGATACAAAATACTTACAATGAAGGCAAGGAAAAATCAGATATTCATTTGCCAGTCTTCATTTATCTCAGTAACAGTGAGACTGACTGTTCCTCCCATCCTCAAAGCTAATTTGAGGTTGGCAGAATTTGAGTTTTGATTTTCCCTGAATGCATACATGGATTGCGATATCTCAGATTCAGAAAATTGCTTAGGGTTAATGATGTATGTATGCTTCATTTTAGCCCCTGGATTTCCATCGCGGCTATGCAGTAGTAATGCACAAGTAGGTGAGAGGAAAATCAACCACCAGAAAACTTGTACTAAAGTTACTGGTGACACAGAATTTTCTTGAGACACAGATTGTTGAAAAAAGGAACATGAAAAACTTAATTGCTTAAAACTTCTGCAGATTGTGCAACAACTCAAAAGAAAATGAATTTGCCTGTCTCAGTTTCAATTGATTCCCAAATATTTCAGTATTAGCAAAAATTAATAGTTAATAACAGGGCCAGGGAAAGCCAAAAGCCAAAATGTGCATGACCTGAGCAATAGTTTAATGGTAAAACAATACATGATTTTAGAAGTGTTTTTGTTTAAGGTAACACTTCCCATTAGCATTCATGGTTTGCAATCTTGAGATTGTTTCACAGACAAGAAAAATACAGACACAACACAAAAAAACCAAACAGCTCACAGGGGAAAAAAAATACACAACTAACCACCAAAAGCTTAAAAGAAAATGCCGCACACATTACACGTGTATACAAACGTACACACACGCGCACACACCCCAAAGAAAACAAAAAACCAAAAAGTTTAATTCATGACATGCGTCGCACAGGGAATCCCAGTCGTTGGCAAATACCTTCAGCATGGTCATGGACATTTTCATCAGGGATACGTTCAATCTGAGTCTCTACAGACTCATCCCAAATGGGTCTGGTGTCAAAGATGTCTTCAGGAACTGACTGCTGAGTCTCACTGGATGGCACATTTTCAATAACTGAAACTTCTAGGGCACTACTGCTTTCATCATCTGAAACTAATTCTTGTTCTCTCTCTGACTGCGTGAGTCTTTCCACTAATTTAGAAGCTTCATCACTAATTTCTTCAAAGAATTCTATGGAGTTTTTGTAAAGGTCAAAAAAATGTTCCTTACTTTCTTTTGTGGGACTATAAGCACTGCGGGAGGCTGTAGTGCTTCTGCTTTTAACTGGCAACCGTGATGAAAATACCTTGGATCTTGCTGTTGTTGCCTCATCTGAGTCTAGCTCAAGCTTCATATCTCTCTCCCTCTCTCTGGTCTCTGCTTCTGCCTCAGCGTAACTCCTAGCTTTTATTGAACGTTTAGTCTTTGGGTCCGTGGGAGTACTTGCATCAGATTCAGATTTACTTCGGTTATCTTGTTTCATAGGTAGTTTGCTTGTCATGTCAAGAGCTTTGGGTGACTCTAGCTTGCGGACAGATGTGTCTGTGTATGTATATTGTTGTTCAGCTTTTTGGAAAGCTGCTTTGACAGGGATTTTAGACTTTGGTTTTGCTTGGTCATCTTTTCCTTCACCCTGCAAACTGTCTAGGAAGCTGTCTGTGGGAAGGCTCTCATTTTCTGATTGTTGCAAGGACTGTGATGCAGCAGCAGCTGTTCTTACAGGAATTTTGGATTTGCTTTCACAGGAAGGCACTCTCTCCATTAGAGCAGTAGGGATTTCAATGACAGATCTCTGTTCCTCTGGTGAAGAGTCTGGGGACTCATCACCCTGTTCAGAGCAAACTGATTTAGTGACTTTGGAAAAACCTAATCCATCTACTACAGACTGCTCAGGAGAGATAGGGCAAGGCACCTGACTGTTGTCAACCTCATCAGTCTCTGTTCCGGAGAGGGGCTCAGCTTCAGAGGCAGCAGTTTCTTTCTTTGGTGATTTTGAAGAAGCTGAAATACCCATTTTAATTGGAATTCTGGATTTAAGATCTGCTTTTGCAGTGCCTATGTTGGCACCTTCATCCGTCATTTCTTCTGATTTATCACTAGACTCAGATGCTGGGGGTGAGTATCTCACTGCATCTTTTTCTTGTATATCTGAGTCCTCCAATCCTGAAGGAGAAAATGGATCTGGTGAGCTCTTCAGCTTAGAACATTCCACCTCTGCTGCTTCTTTCATTTCTTCAGATATAGAAGCTTCTTCCTGAGGCTCCTGCCCCATTTGGAAGAAGTGAAAGCTTTCATCTGGATAGTTCCTTTTGGTCATGTCAATGGCTCCGCTTCTAGTCATTTCAAACAACTTCCCTTCCTGAAAAAGAAAAGGATTTTGTTCACTAAGTGGTGTCCCTTCTTCGGTGGGTGTTCTGGCTGGTGTTGTATCGGGTGTTGTGCCCTGGGATCGCCTGTCTACCATCAACCCAAATATCTTTTGTTCCTCTTCTTTCACCCGAGCTTCAAAAGCTTCATCATCTTCGCGTATTTCACTCCACATGTCAGAATCCACGTCAGTTTTAGTGATGACAACTTGACTGACCAAATTCTCTGTTTTATCTTTTATATCCTCAAGGGCAGATTCAGCTACTTTTGTGGAATCTGATGCTGAAGACCCCTGTGACGTTTTCTGAAATGCATCTTCTGGTTTTGGCTCTATTTCCATATACACTTCCTCTGAGGAGTGATATTTGCTACCTGTGTCTCTGCTAAGCAAAACTTCACCAGCCTGATCTTTTCCTTCTTCATCAGAATAGTTTTCCCTAGGTAGCGGACTTCTACCAGATCCTACCTTACTTTCAGAGTCAGTAAAGAAATGTCCAGAAGACACATTTTCGTAAGGGCTTACTATACAAGGAGCGCTACTTTCAGCAGCATCTGCTACACAACTGTCAAGCTCCACTGTTTCAGTGGTAAGGGATGAATACTCTGGTAAGGGTTCCTCAACACGAGTATCTCTTTGAGATGTTTCAAAATCTGTATCTGCTTTTCCCAAATCACTTCCCGCAGCAGAATGGTCAGTGGCATCATCTCCAGCCGGTTTGCCATCTTGTGGTACAGAGTACTCAGCAGTACTGCGTCCACAAGAACCACCATCTACTTTGTGAGACACAGCTCCTGTAGAAATGAGATCTGTGTGCGTTACCAGTGCAGTGGTTTTGCCATCTCTTTCAGTAGTATCACATTGCTGCAGTGTCAGTGAAGACTCAACATGAAGTTCTTTTTGACAACCGTCACCAATGGAATGACACAGAGTACCTCCAGATTGCGTGACCAGAGCACTGGGACTAACTGTCTCACACTCATCTGCACCGTTATATTGCGATTCATCAGTTTCTGCTGATACACAACCATCGGAATGACAAGTGCCTGATCCTCTCGTGGAAGCCTTACAGCTGCCCCCATGGGGAAGTGGTTCCTCTTTCTCATCTTCTGTTGGCTTATCGTGTTCTGCTTTAACTGCACCTATCCTGACAGAGCATTGCTTTGAATCAATGGGCTGAAAACCTGCTTCATCGGGGCTAGAACTGGAGTCAATACTGGATGGTAACGGTGAGGGTGGCTGCACTCGGATCACAGGCTCCATTAAGAGGCCTGAGTCGGCTTCTTTTTTTAGCTGAGTCAATTCTGGCTCGCTTTCTGAAGAGGAAGAACTTTTTCTAGATTCAGCTGCAGACATCACCACTGTAGGTATGTCTTTTTCTTCTGCAGCTGTTGACTCTGGTTCTTCAGCTTCACATGCAGCTTGCGAATCAGCAGTTACAGAAGATTCATCTTGCTTACAATCCCTTTTGTAGTCTCTCTTCTGTTTTGCTTCCTGTTCTAATTCATCAAACGTTTTTATTTTGGTCACCATTTTAAACATCTCCTCCTCAGGGGTGAATCTCTTCTTTGGTTCACTTTCTGAATCATCCTCTGGTTCTTCACTGACTTCAGGGATCACGGCTGACTTTGGTATGTTTGACAGTGCCTGTGAGTCTGCCGTTTTAGGTGTGATTTCATAGCTAATTTCTTCAGAACTAGGAGTTTCAGGTGAAAGAGGACTTTTCCCTGAACTCTCCATGAGGGATGTTTGCTCTAGGCTGTCATCATCAGCACTTCCCTCAGGGTCACGGAGAATCCTGGAACGCACCGATGCCAGCTCTGGGCAGGTTTCTCCTTTGCTAAGAACAGACTGAAGAGGACCCTGCCCCAAAATACCAGCCTTCACTGTTTGTTCTACAGGGCTACTTTCAAGGGAATCACGGCAGGGAGACTCTTTCATAGGACTGGGCTCCAAAGAATCAGGCGTTTTGTGTGATGAGTTATCTTCTAGCACTGGACTTGCTTCCAGGGAGTCTTTATGACTTATAGCCAAAGAGTCATCTGCAACTGGGCTAAAGCTTTCACTATCATGGCTAGCAAGTGTAAGTTCCAATTTCTGGGGACTTCTAACCACAACACGGCGTTCAGAGGTTATATCTTTTTCTTGCTCTAAAGCAGTGTCATGTGTTTCAGAAGACTGAGTTAAATGTGCAGTGGCTCTGGATTCTTTATCCCTGCTAACATCTTTCATAATGGAAGCTGAGCTACTTTCTTTAGGTTTATCAGCCTCTTCTTCAGAGGCTGTAGGTACAAGCTCTTCTGATACATGGTCAGAATGAGACTTACTAGTCTCAGTAACAGCATCTAGCTGTCTCTCAGTAATACCTTTTTCATCTTCCTTTGGAGAGAGTTCCTTCGGAGAACATGTTTCTGCTGTTGTGTGTGCTCTAGCTGCTCCTTTAGCTTCTTCAGTTTGCCCATCAGTTTTCTTTGGTGAGAATGAAAGGCTTTCGGGACTTGTTTCTGGAGTCTCTGCCAGACCCTCATGCTTATAACTTTCCTCAGAGCTGATCTGAGGCGTTCCGTCAAGTAGGCTACCTGGAGAATCAGCCACACCTTCGTGTTTAAGGCTCTCTGAGCTCCCATCAAAAGCAGCACTCTGCAGAGAAAGAGCAGGAAGGAATCCATCTTTCACATACTCTGTAGGGAAAGCAACACTGAAAGGGCTGGTCAGTACTTGCTCCAAGTTAAGCTCTCCCTCCTCTGTCACTGAAAGGTGTCGGAACTGTTGATATTTGTCATTATCCTCCAGCTCTTCTTTAATTACATCGGAAAAGTCTGTTGAGGTTTTTCTGTCAGGGCTGATCTGGAAGTCAGTATCTCCTTGCTCATCGGAAGTCCTGCCCTTCACAACCGCTGTATCTTTGGCACTTTCATCATCAAATACCGGAGGGAGAGGCTCAGTTGGCTTTTTGCTGCTCTGCTCTTTTACCTGGTCTTTACTTACAGCTTTCTTGGTAATTTCAACAGTAGAAACTTGCGTTTTTCCTTTTTTTGATTGTGGCTCTTTCTCTGCTTTTGATGCCGTGCTTTGTTTGTCCTTCTGTTTGTCTGTCTTGTGGCTTGCTACTCGCCTCGTTTCACTTTGTGAAGAAATTGGTTTCCTCCGAGTTGTTTCCTTCTCAGGGAGCTGTTGCTTCTGTTTGACAGATTTGTGCTCAAACAGTCCAGATATATTCTTGGATGGGTCTTGACCTGACTGGAAGGCTTTCATCAGTTCACGAACTGACATAGTCTCCTCAAGTCTTTCTGTCTTAGAAGAAGGTGAAACAGGTGGTTGTGCTTTGTGTGCTACTGGTTTTTTGACTTGTACCGGTCTTTTAGAAGCCTTTTCAGTAGTGCCTTCTTTTGTTTGAATTCTGACAGGTAGTTTTGACCGTATTTTTTGTTCATCTTCCACTCGTTTCTGAAGAGCTTTAACTTTATCTTTTATTGAGCCAATAGGAGTTTCCTCTATAACGGGGGATACAGCTTTAGCCTCAGGAGCAGCTGTCAGTGTTAAGCCAGGTTCCTCACTGAGTGACCGATCTGAAGTGAGCTTTGTTAGTCCTGGTCGTTCTTCACTGCTGTGCATCTTGCCTTCCTTTTGCTTTTGCTTGTCTCTTAATTTTGTCCTAACCGGCTTTTTAATTTCTAAGGCTGGCTTTTGTTGCTCCTGCGGACTTACTCTTTCAGCTGTTGGAGATTCTTGTCCTTCTTTTTCAGAATCCCTGCTTATTACTACAGCTTCAAATCTCTCTTCCACTAGGTCTTCTTGTAAGGCTTGTGGCTGTACCTCATGAAGAGAAATATATGTTTTTAAATCCTCTGTAAGGTAATCTACCATTCCTGTCATGTCTGGCTTCTCCGGTTTTGTTGTCCCTTTGTCCAGCCTGACTTCTACACAGGTAGGTTCAGTGACTTCTAAAGGAGCATTTCTTCTGGCCTCTTCAATTTCTTCATCACTGACAATGACCCATTCTTCTTCTACAAGTTCTTGTTTGGAAAGCGACTTCTGCAAAACATGTTCTTCTCTGGGATAGGATCCACCTCTCAGAATTTCATTTACTTTTTCTAAGTCTTCTTTCACTCTTTCAACTATTTCAAAAGGCTCTCCTGGCTCTTCTTCAGTGGGTTTTCCAAGATCTTTCACTTTAATGGAGCCTGATTTATCAGAAGGGTCAGTTGTCAAGATGGCAGTCATTTTGATCAAATCTTGTTTCATCTCAGAAACTTCAGACAACAGGTCTGGACTGGCTAGTACAGGGACTTCATTAACCAGATGGCTTTTCAGGATAGATGTTTCTGTAGATTCTGTCTCGTCATCTTTGATGCGAATGAAAAACATTGAAAGTAAAATGGAAATCAAAAATAGAGATTGGAAAATGTAATCAGGACTGAAAATGACAGTCTTTGGTTGCAGTGGTAGGAAGGTCAACAAAATGGGCCAGGAATGGTGGATCCACAAGATCTGAGGGTACAAGAGCAAAGCAAAGCTAACGGTGGGGGTGGGGGGGAAACTGAAAAGGAAAATGGCAGGAAATAACTTGCTTAATTTTATCAATATAGCACAACCACACATACATTATCAAAGCTGTAACAAACCAAATCAGGACACCACTTAAAAACCAAACCAAAAACAACAACAACAAAATTCAAAATTAAAAACAGAAGAAACACAGTGAAGTTACACAAAGATAGCATCTCAAGATTGTTCAGATGTTACAGATCAATGTTCAAATAAAATAAAAAAAAAAAACCAAACAAGAAAAAAAGGGGAAAGCATTAGAACTGATTGAAAGTTGATTTCCTCTAAGAGAAAGCCAGTGTTAGCAAACCGTCAGAATAACATTGGGTTAACATTTTTTTTTTTTTCTTAATGACCAAAATAAAAAGTTAAAAGTAATTCTGCAGTAATCTAAAATATGATCAAATACGTAGAGATCTGAATCAGCTGCAAACCGGCATTTCATCTAAGGGGATTTCACACCTAAACAATGAAACAAACATTCTTTTGTTTTAAGAGGCATGGTCCTTTCCTTGGAACATCCTCATTGACAACTAATGAATTGACTGAGGAAAGAGAGGACAGAGAAGAAAAGGAGAGATAATAAGAAAAAACTGTGAATCAACTCAGAAGTGATTTCAAAGTTTAAAAAAATGTAATGTATGGCAACCAAAAATCAGAGACAGTCACACTAGACACATACATACAATTCATGTAAGGCAAGTTATTTCCATGCAAAGCAAAGGTGTTGCAAATGCTGCTGGGTATGTAACTTCGGTTAAAAAACAATAGCTCTGAAAATTAATCATATAAATTAAAGATACATGAAAATATCGTAAAACATACTGTGGTGAAATATTTGACTAATCTGTGCAATCAATGTACAGTAAGCTGGATGCAGGTAATTCCCATTATGCCTTAACTGCCTGCTGGGAATATTTCATTTCAGGAAGGACTACTAGAAAATGTGTATTGAGCAGGATGAAACACTGGAGGACTGAAGCAAGTTATGAACAGAATGCAATGCTTAGAAATTATAATTGTATCTTTTTCTTTTAAAGGTAGAACATCATATAAAACTTGACCCGTTTCTGCACCCCCATCTAAAAGTCATAGGAATAACGCAAATAAGGAGGACCTAAGCAATACATGTATCTCTTTGTAAAAAATACCCATTTTGCTATGCTGTTCTCTTGTGTGTAATGAATGCTAAATGTTTGAGCTGTACATTATTTATAACCAGATTGCTGGTGGTGATTTTGGTGCTGAAAATTTGGTGCTGCTGTTTTTACTGTGAACTGTCTAGTGCATACTGAAATGCTATCTAGTAATTTTGTGGATTTTAAACACATTTTCATAAATGTCAACCGGCTGACTATCGCACTGGCCAAACAGTCAAGTTAATTAGCCTGAAGCAAAGAAGCTCTGGTGGGAAATAAAATGCAAGCACTATCCAAACGGCGTGTGGCTTGTGGCAGGAGTGCTTGTTGGGGTTCTCTGTTTCCTAACTGGTTAGCAGAGTGAGGAAGCAGTAGTAGGATTACTATTAGAGAAAAATAAGGTAACTCCTAAACTGTGAGGAATGGTCAACAGCTGTCAGTAAATGCAGCTGGTAGAGTGCAGGACAAGGACCTTTTAGGATAGGTAGTGTATCATTAACATCCCAGATTAGTCCCCCTCCCTGCCATGTTACAAGCTTTTGGACATGATGTGGTTGGCCTCCCTCACACCTGCACTGGAACGTTCCTAGCTCGTATCACAAACCTGTTTGTTCTGCCAAGGAAGGTGAGCATAACACAACTGTCTTGGTGGCTGCTCAGTCTCTCAACGTAACCTTGAAAACTAAAGTGCAAATGTTTGTTTCTGAGAATAATTCTTTAGATCAAGTAGAACAGCTGAAACAGAAGATGCTGATAAAAATCTCTCAGTTTATTATAGTGTTCTGGAGGTTCTGTTGTTTGATTTTTATCGCTTGTTTCTTTCCTCAGTTGGAAATTGTTTTGGATTGAGCAGAGTGGATTTGAAACTCAGTACCTCTAACTAGTAAGCTCTTGTGGGTCACATTCTTGGCTTGCCCTCATTCTTTTGGATTCTTCTCATGAGAGCTGTTTACTTGTATTAACACTTCAGCAGGCCAGGAAGGAACTGACTCTACAGCCAAATGATAAAGCCTCTAACACACTTTTCAGCAACATCAGTTCTAATCCTGGTTCTGGCTGAGACCTTTTAAGGTCTATTCATGAAGGTGAATTTGGCAGGATGTTGACATGGGTGAGATTTTCTGCGTTGTCTAATTAATCCCTTTCTCTTTAAGTAAATAGTTATTCCCAAACGAAGGACATGCACATGTGAGTCCTAGTTCTTACTGAACAGTACAACTATTAGGCCAAAAAAGCAGTCAGCCGCTTGTATGTTACATCATTGCAATTAAAAAGTTACTTGAACTAAAGACCACCATTAGCAGAAGGTTAAGGGAACTGGGCTAACTGTCTGAAACGAAGTTGCTTGGTTGTAAGTATATTTTCCAGCAATTTGAATAGCATGATGTGAGCCATCTCAGTGGTCTTTAAGCAGGCACTTGCTGGTCTCCTTTGCATTAATTATGCTTTTAACAATTCCTGGGAACAGTGTCTCTCTCACTTTCCTGCTTGCAGCTGTTCTACCTAATTCTCAAACTAATTCTCCATTAAGCCAAAGGAAGAAGCAGCAAAACTAAATTGCTATCTGACTGGTATTTTCATTCATCCAGTGTAAGAGTCACCAAAAATTCTAGCTCTGTGCTATGTTGAATTTAGATGAGTCTGTGTCAGCCACCACTGAACAACCTCACCAAACCTGCATCCCACCACCTTCCTTAGCGGGGGCATACTGCATTGAGTAAATAATCGTGCAGCAGGAGGAGCACTCAAGCCTTTTTTCACCTCTCTATTTTACTGTTCTGTTGAATTCACTTCCTGTTTCCCATGGCCAAGGTGAGTCATGGGGTGACTGAAATTCCACTCTGCTAGCTATACTATGGTGTGTCTTTTCCAGCTTGATGAAATTGGTCGTCCTGGTGTAAATAATAACAAATTACAGCAAAAATCTGATTCTAACAATGTTATTAATCATGGTGAATACTATTTCTCACCATGTTATTAGCTATTTTGTCACCCTGATGTCTTCATTCTCTAAATGAAGCATTTCTGCTTTAGACAAAGGAGGTTTTAGGGGAATGATCATTCATTTGATCTTCAGGATCATGGTGCTTTTGTCTTTCCAATTAAAACTTGTACATAGTACATCAAGAATAAAAAACCCTTAAAATGCAATGTGAAAAAAAAGGCAAGGCATTGCACTTTAAACGGGAAAAAAGACAGAAGTAATTTCCTAAACACATTTAACAAATCACTGCATTTGAAAACAGTTCTTATTAGAGATACTCTTCCATGTGTGTGTGTGATTTGTGTCTTCATTAAAGGAGATCTTTGGCATTGTGAAGCACTCACCCTCAGTTTCTAATAAAAACAGCCTGGTTCTGTATATATGAAAGGTATATGTGCTGTGCCGAGCTTAATGGTCATATTTCACCACAGTAAAGGGTGGGGAGGGGGGGAAGGGTTGAACAGCCTGATTACTTTGGACAGTATCACTTTTTTCCCCCATGAGATTAATTAATTACATTGGAGTATTAATTATGTTTTCATTAAAAGTGATACTGTCATTTATCTCAGTATGAGGCAACAACGTATGTCAACAAATGGACAAAACAACAAAATGGAGGGATGAGCATTCATACAAGCAAAATAGCAATAGCGGGATCACTAGGGATGTCAAAGGAAAGTAAATGCTTAGATGAACTGTTTTAAACTGTATTACTTGTTAATTTATACATTAAAATGTATTTAATTGGATAGCTGCTTTGGTATTAAATTGTTTTCTATTACATTTTTAAAGTATTGATGTTATTAGCAATAGCAATTAAAGCTTAGCTCTCTTTCATGCTTGTCTTTATTCTTAACCATCTTTCACACAAATTGCATTATAACATTTTCAAGAAAAGAGAAAATCTTACTTTTTTCTGAAGTCATATCAACCTGGAAGAGAAAAAAGGGGGAAATTTAAAGATTCAGATATAATCAAAATGTATGAGGTCACTAGTGAAGGTTGAGTCAAATCCACTAGATGTATGGAGACATACAGATTCATTGATTTAAATGGAACCAAGAATGTATTTAAAATAATGGTAAAAGCATGGCTTGCTTTATTTAGTATTTCTAATAACAGAAGAATAGTTACTTTGCTATAGTTACGGTCAACAGTAGATGCAAAACATTGCAATGTATTTTCTTTAAATGCAACCAGCAGTATAAAGGATGCAGACTTTTGTATTACTGGGCATGTCGTTGCATTGTTCTTAATTTGCTTCTTCCCATCTAATGGAAAAAATTCCACTATGGTCATCTGAAGGCGTATGTCCCATCTGGAAGGCAACTAGCACCCTTCCTACATAGTTTCATTGGACATAGTCATTCTGGGACTGCAGTTTGCATTTTTGCCTCTGTACTTTGTGGTGATGAAAAGCAAGTGCAGAAATGACTGCAGACTTGCTACTGCCTAAGGCAAGAACTAGGACTTGATGCCACTAATAGCTATTGATACCTCTAAATGGAAGCAGCGATGGCCCTCAGAGGCCATCTTTTTGATTTTTCAGAGTGTATTTGGGCATAGATCGAGAAAGCCATACAATTTTATTGTTACTCTAAAGAAAACAATAGTCCTTGCCAAAAAAAATTAAAAAAAAAAAAAAGCAGTGTCAGACTGTGAAAATTCAAGAAGCACATTTTTGAAGTTGCCTTCTAGTTTGACTTTTTTTCAGTTTTGCTAGCACAGTCATTTGTCCACACAAGCAAAAAAAAATAAAATACTTTGGTTGTGTAAATTCAGATATGCAAAAGTGTACAGACTTAGAGGTAGCACTAAACGTTGAATTTCCTACACAAACTTGTGGTGGCAGGATGACTGTGAAGAATGAAAACCAGCTATGCAGTACCGCTGATACAATATGCTGTGTATGTTGAAGCCCCCAAGATAAGTTTTCTAGTGAGTGTTGAAAAGCTTTTACTTGTTTAAAAGTAGTCTTTATAAAGATAAATGCAATATATTGTCTCAGTTAAGATGCTACTAATTCTTCCTTTTCCATAAATCAAAAACGAATACAAGTAAATCACTGGCAGCACTTACACGTTCATACATGCCTTGCAATCATTTAGGTGACGTTATTAAATTTCACACTGAGCAGCATGTATTAGGGATCCATAATAGTATGAATTCCTCTGATGCTGAGATTGCCCTACATGGTAACCTAGGAACCCTAGAATACTTTAATTCCCCTTTTAAGTTCCTCCAAATCAGTCTGGAATTATGTCAGCATACTAATGAATAAAGTAAACAAAAAAAGAACTTCAAATGTAAGGTGGTTGTGGCCATTAATGAGCTTGTCTTTTTGTGCTTCAGTTTCTTACATAAAAAGTCATTAATGTTTGGAAAAAAATTTTCCACTGCTTTTACAGAGTGTAGATTTGTTAAAAACAACTTTTGGGAACTTCCCTGGGAAAGCATAAAGAGCATTATAGAGGCTACAAGAATTAGTTTCATGCTTTTGCTATGAAATCGAATGATCACCTGATAAGAAATGTTACCTTCTGAATGAATATAGTGGGAATTAGCTGAAAAACTTTGGCCATGTTTTCACTTGAACAGTGCCTGTATTTCAGCGCTGAAATAGGAGTGGTAAATATTTCTGCAATGATAATAGGGAACTGCAATCCATGCAACAAAACTTCTGAACTCTGTTTTGCAGGTCATGGAAAAGATGTCCATCATCTTTGGGGAGCAGGCTGTTCTCACAGTGCTGGCACTCTTACTTGTTTCCAACAGCTGAACATCATCAAAATGTGAGGATGCTTTTCTAACATTCCTCATTCATGTAGGGGTCAGACCTTAAGAAACATCTGTAACTGCCAGAACGGGGCTGGGAATGTAGTGGGGAGTTGGCCACATTTCTCCATGAAGATGCAATTCAGTTTATGCTAAACTCTACACCTTTTACTTGGAGTAAACTTACTTGTAACTTCTGGGTTAACACTGATTCTGTACCGGACTTACGTAATCCATCTCAGAAATCTGTAAGATCCAGTCTACTGGATGTTATAAATAGACAAAATTTGTGAATTGCAGCCCTTCCAGGTATGTACAGGTAGCGCGTTCAATTGCAGTCTGGTCACAGACTCCCCCCCAACAGTGGGGAACTCGCTAATGGAGGTAATTGTTGTATTTAGGTCTGTTCCTCTGCCTCTATTCCCCCCTACACACCACCACTAACTAGAGGAAGCATATTCAGACCATGCTTAGGGGTATTAATAAAAAGTATACTATGCCAATGATCTGAATACTTCAGACAAGTCCAGTAGCAACCCCATGTTATTTTTAGGAAGCGGGATAGTTCTCAGAATCAGAAAAACCAATCCCATTTCGCTTGTTTTGTGCTGCAGAGAATAAAGCTTAAAGAAGTACACTTGTATGGCTTATTTTGGAGCAAAGAATTTTTGAATTATTAAGGAACCGTTTGGAAAGCAAAATGAATTATTATAAGCCTCCACAATCAGTGCACCTGAATCTGTAAAACTTTAATGCAGCGAAGGTTAAACTCAGTAAATTCCAAAAGTGAGCCTGTGCAAGTTTTAAGTACACTCCTCTTCATTGTTTTTGTAGCACTGACCTAATGATTGATACGCCTGTTTCACTACAGATTTAATCTTCCAAGCTATACCTGTTAGTTGTATTGTAGCAGTACACATAAGCAATAACATGCTGTTAAAGCAACATTACCTCCTCTTCTTGTTCTTGATCTGATTCTGATTCCTTTCAGTTCCAAAATGCCATGCAAAGAGAGAAGGGGAAAACAGAGCAGGCAAAATGCAATTTTTTTTAGAAGACTGGAGTAGGAAAAAATAACTTCTGACAACATTTAACAGAAAAGAAAATGCAGTACATTTTTTGCTGCAATTGATTTCTTAGGTCAAAAAGCAGCAAAACTAAACTGTCAGTTTAAAACACAAAAGGCTACAGAATCAAGCAAATTACAAACAGAAAAGTTGCTTCCGGGTGTTAAGACTTCCAGTGATCCTTATTTGTACCAAGACTTAAAATATATACATGCATTTGCACCCATAAATTAGCACAAATAAATATTTAAAATAGTTAAGAACATTACCTATTTAAAGTTGAAATATATTGAGATGTGTTGTTTTTAAATTACACAAAAATGCTGTAAATGCCAAGAAAAAATGAACACCAACAGGCAAGATTTTGGACAAACAGCCAGCCTAACACATTCCTAAAAGACATGCAGCTCCTAATCTGACAAGGACAGTAAAAAATCTGAGTTACCACAGAACAGCAATAAACTGATTCTTTCTAAGGAAACAAGTGCTGCTTAACATCTGATCTCACTTAAACAGGAATCAAGGGCACTCCCATGATTTATGAGAGTTCAACTGGTCTCAGTCTTGCTATTTATAAATACTAACTCATACTAGAGTTTTCCTCTCCTTTTTTCTGTCCTTGATATTGGACTATTTTCTTCCCCGGGTACATTAATAACTGTTGTAACAAGATTCTGAAGACAGACCATTTACACGATGTGACGCACTCACAGATTCCTGAAAGGTTTGATCAGAGGTAGGAAGAAAAGTCAGTGTCAAATGTCAATGTAATATTAAAATCTCGTCTAAGAAAATACTTTTAGCACTGCTATAAACTTTCCAAATTCTGGAGCTCAGGTCTGCTCCATTTTTATCACTATCACTGCAGATAAACAAGGCAGTTAGCTAAAAATGCTATTGCAAAGCTCATGAGCTTTCAAATTGGCCAATGAAAAAAATGACAAATAAATTTCAGTCCTTCTGTACTTCATACCTGAAGAACATCATAGGATCTACAGACATCCTTATACTTTGTGAAACAGGTGTGAATGGTAACTTGGTCTCCAGAGAGGTGTCACAAGGCATGGTTAGAAAGCGTGGGAAGCATTTGGTAAAACAAAAAAATGAGCACAGAGGTTCTCATGGAGTCCCTGGATGTCTCATCCATGAACAGAAACTGGGTAAAATTTCTGTATGAAATAATTAGCATAGGTCTTGCACAACACCACATGAAACTATGGGAGCTATTTAATGCAAATTGGATTTTTGTCTCCCTTCTGTCATCTAAGTTCTCAGAAAATATTAGGTAACATCTTTGAACGCTAGCATTAAGAGTACCAAACCCAAGAAACTGAAAGCCCTTGGGTGGTATTTATTCTTCTTTAAAACACCTGACTACAAAGCGTTAATGATATTTTGCCCTCCTACTCATTTCTTGTTTATATGATAATGCTGATGACTACAGATCAGTATAATTTCACAGTACCTTTGTGTAAATGGGTAAAGTGATGTTTAAATTACATATGGCTTGATGAACGAGGCCTCTTGTAGATTTTGGCTCCTTCATGAATGACAATCGTCCACAGGGCTCTTGAGTGGTATCTCGCACCTGGTAGAGCAAACATAGACATATAATCTGTTATTTTGCTGTTTTGCTAAACGATCTACTTGTGCCACTCAAAACTATTTAGCAGGAAGAGGCTAGATGTGGGAGGCAAAAATGATGTGGGTTTTTTTTTTTCCCCCCCTGCTTGTTTATAAGTGTAGATAGGGAGGTATTTGGATGTCAAAGCAAGGAAAGACACAAGCGTATACATGCTTACACGTTAGAAACTTGTCTACAGCAGGCAGTCCTAACACGGTAATCACAGTCTTAAAAGAAAAAAGGTATTCCATTATGATTGGGCTTCTATGGTAACTTACAATACCCATTTTTCACTGAAATGGTTCCCCAAGCTTTATGGTCACAACAGAGATGCACTTTGTGTTAGGTGACCAAGTCATTTTCCCCCATATGACAAGAATATGTATTTATGCTGATGTTAGTGATAACGCTTTGCTCAAAATTTTAGTATTAAATATTCTGTTGGCTACTCTTCTGGCTGAGTGGCTGAAAACAGTGAAAGATTACACTTAAAATTTCTTCTCTTGCAAAACATTTTCTCAAATGTATTAATAAATACTAGTCTTAGTATGAAGAAATTTGCTGGACTATATTTATAGGTGTGGCCATTATTATCTACAAAAGATACTACACCATGCCATACTTCAAGATTTTGCAGTGAATCTTAGAAAAATCTCTTCCACAGTTGTTAGTAGAAAAAGGTGTAAGCACTTAGAACTTAAGATGCTGGTGATGTAGTTTTAGCTTTTGTACATTATGTCAGGAGGATTACGTATAATATCACAGATGAAAGCATTACCTCATTCTTAGCTTTCTGAACTGATAAAATGATACAATTAGATACACATGTACTAACTTTATCAGGTTGAAAACCCTAGATCTAAAGATACACATGTTTTTGAACATATTTTGGAAAAGCCATCGTGGAAGAAAAACCACAAAGCCAAAAGGTAGGTGGTGGCATAGGTGAAGTTCTAAATTAAAACAAGCTTACAAAACATTGCTAGAAAGGAGGGAGAGAGTCTGAAAGTCATTGAGCAGCATACTGAAAACTTAACACAAAGAAGGAGTGGTTTTGATTTTCTCCACTTTTTGGAGGCTTCCATTCATAAGGCATTTCTCTAAAACTGTTTTGTAATGGCAATAGTGTACTCCGTTGTAGCTGGGATGTCCCACTGGAAGGGGAAGTTTGTGGGAAGAGGTTTGCAATACTCTCTAAATGTCTCTTGCCAGAAGAGAAGGTGGTGGTGGCTTGGTGATCACAGCGAGGGTGCTTTTTTATGTGACTCTCTGTAGATCTCATGAACGACGCAGATGAGCCCCGTGGACCATGGTGTTTATGTCTTGGCTCTATAGCTAGGGCTACAGCATTAGTTAATTTTGGATGAATGGAGATTTTTTGTTTTGGCTTTTGTTGTACAAAATTTCCTACTCACATAACAGTTTTAAAATAGGATAGTACAGTAATAGACACTACATGGATAAAATTAGGTTACAGTTGGGAATTTATCAAAATTAATTACTTCCTTTTTCCTTTGTTCTCAAAATTATCGTAAAACCATAACTTGAAGATCCAAAAAGGAGCCCTGCTTTTCCTACTGCACCCCCAAGGAAGTTTTGCATTGCTACTGAAGAGAGATGATTATTGGAAGAACAGGTCTATCTCTGTTTACAGCTATATGCATATTTACATATTTATTACACACTTACAACAATCATTATTTGACAGATTTCTGCCAATTCTACAATGTTTTATGACACTTTTTTGCAGTTTCTGCACTTTTTTCCTGCAATATATTGAACCATGATACAGAAGAACAAACAACATCAAACCTGATCAGCTCTTTAGATTATTAGGTAGAGACAGGATTCCTAGAAGTACCATTTTGGTGCCTGAAAGAACGCTGTGGACACAGTCATGGATAGCAGAACACAGGCACAGACAATTATATTTACAGAAAAATCTTCCTAAATTTTAGGTAGCACATCTGGTTGTTTTGGCAACCCAAGTCAACATGTAATTCATTACCATAAATTAATTTGGAACTGTTCTTCAGTCTACTAAGTTTACTGTAACTCAGAAGTAGACAAAAAATAAAAGTCCAATCCATAGCTCACATTATGACATTACCTTAACAAACAGAGGAAGTCTATTTTCTTTGAAGGCAAAGAAACTGAATATATGATGTTGCCCACTCTTTGTTAGTGGCACCAGATTGCCAAAGCAGTCAACATAGATGGGTTTTCCTTCTAATACCTATTGGAAATGAAAAAGAAGCAAAGCAGCAATTAATGACAATGAGGTGGTTAGGATTTCTTCTTAAGCATAATTCTGTGGTAGTTTTGATCAATTCCTTAAGTCACCAGGACTTGTCAGCATTTACAAGATTTGTTATGTACAGTTATCTAAAATCTGTGGAAACATTTCAGATTATTAAATTCCAAATGGAATCCATTGTTAACTCAGTAACAATAGTGTGACACTATAAATGACCAAATGAGTATTCAGTGTCATGAATCGGGGCAAATTCTCAATCTATATTTTAATTTTGATTTTATATTGGCTGATTTTATTTTAGCATAGTTTGCTAACCTGGCCTCATCGTAACAGTCTAAGAAGTATTTTCTTCAGCAATCAAATCAGAAGTCCTTGTTTTGACTGGTAAGATAATAAGCCAGTCTGGGAATATCATGAAGTTGCAGAGGACCTTTTTACCAATGCAAAAATTTTCTGAATCAGATAACCTATGTGTTTAATCTACTTGCAACAGTCTGTTACAGCAGGCAAACACAGTGTTTTATCAGTAGATTCTGTTTATTTCAGCTAGATTTGTAAAGGCCTAGAGCTTTTGAAAGTCAGGCCTCAGGTAAATGGCTCTCCGAAATCCCTATATAATGATACCACCTGCATCTTTGGATTGCTATTTTATGGCCCCTTGACACGTTTAAATCTCAGCTCACCAGTTTTGGAGATGTTCTCTTCAAAATGCCAGTGCATTAACATCTCATTCTTACTTTCCAGAAGTTCAGCCTTGTCATTCAGTTTTATAAGCTTGTATTTTATCTAGCTGCTCTGCACAAGAAATGCCTGTCAGAGCTTCAGGAACAGTGAGCACAAATCTTTTAAAGATGGGATTCTCATGGAAAAGAGACCATCCTGAGCAGAAGAGTATACCATGCATGCAGTTAAAGCACTTTCAATTTGCCATCCCTTCTGAGAAAGCTAACAGAGCCAGAAAAACCACATTTAGCAGGCAGTTTGCTGGATTCCACATAGGAAAGCTTTTGCCCGTTCAGCAATAGATGTAATTTTTTTTCTTTTTTGTAAAGCAGAGTATTAATCAAACCTGCTGGTTTAACTTCTTTGTTAACATAGGTAACAATCTATGCAAAGATGCTGACAAAATGTGATACTGTTGACCGTCTTTTTGGCAAGTGATACTCATTTATGGAGTTACTGGAAGTTGAGATTTACCTGTCCTTTTGGCTTTGACTATCTCCCCTTTTCTTGCAACACCCACTTAGCATCAGGCTCAGGACCATAACAGTTCAGCAAAGAACACCACCTCAAAACTCATCTTTACTCAGACATTCCTCTAAGGGCAAGTCAGTAACTGAAAAATTCAAGATGCCTCTTGGTAGTTTGCTACAGAGCTAATTAAAATTAGCTATGTAATCACTGCAGACTGTACAGAAATGACTATGAGGTACTTGGATTAAATTTAGGGCTAGCCTGCATCCATAGAACTTAGTTGTAGGCTAACAGGAAAAAGTCCATTTAACAACACCTATCCACTATCTCTCAGCTCACCGTTGAGTGGCTTTAGTCTTGTTGTTCACCTGAAACCCCAGCCAAGCCACGCACAATTCTTACAAACTGTTGCATTTTGTTTAATAAAAGTCATGGGCAAGGTCTCCTGCTTGCATAACTAGCCATCTCATAATACTTAGTTGGCAGTAGCTACTCTAGTTTTGAATCTGAATTAAAGAAATGCTGACCCTAACACCAGAGAAAAAGAGAACAAAGAACCTGAAACTGCTGGACCAAATGGTAACCCCCAATTTTATTCTATTACCTGATTTCCCAGCACAAAGTCAGTCCAGTTCCTAAGTACAACTGTTTAACAGACCCACCATAAAAAAGCATCTTGGGAAACCAAATTCTTTCAATTTTGTTTTGTCCTATGGGTTTTCTAAGCTTTAGTCTCGTAATAGAGAGCTCAGACTCCACGTCTGTATTTACTGTCTCCTTGAACCCAGCTTAAGGTTCTGCTACCTATTTTTGTTAATCGCTGAGGACTGCCCTGAGAACACACAGGGTGTCCCATCTGAATGCTGATAATAATATGAAAAAAGCAAAACCACGGTATTCCCAAAGTCAGACAGGGCATTCCTTTCTAACTTCTGATAACCAGCTGACTGGATTTCCTTGTGGGTGAAGCCCACAATTACCTTCCACCTCGGCAGGCTGACCCAGGAAGACCCAAATGCAGTCAGGTGAATATGGCTAACCTTCCACCAGCCCCCGTGGACCTTAGATTGGCAACTGCCCCTTGGGAATAGGATTTCATTATTTTATCTGGCAGCTACCTTTCCTTTACATCTGACAAAAGTCGAAGTTTCCATCTTATGATGCATGATAATGCATCATGACAGTATTTGTGGGCACTGTCACATTCTTCAGTACTTGCAGCAGATAGAGGGCAGAAAATATTAGCTTAAAAACATACATTAGAAAATGGAGAAAACTTTAAGATTCTTGTATGGTACCTCTACATCCCTGCTTCTGGCAACTTCAGCAAAATTTTCTTGTTGTTCTAGAGTTTTATCCACCTTGTCATCTGTCATGCAAAAACATCTTAACCGTGCTTCAATGGGATCATGTGATTTGGCAAACACCACAAATTTGGCCATGTAGGGGACACAGATAATCTCTCTGTACACTTGGGAAGCAAACGTAACAGATTCTTGTGTCTGTCGACAGTCTATCAACCAAAATCTGTAAAACAAAATGAAGAGTTGTATAATCAGCACAGAAAGATTTAGGCAAGAAAATGTTTTCCCATCTTGGCAGCATTAGCTGGTAACCACACCAATTGTATATGACAAGTCAGAATAAAGTAAAACAAAATCAGTTACCATTTGGGAAGAATAGCCTAAGAATGGTCATGGTACCCTCTATGCATTTAGGAGCATGAAGCAAAATCAACAGGGAAAGCATCTGGACCAGAACATACTCTCCTAAATTCCAGATGCAAACCCTTCACAGAGTTCTCCTGCTGCACAAATTCCAGGCCATTGTTTGTCTTTCTGGTAAGATCTCACTCAGCTGGAAGCTTATTTGCTTCCAGGTATGACATGACTGACTTTTAAAGGCTTTAAGAAGCTCACTTGTCCTGTGGCAGACAGTCTCATGTATCTTCTCTGAAGATTTAAATATATGAACCTTTTCATAATTTTGTGTTTATTTTATATATATATATATATATATACACACACACACACATATATATAATTTATAAGTATGTTTATAATATTTAAACAATTACTGATGGCTTACCAAAATCAAGAGATTCTGGAAATTCATCACAGTATCCAATAAATGTTTTTTCTTCTATCGAAAAGCTGGCTATGGCCTAAACTTTGTTTTCATCTGAATTGAATCCTTTCAGGGAGAATATGTGATCAAGCGTTTCCTGCCTTTTACCAAGAAATAAGTCTCTTCTAGAATAAGCTCAGTGGTCTCTGTTTTCCATCACTTTCAGCAGCTTCTGATGATGTTTGAAATGGTGATTGAGCTTATCACCATTCTTCTAGAGCTGCCCAGAAGGTCTCCGAATTTCTTCTTGTTTATCACGTGTCATTATCTGATATCTATGCAGAATATAAGTAGAGAAGGGTGTACTGGAAGTGTACAGTTCAGATTTCCCACTAACCACGACTCTGCAATACGTGCCTTTCTTCTAGAGAAATACAGGTTCTTTTTGACAGCCGACCTCCATCTCTATTGTTGAAATATAAAGCTGCCTTACCCAAAACTCTTTGTTTTTCTTCTATCACCTAGCTTAAAAGGTTAGCAGTACATTCCTTACATACAATATCAAAAACTGAGGGTCTTTAGTTCGATGTGAATTATTTTGTCCACTGTGTAACTAACACTGCATGCAGAATCAGAGATTATTCTTACGTGAATTTAGTCAGGGACTTGTAACTTTGATTTTGTAGTAAGTATTTGTAATGCCTGTTGAAGACCAGCGATACGTATATATTTCTGTATCTAAGCCATATTCTATTTTGAAGACCCTGTAAGCAGATGTGTCCACATCTGATTCCTACTACCCTTGCCTCACAGAGGTTGTGATCACCACTGACTCCCTTTTCATTGTGGTTTCTAACATGCTGTTTTACTGACAGCATCTTTCTAATGTATATACTGAATCCTCTACACCAGTGGTTCCCATGATACATGTACCAGAAGTCAAACATAAACATGTTCAAAGCAACAGGCAAATACTGCTGGAATAAATTGCTTCCTCTCACGATATGAAGCCAGGAGCTGCCACTGCTATCTCATTTAAGTACCACCACGATAGAGAAATACTTTAAGATTACAGGGTAAAGTCATAAGTTGTCTGATTTCACTAACACAATTATTACAAAGGAACATTTGCCTCTTACAAAGAATTGCTAGTGTGTCTGCACTGGCAGAAACCACCTCAAAACCTACCAAACAGGCGCCATTACTTAAGACATACCATGGATGTTGCAACTCAAGTCTAGAACTTCTGCTTCCAGAACAGGTCCTCTTGTGTCAAAAATGACCCTCCTCTTTACTGAAAACCACAGGTTCTCTACCTTTTCTTTGAGCCATTCAAGCCAGAACAGCATTGCCCGTTAATGAAAATTTACAGAATTTCCTTATACCTTTGTCAAGACAACTGAACTATTATTTTGCAAAGATACCAACTTTCACTTAAAATAATTTTACTTCTACTCTCAAAATGTAACAGCAGAAACACACCAAGCATTTTACAAGGAGTAGCACGTATTGCCTTCTTTCTCAGATATCACTTCATTTAGTTTGTGGAGCTGATGACATTTCTTTTAACTAAAATTCACTGTGTGGGTGGAAAGCATGCTTGAGTTTGACACCCGTAGGATGGAGACAGAAGTCAGGAGAGGTCAAAGACACCTCAAAAGCTGATATAATCTACAGGGGGCTTACTATTTATTGTAGATTACATGGTATTATAACCTACAAAGCATACCTTTCAAGTGTGTTTTCTCTGGTCTTACTCATCTGCAGTTGAATAATAGCGAATTTCATGCTGTGCTTATCTTTAGAACATTTAACAAACACACTGGTTAAAAAACAGGCTGATGACATTTGAAAGAGAGAAAGCATGTTTGGTACATAAAGGCTCAGCATACTGATACTTTCCTTTTCATGTGTGGGAGAATTATGCTATGCTGGACACAAACTGGAGAGGCTATATCCTCTGAGAAATCACCATATGCTCAAATGATTTGCTGTCATACACCAGGGGCTAAAAAGCCCAAACAGATAATAAATTTTTTAAAAAGCTGCAGCTCAGGAAATGGAAAACAGCTATGCCTCAAAGTCTGCAGTTTAATTCACATGCATTTTAGACAAATATACCTCTTTCCCAAGCTCATTTGGGACAGAATTAGTCTTATGAATGGGAAAATAGTTCTCCATCATTAATGGTTTAACTAGACATAAACAAATTGCTGTGAATAGCAGACAGGAATCAGCTGATTCTCAGCAGGGCACAAGGGCAGATGCACTTTTAGACCAGGGCACAAGTGAAGAAATTCAAGTTTGCTTGTCCTTTAGCAAAGAAAGCAATTAATTCCCTGACTGTAAATACATGAAAAATCCCATTTTCTAACTTTAACAGCATTTAAAATCATGCTTGGGTTAAAGTAGTCTGTTGAACATTCATTTATATTAAAAATAAAAGGTAGAACCCATTAAAATCTCTATATGGGACCCTGTCTATATCACAGAACATTAGCAATAGTAATCAATTTTAATGTCATCATCAGGATTAGGAAACATCAACTACTAATATGGATCGTAGTTCCATAAACTGTGTATTTAATGTATAGCCCTGCTAGGGACTTCACAGTTTTAGGGACTCTGACCTGTCAAACTTTGCATCTAGTCTCCACCTCTGGTTCTTAAATTAACCTTTAATTTATTCCTTTAAACAGAACACTGCAGGTAGAGATGAAAGCTAAACCACACTTTCAGATCTCCCTCTTGTGGTCACTGCTGTTAAAGAAATGTACGTAAGTGTCGCATCCAACTTCATGGGAAGAAAGCCATTTCTGAACTGAGAAAGTATAGAGAAATAATACTTTGTTTTGCCTAATTTTAAAGTTATATTGTAGATAGGACTGCAAAAGCTGAACTCATTTTAACATTAAATAAATTATTTCATTAAATAGCAAACCTAATCTAATAGTAATAACTGCTCTGGACACTGAATGTTTGCACTGAAGAAAATTCACTGATTTTACTGGGCAAGCTATCCAAGATTTTTGTAACTGTTTGCTAGACTACACATGCTAAATTTAATACTTTCCAAGTCACAGACTGCATCTCCTATTACAGAGAAGGAGATTTGCATTCCTGCAATATAAATCATGGGCAATATACAAACTAAAATGCATACTTTTTTTTTTTTTATAGTATGAATTTCTGTTTTCAGAAAGACAGCAGTTGAATCTCATCACAAGAACAGATGGTTGGAAGAGATTCTTCTAGATCACAGTTTGGTACACCTACAGGCCTTTCTGCTTGACTTCTTATTTGTTGGATATTGCAAGTAACAGCTTTTATAAGATGTATAATGAGATACCCAAATAAGGGACTTCTGTGTCCATGGAAATTTGCATATTTCTGCATCTGGGAGAGAAGGGGTATTCAAAGCGAAACCAGATTTTTTCTAACTACCTGAAAATTGAACTGTCCCTCAGATCACTATTTCAGAAAAACAAGTATGTCATTCATTCATTTCTGGGATCACAGCAGGTGCTGACTGCAAAGGACTAATGGCTGAGATAAAAATGACAAGAACATCAATTTCTTTCCGCTGCTAGTCAGGACTGTAGTGCTTACAGCTCTTGTACATCATCTGTCTGGGCTAGAAGGCTCAGAGTTTCCAAAATACCTCACTGGTTGGTTCACAGCATAGACAAAATACCTATGTTCCTTCTACTAAATAAACTAAAATAGTTTAAAGGACATATTTGTTGAAAAAAGACATGCACTTGAAGGTAACAGTGTAAAACTCATGTTTTCTTGTGTAGGTACCTGGCAGACACGTTTGTTGTGAAGGAAACACATTCATTAACAAATGTCAGTGGTGTTGTTCCAGTGATGTCTTCCCATTGGGCAGGGGTGGTTCCTCCTGAAATAAGAGATTTAAAAAAAAAAATATTAAAACCAAGCAAGCCTGTAACTTTCTTGCTTCTATGGCATATTTTACATTCTTCTGAGGTTTTAATTGCTATGAACTGGTAATAATCCCAGACATGGCTTCTCCTTAGGTCCACATTTTTCCACTAATGCTAGTAGGATTGTATGGGTCAACAAAGTGCTGAAACGATTTTCAAATTATAAGTCCTGTAGCACAACGCCAGAAATGTTAAAAGAAGCTAGAATTCTGGGGGCAGAGATGTAATTTATTAGAAATTACTTTTGTCCATTCTAGACTAATCACATATGCGGGACAAAGTTGACTCAGATAGAGCGCAGTTAAACCTATATTGTTACACTTGGGAAACAATAATAATGTTACTAATAGTGACCACTACAATTTATGATTTCTATAATCTACTTCTTTTTCAAATAATTCAAAGACTCGGGTCCTGTATGTACATAACTAAGAAATTTCTTTTGCACACTGCAATGAAAACCTATGAAACGATCTCTCTCTGACAAGGTCCCTGGAAGATCTTGCAGTTGAAACGTGCACCTCCATACCATGCTGTACAACAGGCAGCCTTCTGGATTGCTGTCAGTCTGTCAAGTGGTTCAGCCCTCTTTGTCACAGACATTGCCAGCTTCCCATTTGGCCCATGCAGTTGAAAATGTGGGCACAATCTGTCACCCTGCAGCTGTGCTTTTGAGTTCTTCAATACCTGTCCCTGCCTTGCCTTTTGGTGAAGGATGTCCAGTTGGTTTCCCATTACCTTAAAATCACACTGAGGTTACAGAAAACAGTGTTCATTTCTAACAGCAGTTACGAGTATTTATAAAAGAGAGATGAAGAACTAAAGGAAAAACTATGCGTAACCAGGGCTAAGTCAGAATGTGTGTCTGTCCCTCCTGTCATATACAGCTGCCTTGTTAAGATACCCATTTGACCATGTAGCACAGTCTTCATGCAAACCTTAACCCCAAGCTGTATCTGTAAAGGAATGCTAGTTTTCAGGAAACGCCTCCTTTCTCCTTTTGGTGAAGCATTCTTGGAACCAATTTCCCTTTTAAAGTTTTCTAGAGGATCCTTGCAGATTTACTGTCCCTTCAAGAAGCTTACTCGAATTCCTTTTTATAGACAAGACCATTCTTCTCTATTTAAATAAATATTTCACTCTCTTGGAAATGCAAACACTTCTTTGGTGACCAGATGTTGTTTCTGGTATTTCAGCAGCTACCTAACACCTTTGTACCACGAAACTGTAAAAGCACCTGCTCTCAGGAACAACTCATTGGCACATCTCAGTGAGTAATGTGTCTTACATTGGGTTGGTATTTGAAATCAGTTTGAAAATTAAGAAAGATGCTAACTTCTGAACAGAATAAATGCATGCAGCTCATTTCTGCCTCTTAGCTGAGACTGAATGAGATGCTAATCACTTTGGAGTTACAGCAAGTATAAAGTGTTTAACTCCAATATTTTCCTCTAAAGCATACTGCAACATTATGTCTGTACTACACTTACTCTGCTAGGCAGAGGGTATGTTGGCTCTCAAGAAACAAACTGTAAGGAAAATGCCAAACACCCCCCTCCCCC
>JAVJGI010000001.1:22622004-22641914 GCA_035590275.1 Ibycter americanus
TTGACAGGTAAGAATTGCTGCATTTGGGGTGGAGGGGGAAGGTAAGCTGCCAACTGTACAGCAGATTTTGTCATTCTCAGCTCAAGATGAAAGAGATGAAGACTTCTGTCTTGCTTGTTGTGGTGTTCAAGTCTGAACTTGGATTAAATAAAACTTCTGAAATAGAAAGTAATTGTTTGGAAAGTAGTTTATTTTCAGAGCATCTCATCCCAGTCAGGTTTTCACCAAGCTTTCCATGTGTATAATCAGTTTAATATATTCAGCCCACGATAACTGACAATTTCAAGGTGCACATAAAAAGCTCTAGTATTTGCATCCTACCTGTTATGCTGCATAGTAACCTTAAAGTGGGTGTGTCGCCTCCATAACCATTCATGATCCCATCACTGGAGGCTTTGGGGACGGGAATCGTCATCGTGATGGGTTTATGAAACTTCCTTCTCCTGGGCTCCAGTGTGACTATAGGACTGAAGGTAGCCTTGTTGCCTAAAATCTTCTTTGTAAGTTCAGTATGCATAGGTTGAGCCTTTCCAAAGCAAAAGACAATAACTGAATAGTTACTTCAAAACAGTTTAATGAGTATGTAAAAAACTGGGTCTGTATACTACCATGAAACCCTTAGGTTTGACACTAAATGGCACAATTTCCCATGAAATTCTGCAAACTTAAGAACTGACTGCCAGTGAGAAGGGGAGACCTCCCTTTTTCAACTTTCCCATGCCTTCCTCCTCTTCCTACCCCCTTTCTTGCTGCTTGTCAGACCCTCCATAGCATTAATAATTCACTTACCCAGTAGCAAATGATTCCCCTTGTCACCTTTTTTTTGTTTTCTGAGAACAAGCTCTGAGCTATTTTAGTAAGCTGTTCAGCTATTCACAGGGGATTTCAACAAGCGCAGTCTCCTGGCCAAGGTAAGCTGTGGATGCACGCATCAGGAGGAGGGGATGGAGACAGGGGAAAGACTCCCCCCCTTTCATTAGGGAACCATTAGGCTGGTTTACTTCATGCTGAGAATCTGTACATTTGACCTAGTTATTACAGCACTTTGTACTTCACTGATGCCTTTTGTAACAAGTATTTAAGAAATTGTTCTATGACCTACACTAATATCATCGTCAACAAAATTAGGTGCTTTTCCCAAGATCATATAGACAGTTAACAGACAGGAATATGAATTAACTGGAATATCCAAAGCTTTACCTTTTGCTTTACCAAAGCTTTGACTTTTGCATGCATTTTTTTTTTCTTTTTAAATGATTTTTACTAGAAGCATTCTAGACAACAATATACAACATGATAAGCGGAATATGCTGGTTCTCCATTCAAAGAAGGTGATTTTACACTTAAAAAAAAAAAAAAAAAGTGCCTTGTAATTGTTTCACTGTACCTGGAGACCCACGCGAATTCGTTTGGTTAGAGCCCCTTCTGGGAAAACTGCCTGCACTTGTGGTACAACAGTGCTACTCAGCACACCTCCCTCAGGTCCAATAAGGTTGCTGTCCTGTTTGATCCGAGATACGACTGCAAAGTACTGAGGGAAATCTCGGGTGATGATGCGGCAGATACGTTTCTTCTCAAGCTCCTCCGGAGTGTCAAGTACTGAAGCCAAAAGAGAAGATGGTCAGAGGACAAGAATTTCATAGAATACAGTGAACTTCAAAATGCATTCAACTTTTTCATAGTTTAACTGTAACTTACGACAAGTATTTTGTCTAGAAATCAAAGGGGGAAAGGAAATATACCCCAGTATTTTAAGTTCAGTTAAACCAGAGAAAGCAAGAAAGGAATAGACGACAGACTGAAACAACTAACTGAAGGGAGCTTAAGACTGCGAACTCAGAACATGTTGACATCACCCCCAAAATCAGCAGGCAAATGAGCAAAGGGATTGGTTCAAGCCCCTTTCCATTTCACATGTTTACACTATGGCCTGGAGTAGCATCAAGGAAACTAAACTCCAAATCAAAAGTATCAAAGTACGAGTTCATCTTTAAGTATGTGAGTTGGCTTGTTTACTTTTGGGTTTTTTTTGTGAAAAAAGCCATCAAAATTAATAACAAATTCTGCAGATCCTAGACAAGCCAAGGCCATTCTGTTCTCTCAGAAAGCAAGAGTATCCATGACTGACATTTCCTCCCACACACGTAGCTGCTTGGAAAGGATTAGTATGATAATTGCCTTGTTTTGGAAAGATGTTTTCTACGGAAGCTTTTCGTTTAACACTATGAAAAGGAGCAGTAGAAAACATAAGTCTAGCATCTATTCTCAACTTGGTGATGGAAGATTTTGTTTTGTCTCACTACTTGGGCAGACCATGCAAGGGAAGTGAACACAAACATGTGCTTACATGGACCAAACATGAGGTGCTAAATAGAATAAATGGTAAAAAGCAATTACCCCCAATTACAGAAGTAATGCAGGAGCAGAATAAAAGAAAAAAGTCACACTGGATACCTTCATCCATCCCATTCAAGATCTCATTCAGTTCATCCTCAGTGTATTCACAGAAATGCTCCTTCCAGCTGTCCCCGTTCTCACTGCGCAGGATCACCAGCTCTCTCTCTTTCCCACGCAGAGCAGCAAAATGGGGAATCTCGACAATCACAGGCCTGGCACAGCAACACAGCGCATTAAATGCACATGGGAGAGAGGAAGAAACAGGATTAACAGCAACTCTATTCAGTCTGCTACAAAGTGACCTGGAATTCTACTTAGTTCACTGTAATACTTTGGCATAATCCTAAACTAGTAGGTCGCTAACACATACAAGGTTTTTACAGGGACCCAGTAAATGCTGAAGGACAAATTAAAAAGTGCATTCACCTCTTTCTACAGTGTGACTGATATTTAGTAAGGTTAAGTGCTTGGCTAGAAATTTGGTAACTGTTTTGCAAATTCATAAAAACCTCATAGTCATTTTAGTTCTCACTACTGTCTGGGTTAACCTGTGCAACTTCATTTCAAAGAGAATCTACTGTAACGTATATGAATAGTGGGACAAATTCTGATCTCACTTATACTAGTGCAAATCAGAATAATTTCACTGCAATCAGTGGGCAGTTGTGTCCTGTACCAATTTTACTTCATTGCACTTCTATATATTCCAATGAATTTATTCCTGATTTACACTTTGGGAGAGATAAAGGAGGTGTCAGGAGGTCATCTGGGTTTCTGTTTCAGTATAGGAGATAAGAATTTGCCTTGTTGCCTTACAAACAGATGTCAATATACGTATCACTGTATGCATCCATATATATATACACACACACACGTATACAATACATATGTGTACATATAATATATCTATATTCATATATACATATACATACATATTCTTAGAAACAAGAGAGAAAATACAAATATATTTGTATATACACGTCTCTAATTAGAGGACTCACACAGGCTACCATGTACATAGTAAATGCCACGTGTTCTATTACACTGGTGGTATCCAACATATAACTTATTAATCAGTCCTTGATACAAAAAATGTCTTAAGTTTTACAGTAGATTCCTTTTTTTGTCCCAATCCAGGTTGCTTTGCTACAGACATCAAGCACAAAACTAGGAAGATTTCATGCCAAAACAAAAATGAAGGCCACAGTACTGTAAGAAAAAGATACAAACATACCACCAAAACAAAACCACATACCACAAGGGTTGGAAAATGGTCCACTAAGGGTTAGGTATACAAAATTTCAAATGATAGAAAGGGACAATATCATGGGCATAATGACATAAAAAAATCATATTGCAGAAGGAGGAGAAGAATGGGGAGGTCAGCATCCATCAATTTGTTTCAAGTCTCTCCTACCCAAGGAATTTGGTCCCAGGAGGCCCCAGCTGAAGGATTCGGCTGACCAAGCTTTCTCCCTCATTAAGTGGGGGAGGAGCCGTAGGCAGATGAAGTTTACTGAGTACATCCAAAGCAGCAGTGAAAGAAAGAACATAAATAAACTTTATGTATTTTTTGTGCCAGAACGCCAGTGCCACTGTCTGGTCCACAGAGTGGAAGTTAGGCTGTACCCTGAATAAGGTTCCGTCCTAGCAATGACAATTTGGTGATCAAAATCAGCAAAATTAGTTTCTTTAATTTAGAATTGGTTTTGCTTACAGGAAGACAATGCAAGTTTTGGCAGTGAACTCAATGGGGACGGGCTTTGGACCCTAGAATGCACCTCTGCAAACAGTACGGTAATTTTCTAATTTCATGTCAGTACAACGCCTAGAAAAACACTTGCGGGAAGGGCACAAAGATCTGAGAATGAATAAAACCGTGCTACATCCTGGTCTTTCAGGTGAAACGTTCTCATTAGATGGAGATACCATTAAAAAGAAAATGGGAGACATACTTAAGATCAATTTGCATGTGACAAAGATAATGGGAAGACTAAATGTGACAGCACAGTATTTCTCCTGCTCTTTCGATTTCTTTCTGCTTCTCTTTAAAACTGAACATGTGTAAAGGGTTAAGTGGTACAAAGCACCTGATTAGCCAGCTTGTTTGCTGTTAGTTTATTAAGAGAGGTATCCTGTTTGTCAAAAGGAATGGTTGGCTTGCTCTTAGCATCCCATTCCCAGTGTTTCAGAACTGCTCTTGCTTTTTTACCAGATTAGAGCAACAGTGAAAGAGCCAAAAGATGTCTTGGGTACGTTCTCCTCTCACATGCCATACAAAAGTGGTGGGCAGTTAAAAACCACCAGTCAACTTTTTTCTCTCCCTAAGCTCAATCTTTTAGAAAAAGCACTAATGAAGATAGTGGCTCTGATGACTGCCTGTTATAACAGGATTTTAAAGCAACTTAGTTTCGAAATGGATTTAAACTATTGCTGTTTACAGAGTCACTTTTTTTGCAATTGCTGAATGAAGCTACAGTAATAGAAGGGGTTCCTTCAATCATCCACTTTTGGATGCCACAGTTGATAGAGAGAAAGTTGGTAAAACAAATACAAGGAGTGTGCATAACTGCTGCTTCCAGCTGAAAACTGCTAAAACAAGCTCAGCAGCAGACACAAATCTGATCTTTCTACGGGTTTTGCGGCATAGGACAAAAGAAATGGCCAAAAAATTCCAGGGTTGTCCTATTGCTTAATTTAGCAATTTCAACCCCAGAAAAATCAAAGGCACTGTGCTTCCCTGAAAGTCCAAATTACTGATAATACAACACAAGTCTCTAAAATAAGCAGCTGTAACTTGTGTTGTATATGTAGCAGGCTTTACATTTGGGCTTTAGATCAGTGCTGTGCTATTCATGCCTTAAATGTAGATTATTTAAATATAGTAAGAACTGCCTTTTCTGGCTGCAAAGGGGTCTTTTCCCACTATAATATCACAACACTGAGTAATAATTATATCCAAGGAAGCACATTAACCTTAGCGCTAGTGGTTAAAATATCCGTTTTCAAAGGAAAAAGTGTAAAAGCTTTGTGAATTGTTAACTAACAACTGATTTATATTTCACACGACCAGTCTGTTACCATATGTTATGAACATCTTTTTCTGTTTAAGTCTTGAAAAAGGAACCATTTCAGTGCAACTTGCAAACAGATGAAAATAGACTGAACATTTTCCTTTAGGCCGTATGGCACCCCTTACCCAAGAAACTGAGCACCAGAAGGTCCAACTTCAATCAGGCGGCTGGCCAGACCTTCGCCTTCCACCATAGGAGGCATGGTGGCCAGTCTGTGGCGTTTCACCAGCCGGCAAGTCACTCGTGTTGGAGCAGTGCATTTCCGTGGAGGAATAATGATTCGTAGGCCATTATGTCTGCAGCCTCTCATGGCACCCCCACGAGCATCCACCATGAAACTAACTAGGAAGCTGAAAAATCAGGAAAAAAAATAATTAGATACAAAACATACCAAAAATTCCTTTGGTTATGTTCCACATATGTAACAAACTACGTATGTAAATACAGTGCTTTCTCAAGATGTACGATTAGAAAAAGCCTTTCTCCCATGTGAAGCACCAAATCATGCTAAGATCATTTATTAATTACACTGACAACTGTTATCTAAGAGTTCTTCACTGAAAGTCTTATTTGACAGTGCTGCCGTTGGTAAGAATACCAGCAGTCACTAATAAACGTGAGCACATGTGTATGTACCTATTGGAGACAAAGTCAAGTGCACGTATCACTACTCTGTACCTGCAAGTATCTATACTGTCAAGTTGGCATTCTTTAAATATTTTACAAGCAGATACATCTTATTGAAGAAAATTATGTATGATCCAAGAATGTAAAGCCAATTCTGATTGAAGGGGTTATTGGGATTTTTTAAGGTTATCTATGTAATTTTCTAGTTATTTAATAAACTATAATTTTGAACAAAATACTGCTTTGGATTTTAAAAAAAAAACAAACTTCACTCTGGTGTGTGTGGGTACAATTTGTAATACATCAGTGGAGCTAGCACCTATTTATATAAAAACCCCTACATGTCATTATTATTTGCAGAGCGATTTTGGTGAGATGACAATAGCTACAGTCACTGTATAACAGGTTTATTTATGGATTTTTGTTTTTCTGTGTTGCTTTGCACAGCAATACAGTGTCCCAGTGGAAAACTTACAGATGCAGAAAACCATCTATAGGGAGCCCTCTTCTAGCACAAGGTAAATTCTCCTGTTTCTTTTTCTTTAAAAGGGAGAAAAATCTCTCATGGAATTTCTTTTATGCTGAACTTTTTGTAGTTCCATATATAGCCAACTGGTAGATTTTGATAGATTTATTACAAAGACTGGGGACATTCTTGGGAAATGTGTAGAACTAGTTCAATTTTTTTTTTTTACTGGTTTATGACTTAGGATCATGCCTGATGTGGGATGGGAATGTCAGGTTGCTGGAAGTGAAAATAAGAGTAGATGAGACAGAACAGCATCAGGCCTACTTCTAGCCACTAAAATAGAATCATCACATGGGGAGTCGCAGAAATGCTAGTGAAGGACCTGCAATAGAGAAAAACCCTTATAACACGAATAACAAATACAGGTATTTTTCCACTGTCCCCTTTGACCATTCTGTGCAACAAACATTGCATCCATTCATTGTCCACACAGCTACAAGGAATTCCACATGCTGTAAGAACACAACACTCAACACACCGTGCAAGTCAGAAAAATGGATGATGGAAAGGAGCCACAAGCGCCGGTCAGAAGCACACCATGCACCACGGATGCCAGTCTTTCTCACACATGCAGTCTCCTATTCTACTGCCATTCATATACCTCTAGGTTTTGTTTAGTGTAAAAGTCTGGGTAGTACAACCATTATCTCATTCCTTAGAGGTTGGTGTTTCTGTGGTTTTAACAAGGGGGAAAAAAAGAAAATGAAAACATTTTACAGCTTTGATTCTCTGGGGATTAACTGAGAAAAATGGGAGCTTCCTTCACAAAATACATACTTTATACATTTCAAAGCACAGATGAAAGAAGAGCTTAAAAGATACTAAATGCTCAATTGTTGCAATAATGCTCTATGGCTTGCACTGCAATTTTCCTTTTGAAGTATGTATGAAGTAGTGTTATCAAAGTGGTTCTGAATTATGTTTCTGAGAATCGGTCCAAGTCTCTATTACAATGGGTGCATTAGAGGTAGTTAATAACACTGAGTGCTGGAAGAAGTGTTTCACATTTTGATACTAATGCTATGAGCAACAGAAATACTACCCCCACAATTACCAGAAGGCTAATGAGCACACTTGCTGAATTAAATTAGCATTCACATTTTTCATTGTGTAAGCTGTCATGAATACAACTTTTAGGATTCAATTATTTTCGTTACTGACATAATACTCAAGATTGTGTACTTTAACAACAGGATCACCTTCTCCCGCTGTCCATTACTGAAATATTAGTGCTAGGTCATCTGTCTGTCCTATGTCCTCCTTAGCTTATCTCCCTATGTGTCCCAGCAATGCCAAAACCGCTGTGCACTACTAGAAGAATATACACACACAAAAGGTAAGGGTCCAAATCGAATAATCTCCCTTCTGACCACAATAATGGGTTCTGTTGCTTTTAATATAGTGCTCTTTCTCCATACAGTAATTCCTTTCAGACTAACTAAAAGATACGCGGAGTGCTGCAATAGTAGTGCCTCCTCATAAAGCACATGATAACTAACGTAATAGCTTGTGGTGTAGAACCAGTATAACAGCTGAATAAGCAGGAGTAGTCTTTGATTTTGACCACTTGCAACAAACCAGTACCTCACCTCACACATACGGTCATAGCCCTGTGTTCCCACTCCTGCAAAACTTGGGATCTAACACAGATGAATTAAAAATGGAGTATGGCATTTGTCTCTAGTAAGCACTCAAGATGCAAAGGGATAGCTGTGTGTGTTCAGGCCTCAAAGATGCAACTCTTTGTTTCAGTTTAAGTTTACTGACTGTGCCTGGTGGGTCAGAGGAAAGTGTCCGTGAATCCATCACAAAGTCTATCAGTCATCTATCAATGAAGGCAACTATTGCTCCAAAGAGTGGAGAAACAGGCAAAGAGAAGTATCATTGGAAGGTGGAGGTGGACACAAAGATAACCATGGTTAGGATAAAAAAACATTAGGACAGTATTATTATTCACTGTAAAAACAGCTGTTTCTGTTATAAAGAAGATATAATGTGGTTACTGAATAACAAGACACAATCTGGCAATCAGGAGTGTTCATCACAGTATACACCAAAAAAGAGAATCATGTCGTATCACTGAAACAGACCCCCAGGTGACATGGGAGGTTGCTGAAGGGCTCTGTGACTTCTAGGTGAGTCTGAAACCACCTCAGAGACTGCAAGTACCCTTCAACTGCTGGACAGCAGATTGAGGCAAACAGAACAGCATGAGGCCAGCACAGAAAGAGTCATGCCAATTATTGCACTAAATGTGGAGGAGCCCGTTCACAAAAATGGCTATGAAATTTCTGGAAAACAAATTTTGGAGAACTACTATGAATATAGTGTAAAAGAAAAAACTGAAGGGGAGAATTCCTCGGCTCCAGATTCATGGCTAAAAGTCTGGAAGGACAGTATACTGAAGCAGGATATGTAGAGCTGCCACAGAATGTAAAAATACATTATTTTTCACAATACCACCATTTATCTCCCAACCTTTTGCTACATTCATTTTTTCATCCACTCATTTAATCAGATTTATTTTCATCTTTCTTTTTTAAATCAGCACATTTCACTTAAGTTTGGATATGCAATAGAGTCAAGCAAATAATTCAAAACAAAGCATTTTCTGAATCATAGCAGCCTCTTTTTCTGCCTATTTGCTACATAATAGGGCATCTGGATGGTGACATTACTGCTCCAGGACTGGAAAAGCTTCGCCCTTTTGAAGAACTGTGTCTATCAATATACAAATAATTCATACAAAATTGATGCGTGACATAAAACATGCTTTCTGAAATGTGCATTTAGGAAAGTGAAAAAATTGTGTGACTAATATAAAGGAAACATAAAATGCAAATTAATTATTTTGTTGCCCAGGCGCACGCACATTGTTTTTCCTCCCCCTGTTTCTTTTAACAGATGTTAAGTGACAAGACTGATAGGAAGAGATTGTACTGAAAGGAACAAACAAAACTAGCAGGAATAATTGGCAGATTAAGCCATCACTCTGGGAAGCAGTACCTTTTCATTATAAAATATCAAAAAGAAAATAAGACATAATACTAGCATAAGAATGATGCTAATATCACATACGCTCCCTGAAGTTTGGGGGTGCTTCTCTTACTGCATGTGGACAGTGTTTTGCTTTACCATCCCTGAGAGGTACCCACTCCATCTTTGCATCGGACTTCCCTGCTCTGACTTTAAAACTTTGTTATCCTCCTTCTGCAGAGGGCACTGGGCACCCTCTGCTCCTGCTAACTACATGGTGCAAAAAGTGACTCTTGGCCAGGCAGGAAACTCAGAGCTTACTTCATGTTCCAGCTGCAGGAAGCGCTACTGCAAACACTACAACCATCTACGTACAGAGAATGAAGAGGAGAGGGCTCCTTAAAGAGAATCATAAATAGCTGTGAAGAGTTCAAAAGAAAAAAAGATGGTAATAAAAGGGGTTAAAGGGAATCAGAAATCTCTTATCACTAGAAGAGAAGGAGACATCCTAAAAAAATTAGGCTGATAAATGTTCCTTACGTGCTTCTGTGATAATTTATCTAATATTAAAAATAAAGGAAATGTAAAAGAAAACAAAATAACTTACAGGAACTCCATGTAGATATAACAGCTACAATTTTCACAAGGGGTTGAAAATGGCAAAATAGGGGAAGGAAAACCTTAGCGGGGACTAAGTATGGTTAGGAGAAATTAGGTAAAACTGAGGAGAGGGAAAACAATATAAATGGAAGAAAACTTTTGGACAGCTGTTAAGTAGGAAAACATTCTCATGAGCCATTTAAAACAAAGGTGGCCAAAATAAGTGAACTGATGGATCAAGCAATGCATCGAGATTACATGTACTTCCCATCAGCAAAAGTCTATTTCAGAACATGTTTTAAATGTCCTTCCTATAATAACTACATATAGGGGAAGCATCCTTCTTTAGCGCTGCCTTCAGTTTATCTTGGCAACCCATGGCAAGAACTTAAATTTCAATTGAGTGACAATCCAAAATCAAAGCAGATTCTGGGTTAAAGCAGCCAAGTCAAAATGTCTATGTCAGGGGTGACTAGGGCGACAATGAGACAATCTTTTTCAGTACTAAGACTGCCTTTGAGAAAGTTTCATTTTCTGCCAATTTTAAAGGTTCAGTTAGAAATGATGCCTGACACAAACATGTGACCCTGACAGTCTTGCAGACTGGATTGACACTGAACTCTCCTGATATATAGCAAGGTGGTAGTCCAATATAATAGCCAAATCAATGGGACAAATCAGGTTTTGGGAAATCATTGCCTTCTCTCTTTTAAAGAGAACGAAGTGGAAGCCCGGATATTTTATTTTTTTTAAATAAAGAACAAAAGCAATTTTTTTCTAAGAATAAGTTATAGACTGCAGGGAAGTCTGTACACGCTTCTGTTAAACACATGGTTAGCAGTTAGATCAAGCATCATCCATTCTCCTCTAATTTTTCAATACTTACTCATAAATTAGAGAGACTATTTCATTCTCTTTAATTTTAGAGCAATTAAAACCTACATACTTGCCATATGAAAGGTAACTATATCAAATAACATTGGCTACAGCATCCTTCTGGTTGAGGACATACATAAAAAGCTCCTAAAACTTTCAGGCTGTTTCCACACCTTCTACAGAGAGCAGAGCAAACAGCAATGGGTTTTCTAATGGCTCCACTTGAACAAAACACAGACAATACAGATGTATCAGATTTATCCACCTTCCAAGGACAAAAAGTTGTGGTGTATTTTCATGAAAAAATTTTATTTCAGATCTGAGTCTGAGTTACTCTGCTGATTTTATTCACGTGGAATTACCTTGGTTTTATTCTGTATCTATGCTCAATTTGAAAGATAATAGCAGGATGAACAAACAAAATTTTAAAAGGATGTGTCAATGCTGGGGGGTGAAAGGAGATACTTATTGTGTGATTTATGAAGAATCACTGTTATGTAAAAAGCTTTGCAGAAGAGTCACAGTTCCAAGTGGCTGCGAACACAAGCATGTTGGCACTCAAACGCACTCCTCATTCTGCAGCATCATTTGAAGAGCCATGCAAACCTAGCACCGTGAAGTGTCTTTCTAGAACAGGCAATAGTCCTTTGAATACACAAAACCAGAATAGGCAAAATCAATACACCACCACTTTCATACAGTCAGTTTGGGTACAACTATTCTTTCAAACTGGCTAGGCAGGCACACATGCTCTCATCAGGTAGCAGGAAACAATAAAAAGCTCTAACTAGAGCACATCCATTGTAGACACATTTGAGAACTTTTCTGTGTATGTTATCTTAATTTTTAAAAGAAACTGGGAAACAAGGAGATAGCAGCATTCAGTGTTAGTCGCAATGTGAAGAAGCAGAAACAAACAATCAGGGTGCTTCAGCCATTGTAAAGTGTTCAGTTGGAGAAGGAAAACTGATAGAAAGTCTGAAATTAAGAAAAAAGGCCTCAGTCCAGCTCCCACTGAAGTCAACTGCAAGTCATTCAACTACCTCAGTGTGCTTTCTATCAGGCTGCAACTATGCCATACATAAACAAGGCAAAATACACATTCCAGGAGGACAAAAAACATGATCCTACACAGGAAACCACTAGAGTATTGATTTATGGTAACATTCTCTTCACTGCCATAGTCAACTACAGAGAGACTGAGTGACATGACCTAAAAATATGGGTTTGTAGCTTGGGGTCTTATTTAGCCATTTAATAATTTTGCACCGCTAAATATTTAAGAAGAATTTCACCTTTCTACAGTTATGTTAAAGGAGATGAAGAGGTATTGTACCAACAAACACCCAGTTTGCCAAGTGAAGATAATCTCCTTTGGGAAGGTACCACTTCAGGTGTGCAGAATACAATGTGCCGGTGATTCAACCACTGATTAACCGAGGTCACACAAAAAAATATATGTGGCATTAAAAATTACATATACTGGGTCTGTACTGTCATTCTGCTAGTTCCAATATGGTGGCACAGTTTGGAAAATATGGCCTAGGGAGTGGCTCTGCAAAATTCTCTATATAGACAAGTGAGATGAACGGCCTACTTTGTAATGTAACAGTTTAAACCCATCTATAGTGGTTTGTGCTGGATTATTTGGGATGGGGGTGGGGGGGTGGGGTTTCCTTCCTTTTAATAATATTAAACCATACCACCAACAGAGAAAATGTAATGTTAATTAAGTCAATGGTTAAAACAATCTAGAAATGTATAAGGAGCTTTGTTAACATATTTTGCAGCAGACCTACTATGTATCCAGTATTCTTTATAAGAAATAGAGGACACAGCAGATGGGACAAAGTGGACACTTAGTGTGTAAGAAGAGAAATAGGGCCATGTGTAACTATCACTGCTAGTCAGAGTAGATTTTTTTTTTTTCCTCTTGGCTAACCTGCACTGTCAAAACACTAAAGCATCCTGAAGTGAGGTAAGAGAGGATAAATAGGGTGGGTGAGAAGTGCAATGTATTAAAGAAAGAAATTATGCAGAAGTTCACCTGCTGTTGTCATGATCAAGACATGGAGAAGAGCATCTGCAATAGAATAATGATTTAACATCAAAAAGGAAAAGAAAGGGAAAAAAGAATGAGTTAAATAAAATACTGAAATATTGGAAAAACTAAACAGATTTCTAAATTAAATACATGAACATATACATATATATGCATATTCATTACATGTGAGAATGTAGGAGTGAGTATGGAAAATAAGCCTACTTAAACATCCTTGGTTACAAATGGTTACTACTACTACAGCAGTAAAGCTAGAGTGATCTGGTTTCTCTACATACATTCTCAAACTGGAAGTCAGATACCTGAAGTGTACAGCTAGATTCTGAGTAAATCTTTCAAGAACCAGATTAGGGGGAATGCTGCTTGGTTTAGGTATCCACATCTACAATTTGGACCACGGTATATCAAAGGGTAAGATATCTAAGGTAATTCCACACAGCATTTCTGATAACACAATAAATCATGATTTTCTTTCAAATTTCCTATCAATACAGTCTGTCCTCCACTTTCTTGCATTTCAACATGTTTCTTGTCCTCCTTTTGTTCTGCACTACAGAACGACAAATTTCAAGCTTTCAGTTTGACCTATTCAGGCTCTTAGTAATGTGTCACATGGCCAGTTAGTTTTCTGATGTCATTTTTTATTATATCTATCTCCATTGCCATTTTCTTCCACTGACATGAATGGCAATTTGCTATTAATGAAACACACCTGCTGTTTTTCCTTATTGTAACTTTCTGAATAAAGGTCATAAAGGCTACAGTATAATTTGAAATCATTTAGACTTTCAGATTTTAGAAATGACTATCAGCTGGTCGCTGCCAGGTCCTGTTTCCATAACTATTTCCAGGAAATTAATCTCACATTGTGAAAACAATATTATGGATTCAAAATACAACACTTGAAATATATTTTGTTTACCTTGTTAGCAAGGATCCAGCCTCCTTTTTTGCAGACATGCAGCTAAGAATGATAATTCACATTATTTGTCACAGTTCAAGCTACCCACTCCCTCATCCTTCTCCCTTTTTCACTGATCGAAGCAACAACTTCCAGAAGGGTAAATTCACTAAAAATATCCCAACTGTTTAATTTTGTTGGATCCAAGCACTGATATGCTTGGATCATCTATTAGTCAAATAGGGACTTCTTCATCAAATTATATAAAAGAAATCAGAATTTTCATTAAATATGAATTTTGCTGTGAGCAGGTCAGAGTTGGAAAAACTGCAGAGCTGCTACGTATCTTGCTCTAGAACACAAAAGCAAGTTAATATCAAAGCATGAACTCAAAGCTCCTTCCTCACAGTGCCATGTTCCTCACACTATGTCACATTTGCCTCTTTTCTTATCTACCATACCTTCACATATTTGTCAGTAAAATTCTTTTTTTTCACTGTATTACCAGAACCCAGGTATGAAAATAACATAATTTTGCACATAATTTATACTTTAAAATCTTAGTCAGCCTTATCTTTACCATTCACACTTACTTAACTACTGTGGGTGATACAGACATAAGATACTGTCAAGCAATGTCTAAATGCTGCAAATGAAAAGAAAATTTTCAGTTCAGTGGGTTTTTGCCTTCCAACTTGATGAAAATATGTGTTCTTCCACAATATAGGATATTGTGAGATATAAGGTTAAAACTGTGAAACGCATTTGCATTTATGTAGGCATCAGTTCTGTCTCTCATAACATTTCAGCAGGAAATCATACGTATCCCCTAATATTACCAGCAAAGCAACAAAACTTCATCTTATTGGATATTTAGCACCCAAACTTTCTGGCATATTCACGGATCCTTATCTTCATTCAATATGTAAGATCAGATAGTTTTATCAGGAGAAGAAAACCTGCTTTGCTGAAAGGAAGTTTAAATGCAGGAATGCAGGAATTGTTCCTTCAGCCAATGTATGAAACTCTTCAGAAACTGTTAGCTGTGTAAAATGATCAGGAGATGTTTATGTTGAGATTGTGAGCACCAAAAGAGTATTATCTCTTAAAAGATAATTACTTTCTTGTTTTCGAAATGGCTGCCCAAGACACTGACCAAAGATCTTGCTTTTCTTTCCTTTTTGATGAAATTATCAACACACTGAGGCAATAGTTACGTTTAAATTTGAAACGGATGGGTAAAACATTTTCCCCTTCTGAAATTTCAGACATCGGAGAAGATTTGGTTAGTTATGCAAAGGCTGAAATATACGTCCATGAAATTCCACACCAAGAGAACAGTTCTCTGTAAATTTATCCTTTTGCCTGGGGGTGTTGCACTGATCCACAGAAACACTGCCCTACAATGGGAGATCAGTAAGAACCCAACAACAATTTGGGGTTAGCCACTGAAGTAGTACCAGGAGAGAACAGTGTCATTTTTTTCTGAGATTGCACAGAATACAAAATTAAGATCATCTGTGCCAAAGCGATTACTGTCCAATACTTTGCCGATGTGTTACTTTATAAAACCACGGTCTGAATTCAGTACATTTCCAATGTCTTGGGCAAAACGAAGACTATACTCTTGATCAAAGCCACTAACAATGTTTATATAGGATTTCTGTTCACACACTAAAGAGTTTTCTTTTGTGACAGATATATACTACTTCAGCGTGTGCACCTGAAATGTCAACAGTATTGCTAGTTCGTAAGAACCTACTAATAGTGTGTGTGTTTGTATGAAGGAGGGTGTAGGTGACAAAAGGGGTATAAATGACAAACATATTTGTTGTTGCAGCTAAGTGAATGCAACAGTCATGCACACAGTACTTCTACAATTGTTTCACTTCTAAAATAAGGTCTTACAAGCGAAACTCTAGTAGTCAATGTATTTTCCTAAAAAAGAGATGTAAACAAGATGCACCCCAACAGTTTATGGTAACTTAATGACTTAGGCAAACCTAAGCAAGATAAAAATGAAGTGTTGCACAGCCTTTTCCAAAGGCTGAGTAATCATTATTATAGGTTTCTTTATTACAATATTTAGTGGTATGTTAGTTGGTATGTATAAAAAGAACATAATTTGTGTTTTGTTAAATGTCACAATTTCATACAAGGTTGCAGAGAGCATTTCTCCTTATTAAAATCACATATTCTTATCCTACCACTGGCATCCTGGTCATCCAAAAAGATCTAAATATCACTAATATTTTTTAAAAGAAAAATACAAAGTGATTGCACATGCAAAAAATAAATGCCACTCTCCTAGAAAATATTTAGTTCATCCTCTGAAATCACTGGAAAGACCTACCTTTCTACAAGTGAAGAGTAATATATTCTTTGGAAAAAGTCTGTAAACTATTTTGGGTTAGAATAAACCACCAAAACAATTTTAAAGCTTACATACTGACATATATATAAACACATACATACTGTACACATTAAGTATTGTCACTTAATTTGTTAGTTTTAGAGCTCAAGAAAAGAAAATCCAAACAACCCTGGTCACAGCCAAATACCCTGCTACCAGCTAACAAACTTCTCATATATGTCACTAATCAGTCAATTTGCAATCACAGTTATGACAATACTGTTCCTCTTCTCAACCAGGACTACCTGTCATTCCAAATGGGATTCCAGTGTTATTTTTGGAAAGATACGAACTGAATGATTGTTGCAAACTCATTTGAGATTAACAAAAAAAACCCCAAAACCCAAACACTTTCTCCTTGCGATGTCCAGCCATGCTGTGTACAATGTAGCTCCACAGAAATGAAATGCTTTTTCATGACATCAGTTTCTTACAAATTCATCTGCACATGCCTCATCAAATCTGGTGGCAGGACACAAGTGTAGAATTTAGCATAAAGAATAAAATTACTTAATACACACTAAGACCACTTAAATGTACTCACAGATTTTGAGGCCCACCAGGATAAGTTCTGTAATTATGAATTTGGCTGGGTCTGCATTTTGATCTGTCTTACTGCATTTCAATGAGTTTGCCTAAATGCAAATGCTTGCAGAAGGTCAGTTGTGAGAATACATGAACATAGTGGCCAAATATGTTAAAGCAAATGATATTTAGGTTGCTTGTCTATTATACGGTTCGTGTAATATAAAATCCTTGGTTTCTCCTTTTAGTAATCATGACAAATACTAGAGTTGGTGCTTACCTAAACTACTTCACTAGCATAGGAAGTACTCACCATCTGGAGTGATTCGGCCCCTGGCCTCAGTTATTACTAACTTTAAAACGGCACTGTATTTATTTCTCCAAAACATTCAAATGCACATGTCAATTATCTCGTTCATTCCTCTTGAACTTGACTGAAAGCTCACTGACTTGCAGTGATTTCAGTGGATAGTCTTGGTACTCAGGCTTGCTTGATTGTCAGAGCTTAAGAGATCATAACAATTTATTGACAGCTCTAGGAGGCAATGAATTAAAACATAACTCCTAGTTAAGCATTAGTTGAAGCTGCTGTCACTGCAGGTATTCTGTTTCTCTTTTTTTTTAGTATAATGCTAATTGATACACTCACCCTGAATGAATGGGGCTGGAAGAAAGAGCCACATTGTCCAAGTTTTCAGGGCCCCAGCTTAAGCGATATGAATTCCTTTCAGCTTCTTTGGCCAGACTTGTTACCTTGGTAAGCAAAAAACCCTCCTTTTTACTACAATAAAATCAATTAATCAACCAAACAATAAGAAGATGTATTTTGCATAGTAATGCCTAAAGCATTTACACTTTTTTAAAAAAGAAAACAAAAGGCCTAATGATAGCATTAAAATATTAGAAAGCCCTTATTAACATTTTGTACTTGCTCAAAGTAATCATGTTACTGGTCCCAGTGATATGAATGTTGTGATTTACCAAAGTGGCATTTCCTAAATTTGTTTGGTTTTTTTTAAACTACAAACATGCATCAGGATAGTAACTTTGGAGACAATGGCCTTGAGTTCATTAGATCACCTGAATATTTAGCCCAATGGCTGTTAGCATCATTCAAAAATCAGTTAAAACGGAGAACATTATAAAGGCAGTCCCTGTACTATATTCACACAGCTTACCCATTTATTTTGGAATACAGTTTACTATTTCACAGTGTAATATGTCATTAAATATCAATGAAAATTATGAGATTTATATTAAAATAAACAAAGCAGCATACATTACATGGTGCCATTAGTACAATCTAAACCGTAATCTTTTCGTATTTCTGTATTTATCTAACTGATAAGGGAATTTCAGAGAATTTGCTTACCTGCTGGCTGGGGATTACAACCGTGTCGTCAATCATGGCACTGTCCCTCAGGTAGGAGGCATGGCTCAATGTGTGAGACCTGTCTGAACTGAAGGATCGCAGGCTGGTAGGTTGCAATATATCAGCAGTACAGATGATGTTGTAAAGGTGTCATGATAGATCGAGTGGGAGAATGAAAAAAGCGTGCTATTAGCAATATGATGCAGCTTCCAGGGGGAGTAGATAACAGTCACAGGGGAAAAACCAGAGCTTTACAAATCTGTGTTATGCTACCTTTCCGAGCAACGGCCACAAAGTCTTTTGACTGATTTATTTGCTTCAAAATGCAGAACCCTGAGATTAATCTAGATGACAGTTTATACTCACAAATACTTTATACTTGGCTTTGTGGTGTGATAGGTTCGTTATAATAAAGAACATGAATTTCTTTTAAGTAAGGCTTTTTGGAGAAGTTCTCTCTCCTGCTATGTCACACAAGCAAACCACTATGGAAACCCAGAATGCTAACATCTGAAGAAAAGCTGAAATAACTCCTTTTGAAGTTTTGTTACGATCTACTCTCTCCCCTTGAAACTGTAAATAAGTAAGCTTGATATTGTCCCCTGGAAGGTACACACAGCAAGGTGAATTGTGGCCAGCCGCAAGCTCCTGTGTAAAACAAAATTCTTCCTCTGTATGCCAACAGCATCTTTAGCGAGGCAGTCCAAATGTGAGCACTGTTTTCTTTCTGAGTGCACACAGCTCTACAGAACACTGGTTGCTGTAGCAATGAGAGAGGCAAGGCAGTAAAGAAGCTGCTTCCAAGCACTGGCTCAGAATGTAACTGCAGCATCCACTAGCAAAAAGCAAAAAAGACAAGTAAGACACCACAGAAGGACATATTGAGGTAAATGGGGTTTCTGCTACCAAATAGCACTAGTTTTGTCCTTTAAATATTTACTAGCAGCAGTATTACAATAGTGATTTTTTAAAAACAGGTCAGCCACCTTCAGACGTTGTACATGTACTCTGTGATCCTGTTCTACATCTTGAGGAATATAGCACATGTAACTGAAGGAAGCAGTTTTATTTTCATGGATTACTTATCTATGAGTAGTACTCATAATGACTAACACACCGGGTCAGAACAACAGGCCATTTATCTAGATACATAGATTTTTAAAGGATCATTCATTTTCAGCAGTTAGCAATAAAAGAGTCATGTGCACATTATGGCCATGAAAATCAAGTGCTTTAAATGCAGATCTTTGGAAATCACATTTTACCATCTGTTTCAGACCAGTCAGCCTTTTTTAACAATAGCTACATTTGCTCAATAATTTTTTGATCCATTTTTAGAAGCAAATGGTTATCTTATTTTTATTAGAAATATATGACATTGAAGAATAATCAATGCTCTTGATCCTTGACTTATACCAACGGCCTATTTAGAATACTAGATGGATTGTACAAAACTGAAAGCAGAGATAGGTATTACAGAAGTATCAGGAAAGTCTTGAGAAAAAAAGCAACAAACCAACAATAAATTATCTCTCTTACATGTCATGACATGTCTTTC
>JAVJGI010000001.1:22642014-22654048 GCA_035590275.1 Ibycter americanus
AAAAAAAGCAACAAACCAACAATAAATTATCTCTCTTACATGTCATGACATGTCTTTCACCCAGACAAGTGGAAGAGGTGAGACATGTAAGGCTGGTATTATTGGAATTACGCATTTCTGGAATAAAATTTTGATTCCATTAAAATAACCAACAAATTTTCAATAGGGACTGAAGTTCACCCTAACTGTCTGCATATAACATTTCAGAAAAAAATTGCAAAAGGGAATCTTGACCGAAGAGTATTTTGGTTAAACATTTTAAAGTGAATTGGGTAGGCAGAGTACACCTTGCTTGCTTCAGCGAACATTTGTTCTTTGGTTCAAAAATAAGCCTCAGTAGCAGACCCCATTTGCCAGCATTATCCTGTATTCTTTTCCATGTTTGACACTTTCAGAACTGCTTCGCTGCGCCATGCAATGCTTGTGAGAGGTGCACCATCCAAGTTGTAGGTTCTGCTATTCAGCTAATGTCCTGTCCTGGATAGATACTGAATAAAAGGAAATGTGTACTAGATTTGACTCATTATCTGTATGGTGATTCTGTCTATGTTCTTCTCCAAGTACCAGGCACTACAAGTAGCCCAGTATATATCCACTATGTAGTACCTGTACGTAAGCTCCAGTAAATAACCAATACATCAAGCGTATGGACTTTCTCTACAGGTAACTTATGCACAAACACGACTGAGGTCTGCAGTAAATTGGAAGTTTAAATTTCCTACTACACTTAATTTCAAAACTTGTGTTCAGATGACACTGCCCCTTTTCTGTGCGCTGTACCAGCTAAATGAAGAGCAAACCAGTAGTTAAAAGGCCTGTACTTCTGAGACTTAGAAATAAAGGTACTGACTGAAACAACAGTCCAGTTACAGAAGTGTGGTGGCACTGAACAGAACTTTTTTTTTATTTTCATAATAAGTCTTCAGGAATCCTGAAAAAAACCCCACCAAACCAAAAAAAAAAATACCCAACTGATGTCTAAATACAGATTCTTTCCAAATCTGGTTGATAAGTTGCAGGGGCTGTGGGGTCAATAGCACTCTACTCAGCCCAAGAGGCTGACCTGTGGAACCCAGGAAGGCTACAAAGCTCCTGAGCATAAGAGTGTGTCTTGCTCGTGTTAGGTAACACACAGGCATGTATCACCCACCTCTTGTAAGCCCTGAATAAAGCCCAGGTAGTATCCAGAAAATAAGAGCAGCACACTCTAGCCATGTTTCTAATCTGGATGACTGGGAGACCATGGGGCAGTACACATCGACTTGCCAGCCCAGACAGAGCTCTAGCATTCTCTAGTCCAGTTGAGCATCTCTCTTGTACATGGTACAAGGTATATGTTGTTTCAGAAGCTGGGAAAAGAACCTTGTGTAATTAAAAACCGTATAAATTGGTCTTGAAAACATTTCTCTTTTTAAAGACTGAAAGCCTTCCTCACACCTGTCGTAGACCAGAAAAGTGGAAGGGACTTACAATGAAACGGAGCCTTTTGATATACTGGTGCTCTAATACAGCCCAAATCAATTCTGGCTCTCAGTATCCAGAGGAAGAATCCAGCTAGTGTAGTCCATTCTCTTTATTTTTGTATTCTATCACTGTTTCTCCACATAGGGAAGGAAAAGGGCTATACCTTCCCTGCAGCATGGTGACAGAAGGACAGCTACCAGCTGTTGTGATCTAGTGCTACTTCCCTGATCCTTGCTAACAGTATCTGTACAGGAATCGGGGAAGTTTCTGTGGGACAGTGGCTACGTCATACTGTGACCTTTCTAGACAGAGGGTACTGTTGGATCAGTATTCAGCACTACATATGATACTCATTTGAGACTATAACTATTTGCAACAGCAGTGTAGTTTGTGTGGCGCTCCAACATTCTGGCGTACAGCAGGCCTCCAAAATGGATGAAGAGAGACAGGTGCCACAACAGGATATAGAGACAACATGTTTTCATGCTATGTAATACCTACCTGGGCATGGTGCTAATGAAAGCATATGAAAAAGAATGAAGGGGAGAGAGAAATAAAATAAATAGGGAGGATGGTTACAAAAGAAAAAGATATGTTTTTAAATCGAATTGTGTAATGCGTAAGATTACATGAGTCTAGACCGCGAATACTATTTTGCTTTACTGAATTTTTTGAAAAACCAAAGTCAGTATAATGCAATTAAAATCATATTTAAGCAAAAGCAAAATAATTTAAGCAGTCTCTGGGAAAATTCTTACAACCAGTAACCTGACAGTGACAGAAAATGAAACCATGGAGTTAGAAAGATGTACTTTTTTCTTTCATTCTTCCTCCCTTTATAATCTTGCTTCATTTCAATATAATCATGCTTGATACACGATGCAAAATAGTTTTCATCCAACAGAAAATAAAACACATCAATTACATGCCAGTGAAAATCTATTGAAATCCACTGACAGTATTTAAAAGCTGACATATTCTAAACGGGAGCAGAAACTGGCTTAACGCTTGCCTGCACAATCATTTCTATACAACATCTTAAAATTCAAAAAAGTAAAAACTTTGTTACCATTGAAAGCATGTGATAACATGTTTTGATTTTTAATCATTCTGATATAGTTCATAAACATCCTCTGGGACTTAAAAAGCCACACAGTCACTTTGTTTTCAGTGGGTTCACTGGAGCTGTCTAAAAACCAACAACGACTCTAAGCTTGTAAGACCGGAATGATGAGGGATTTACACATGCTGTGAGGCAAACCGAACTGTTTCCTGACATCTTTTGTTCCAAGAACAATTCATAGCCCACTGAAGTAAACAGAATGGATCCTACTGATCTCACTGAGCTTCGGAAATGCTGCCAGAATAACAATCAAGACTGGAAAATGAGGTAGGTTAAAAATTCCTTCTGTTGCCAAGATCTCAGCTTTTTTCTTTTTTCCCCTTTAGTGAACCCCAATTCTAAAGGCAGTAAATGTGGAGACATTACTGATTTACACTAGACATTGTCATTTTCAAACAGGAATGCCAAGGTAGCCTATTCTAAGCTAGAACTATGGGCGTTAATCTGCCAGTTTGAGTCTATACTTATGCTCACTAGTAAAGGCTCTCGTTTTGAAAAGGGAGCTCCATATTTTTTTTAGACTATAGTGACATTCTCTAAAATAAATGAAAAATAAAAAAGATTAAAGCTACAGCCATTATTATTCCACAAATATATCTAGACTTCAGTTCAACTTGTTAGATATAAGCAAACCAGCAAGTTTTTTGGACTGAACACACGTTCTTTTTTCTAATTTTTTTTTTTATTTACACCATAAATACTACATTGTGCAGTAGAAGGAAAATGATTCTCTCTCCTGCTAATTCAGCCATCATGAGACAGAAAGAGCCCATGTATTTTCTGACAGTATACTCACTACCAATCCAATGCAGAATGACTAAATCCATTGCTCCCTTCTTTATACTACCACCAACAAACTACCCTAGAGAGTCAGCTCACCTAATGCTGAAACACCCTGTCCACCTATCCACCCATCCCCTAACTCATGAGGAGATGGGGATGATTCATAAGCCCTTTCCATATACAACTTGACTTTTCTTCCTTTGCCTGACCACAAAGACAATAAAGCAAGCTACACCTTTTCAAGAACCAAATAAGAATCAGAAACAAATTCTTTACTAGACTCTGCATACAGTATTAGTACCAAATGTATTCATTTCTGGACTGGTCAAGAAATATTCCTCCTGACCACACCTTCTTCCTACAAAGTGGCAACTGCCACACTGACATACCTAATAAAGAAATGTTGATGAGTGCATCCCATGTCTCCCTTGAGTTAAAGACCCCGAGAAAGGGATCTCAAACATTTATAACAAAATGTGTGCAGAATTATCATAAGAAAAGATATGTGTCCAGCCAAATACCTGTCCGATCGTCCTCCTTCCAGGCTGTACCTTAGGTAGTTCATACCATCTAAGAACTGGCTGCTTGGTAGAGAGTCATCTCCTAGTTCTCTGAGGTCTTCTGGCCTAAGGTACTCTCCTCCATCTCCTGTCATTGTGTCGTCACCTTTGAACCAGTGACAGAAGGGACAGAGATCAGCACACAGACAAGTTAGATTTCATTTGCATGTTGGGACCTAACAGCTGGATGGCACAATAAACAGGAAAGCATTTTCCACTCAGGAAACACTGCAAACGACAAGCAATTAATGTATTTAATGAAACTAGCACATCAAGCAAGATTTAAAAAAAAATAATAAAAAAAATCAAGGTGATTAATCAATTAGATTTAATCTAATTTTTGCTGTTGCACATACTGGTAAGGGGCAAATGGCTTTGCTACTCTGAAGCATGGTCTCTGTTCCTTTATCCATTTTAGCTATCCGGTCATAGTTATACTGTATCACAGCCTGACAGTTTATGATTAAATAGAACCACTTTCTTGACTGTAAGTTATGTGTTTTCAGCTGAAAAGGTGTTTTCTGTGGCCTTACGCCTGATAGTTGCAAATCGTAATTTAAACTCTCCATTGTCCAAACTCCATATCATATGAGGCCATCTCACCCACGCTCCAACACCCTTCTGTGATCAGCCAAAAAATTCTTATTTCTAAAACATGGCAATATCCAGAAACTGGAAAAAAGCTCATATGCATAATGGTAATGATCATTAATCAGATAAGTAATTTATAATGAATCAAAGCCTAAATGATCATTGGTTATGTGACACAGTAACCTTTTTGCATATAACTCTGAATAACAGGGTTTAATTTTATTTTTTTTAGGTTCAAAATTATTTTCCCCAGGAAATTCTGTCTATGTGAAGTCACAGTTTGCTTTTCCCCAGCAGACTAACAAAACAGATTACATTGCCAAGCAACGTGTAGATGTTTCTTTTCATTCCCATTTGCTACTCCGTTTCTCCCCACAGTTTCTGCCTGGAGATTTCAGTCGTTTTCCCAATGGTTAATTACTACCGTATGAGCCTGCCAGTGGCTTGGCATGACCCACAGAACTACACAACATGACCCTAGGCTACCAACATCTTCAACCTTCCTCATTTTCCAACCTGCATGGGCAAACATCAAGAATCTGCATCTCAGTTACATGAAAGAGACCTGCAACTGTTACACCGGAACAGTTTTTAGGGGCTATACCTTCCAGCTACAGAAATTCACCCCAATATGCTGAGAAACACGAAGGATTGTAAAGATTGTAAAGGTTAGGTAAGTGGTATCCATGCTGTTTCAAACAGAATTCATTTGGGCATCAGGATAATTGCCACTTGTGTGATTTAAAGTTTAAATACAGCAAAATTGCAAAAACCAGTTATTGTTACCGCTGCTATTTCTGGTAGAGCATCTTCCCTCCCTCCCCCCTGCAATGTTACTGGTATTACAAGCCATAGGAGTACTGGTCACTACTAAAGGAAGAAATCTTGATATTTGTTTTCATGACACAATTCAAGCCAGTTTGTCTAGTTTGATGTTTCAGCTAATAAATAAATAAATTATAATTTGTCATCTAAAACTAAGTAATCTTTGAGGGTTTTAAGATTTTTTGTGTACACAAATATATGTAAAAATGAGGTCTAAATCTTTTCAGCATAACAACAAAAGCTCTTGAAAATTCCATCTGCCCACATTAAGAGGGAGAAACTGGGCACAGTTTCACAGAAAAGAATAAAATGCATTTAATCATTGCATGTTTCCTGTCTTCTGACAGATGATGCCTCCTGTTTCCTCAGAATGTCACATTATAAAGCACAGGGCTTAGTGAAAACTTGGAAGATATTAAGGCAATGCTGTTAATCAAACAGTAAAAGGAATTTCAACTTATATTTCAAATAAACTAGATAATCACGCCAGACATTCCATCTATAATAGAAACAAAGGCAAAATCTTCACCACTTTCATCACACCCACATCCTTTAAAAAAAAATATCCAAACTCTACTCTTATTTCAGCTTTGGCCTCTCATCTAAGAGCTGTCAATAATGGCTCTAAGTTACACTAGCTGTTTTATGTGATGTGAACATCTGCAAACAGTAATAAGTCTAACCATGAATATTTCACAATGTCTTCAGAATATTTATCTGTTGCTAACACCACTTACTTGCTAACGTACTAGTCTTGAGCGAGTGAAGTAGAGGTTAAAGTTGCTCCCCACCACCCCCTTGTGCCCTTCCATCTTTCCTTAGTGAGATGAACTCCCCAAACAAGTAGCGCCTCTTGTATACAAAGGGGGGAAAAAATGTATTTAAGTCTAAATGATTGTGTAGCAACATAACCTCTCATACATTTGTAGTTACCCCAGTGTCTTAATTCCTGCTTTGCAGGGCAATTGCACATGCACAAAGCAAATCATTCTGAGCCTGTGTTACAAGCACTCATTCAACCTGCCAGTAGTATGTGTTGTCATTAAAGGATCTAACACAGCTATATCCCTGAGCTTCAGTCAACTCAAACATACACAGACATGTTATCTACTGAGAAGAAATTACATATTCGGCTGACCATGAGCTTCTTTACACAGCAAATCTTACCAGATGGCAGTTTTGTGGCAGTACAAGAAATTACCCTTTCTAATCATGCTAGAAACGATTCACCTGCCATCACATTCCCCATCAAATTAATGACAGTAACATTTTCACCACTTAATAAGAAGTTCATGACAATACAGCCCTTGACATTAATGCTCCATGATTTGCAGTGGCCGTTTATGAACTTACAGGTGGCTTTCGACGAGTAACCCACTTAGTGATCTATCTTCTATTTACCTGAAAGAATACCTTCCTTTCTTCAATGATACCAACAGACTTTCAGAGGTTTACTTGACAGGGGAAAACACGCTACAGAAGGTCACTGGGTGACCTTGCACTGTGCCCCAATTAAAGCATTCCTGTTCAGCCTTGGCTTCACTGCTGCTGCCCCTCTCTCAAATATCTCTAACAATTTTGTCCAAATCTGCACGTCTAAGTAACATCATCTTCTTTAGAGCAGGTTTGAAAGGAAATAAAATGTACTAGAAGGAAGTATCAAGTACCTGGACTCTTTTAAAAGAAACTCTGGGGGGTTACTGCTAAGGACACTGGAACAAGAAGTAAAAAGATTAAAATCCCCAAACCTAGGAATCTGTATTTAAACAAAAAGTGGCCAAGAGCCGAGGCCCTACACATGCTGCTGCTGTTATTTTTTCTTTGCAGAGTACCAGTAACTCCCAATACAATGGGTAGCTTTTCCAGAGCATAATACACAAAACTTCATGGTCCTGCTGCACTCTCAGCAATGATCTGGTTAGTCCATTAACCTGTTTCCAGTGGGCAAAGTAATTCCCTGGAATAAGATGCAAGACCCCCCACAGAAGCATACATTTTGTACAGGTTTGCAATCCTTGGAGTTCTTTCTTTTCTCCTCAGAAGGGGGAAAGAAGAAAAAGAAAAAAAATAATCAAAGGAGAGTGATCACTTGAAGCAACAAGATGGATACAAAGGGTGGGACTGGCAAGGGCCAAGGTTGGAAGGAGAAGGGATCACTGAGACACATACGTTCAAGCAGGTTCCAGGCCTGTTACTAGGAAAAAATGAGGAGATATGGACCTGCTAAACAAGCTGCTAAACATTTCTATGAAGTGCTGGCCACCTACAAAAACTATTAAATCAAGTGACCTCTTCTACAAAACTGGAGACCCAGCACTTTGCAGGATTGGATCCAAGAGATGGAAAGAAAGGATGGAAAATGGAATGGAGAGGTGAAAAAGAGAGACAGCAAACAGAAGAATCAGAATGGGAAAACTAAATAAACTTTGGGATTTAAATACTATGCTTAAGGCAAGGAAGGCCTGATACAGAAACTCTGAATGGGCAAGTGAAAACTGCATTGATGGTTGTCAGTGTCACTTTACACAAAGTTTTAAATCTTTGCCACAAGCAAGTTAACCAAAGGCATATCTATTTTAAGCAGTGAAGAGCAGCACAGAGATTCTTGGACTGGTGAATCCATGCTTACCAGACTGCAGAGCTATGCAAACACTCTGCTCCAGAGCAGCAGAGCTGCAGTGAATCACTGCTGTACCTGAACAAACAGGCTCTCCTCTCCCACAGCAGGGACTATTAAGCCGGCAGCAGTGCCATGCAGCCGACCTGAGCAGGCATCCCTACCCAATTCTGCACCACGATGTGCAACACAGGTGGCACTAGCTGGGGAACTTTTCCACCCTGCTGTTTTGCGCAATCCAGAAAACCCGAACAGCTAGTTCTTACTGACTCAGAAGTCCCTGAACCTTTCAGATACTGCTGCCACAGAAACTGAATTAAAATAGCAGCATTGGCATCATTCTGCAGAGCTCCACAGGGTTCTGATGGAGCCTCACACAACCACGAAGGAATAAGGACACAGTTGAGCCTACGAGGAGCAACCGGCGCTGCACATACCCAGTGATGGTGCAGTTAGTTAGGCAGGCAAAAAATGGGCAAAGCATCAATGGGAAACTTCCCTACAATCTTTCAAAATGCAGCTGCCTGGAGTTTCTTCTGTTTGCCTGGACTGGGAAGCAGGACTAAACTCCATTGCTGGTCACTGTCAAAGCCATACAGAACTGTTTTCAAAGTCTGCATTAAAATAAAGCCAACCAACTGTCCTGGCTTCAGCTGGGATGGACTTAATTATCTTCTTAGGAGCTAGTGCGGTGCTGTGTTTTGGCTTTGATATGAGACTTTTCAGTTCCTCAAGCCCTGCTAGCAAAAAGGCTGGAGTGGCACAAGGAATTGGGAGGGGACACAGCCAGACAGCTGACTCGAACTAGGCAAAGAGGTATTCCATACCATGGGACGTCATGCCTGGTATATATACCTGGGGGTTGGCTGGGGCAGGCAGGTCATTTCTGGGGGACTGGCTGGGCATCGGTCAGCGGGTGGTGAGCAGCTGCACTGTGCACCATGTGTTCCTTTCTTCCTTTCCCTCTGGATTTTATTCTTTCCCTTCCCCTTTTCATTATAACTGTTATTGTCATCATTATTATTGTTCTTTCATTTTTATTCTACTTCAATTATTAAATTGTTCTTATCTCAACCCTCAAGTTTTACATTCCTTTCCAACTGTCCTCCCCATCCCTCTGAGCGAGGGAGGAGTGAGTGAGCAGCTGTGTGGTACTTAACTACCAGCTGGGGTTAAACCATGACACCAACCAACTCACAAAAATCCACAAAAAATTAACTTTTCGCTCAAGTCAGCAACATTCGTATGATGACTCTTCCTGGTCTGCTCCTATTTATTTATTTATTTATTACATTTTATGCTGACCACATATTATTCTTGTGTATCATGAATCCATAATATCCAAGTATAGCAGTGGATCCCAATTGCTAATTGCTAAGATACCTGTTAGCAGGAAGGGATGCACCTGGGCAGGTCTGACTGGGCACTCAGTAAATATTTGCCTTACTCTAACTGAATAGTACAGAGAGAACGAAAAGCTAATTTTGATGCTGATGATTTTACGTTTGAAGACAGGTATTGAGAATTATAAATCATTGAACAGACTACTAAGAGAAACAGGCCGCACGCTGAGACCATGTATCTGTTCCTTCAGTGACAGTTTGGCTGAACACACAGGATTTTACCAAACCATTGAAACTGGAGACCCATACTGATATTGCTGTACTTTCCTGCTTAGTTTTCTTAAATTCTACAAAAGGGAGTGCTACATCCTACCTATATAACTGATTAACTCAAGCAACAACCATGAATCACTCTGAGATCAGAAACGTGTTTTAAATGCAATGTAACATTTACAAGACAGTAGCTTTCAGGCACCCAGCCACATGCAGTTCTCAGCTTAGCAAATCAGTATTGGCTCACAGGACAACTGTTTCATTAACATTTCAAAAACAGACTAAGTTTTTTTCAGAAATTATCCTCTGATATCAGGGAGCTATGCAAATGTTTGATCAAGTAAGCAGTTTTAACATTTTCATCACGCCATTCTGGATATGCATCTACAGCATCAACTCATTTAGAGAAGCCTCAACAGAAGCAGTTCCTGCCATTCTTACAGTTCTCCTGCTATGGAAGTGAACTGCAAAATACAATTGCTGTATGAGAATTGCTCTGGAATTGTTTCTCACAAAACACAGAGAAAATATAGACAAAAGTATAAAAAAAATGAAAGAGGGCTGTGACAGAAGCTGCCAGAAATTGCTTTTAATAGATGTTTTTAAGGCCAGATACAGTTATGTGAGTTTGCCAAAATTATTGTTTTCTCTGCAGCATGCAGATAAGTCTACAGCTCCCCACATAAGTACTGCTCCTTAAAAGTAACAGATGGAGAAGGGACAGCTATGGCAAGCACAATTTTTTATGGAATATGTAAAGTCCTGAAGCATCTTTAAAGGAATGTATAACGCAGAGTTTCTCTGACACTTTCCTTGGACGCCTTCACTTCCCTAAAGTCAATCCTCTATCTAATGGCCCCCACACACTAGAAGTTTCCCTAAATTACAGTTTAACTAATGCTTCTAATTTCTTTATTTTTAGCCAGTCAGGAAAGCAGGGTTTCATGTGTGGTTTCATATATTGAAACATGACTTAACTTGAATCTTCATGTCAGCTATTGGTAGCTCAATGCAGCACTTGCAGAAAGACAGAGGGTGAAGCAAATGAAAAGGAAAAAACCCTGTATGTCTAATCTCCAGGATCGGTGGGGAGGGGAAGATGCTTTGATTTTGTTTTCTCACAAATTAACCCGTTGCAAAATGATTTCCAGTATTCCACAGGTGGCTACTACAGTATTTATAAAGTTTTTACACTGAATCTAGGTAACAGAAAATAAAAGCAGTGCTTTTTTAGAATTGGACCAGGACAAACTATCCCTATGTCTCTAAACCACAGAAGCCCTGGCAGGTCATCGATATAACAGGCATGCTGAAAAGTCTGAGGTGTGGTGGGGCTACTATGCCAGGTACAGTCAAACAGGGACTTAAACGAGTTCTCTGTATGGTTTCAAGAGAAGCAATAAAGCAGATCCCATAAAGAATTCTAGGCAGTAAATAACATTAGAAGAACACATTGGGTGAAGTGATGGAGAACTGATTTAGCTTTTTATTCCACCAGAACACTGCTTTCTTCTCAGGGGAGAGGAAAATTCACCCTAAACCAAGTAAATATTTCCTATGAAATAGACATTTCCTCACAATATGAAACACATTGGGTGTTAAGGAAGGAGAACTCGGTCTAATACAGACATCTATGACTCCCAATAAACCTGCTCACCAAGACCCTGCACACATTAGAGTGAAAACAACCAGGGAAAAAGTATTTTCCTTCTTTCCAAGGATACAAAGTATTTACTAATTTTGCCTTTCTGATATTGACATGGCAAGTACTGCTCTTTAATGCAGCCCTTTAAAAAATATTTTTTAAATGTTATGTCCTGACACACAAGTCATCTTTCACAGCCATGTTGTTCAGTGAACAACAGCTCTAGACGTCTGCTGCCCACAGAACAGGTAATGTTCCTCTGACTGGGAGAGCTCACTTTGACTACAAATACCTGTAAGTACTGTCAGCAGTCACAACATCTTCAGCTACTTGAGGTTAATATAAATGTAAAAGCAACCAGTTTTTAGGAGAAGTGCCAGGTCCTGTACTTGGGTCACACCAACCCCATGCAATGCTGCAGGCTTGGGGAAGAGAGGCTGGAAAGCTGCCTGGCAGAACAGGACCTGGGGGTCTTGGTTGGTGACCGGCTGAACGTGAGCCAGTAATGTGCCCAGGTGGCCAAGAAGGCCAATAGCATCCCGGCTTGCATCCAAAATAGTGTGGCCAGCAGGACCAGCGCAGGGATGGTCCCCCTGTACTCAGCACCGGTGAGGCTGCACCTCGAATCCTGTGTTCAGCTTTGGGCCCCTCATTGCACTGGGGACCCTGAGGGGCTGCAGCTGCCCAGGGATGGGCTGCGGGGCTGGGGAAGGGGCTGGGGCACAAGGCTGATGGGGAGCGGCTGGGGGAGCTCAGCCTGGAGGGGGGGGGCTGGGGGGGCCTGACCGCTCCCCCCAGCTGCCTGGGAGG
>JAVJGI010000001.1:22654148-22696437 GCA_035590275.1 Ibycter americanus
CGGCCGCAGGCCGGGTTCGTGTCCACCTCAGAGCCCGGGCTGAGGGGCTTGCCGGGGGCGGGGGGGGGGCGCCCGGGCCGCGCCCCCGTGTTCGCCCCTTGGGGTCTGGGCCGTGCAATGGAACCGGCGCTTCCCGAGAGACCCGTGGGCCCTCGGAGCCGCGCACCCTCCTGCCAGGGCCCCAGAGCCCACGCATGGCCGTCACCCACCGGGAGCGCCACCCTAACGACGGGGGCAGCAGCTGCTGCCACCTTCCGTGCGCGTTTCACACCCCTCTTGCCTAAGGAAAAATCCAAAACGCTGCCGACTTGTTTTTTTTCTTTCTCATCAGTACCTTGCCAGCTGAATCGGGAGAGGCACGACGCTGCAGCAGGAGCTTTGCCACTTCCAGGCTCCCGTATTTGGCCGCCACGTGCAAAGGTGTGAATCCCTTCTGAAAAATTCCAGGAGACAAAAAGCAGATGGTTGCATTAAAGGTCAGGCTGACATCTCTCTTCTAAATGCTACGCATTATGTGCTTACTCTTCAAGCTATATTCTAGCTCGGAGAATCAACAGGCATACCTGGAAAGAGCATCACCACTTGAAAGCACTTTGAGAAGCATGAAATACAAGAAAATACTTTTCCTTTTATTATTCTGTCTCGAGTACATGCTGTCAGGCTGGCAGACATCTTATCTGATGCAGACTCTACTAGCGACATACACTGTGTGTGTGGGCAATGAAGGCACTTCTTCAGATTCCTACTCCAAACCAGCTGCGCTCTTTAGTTCCATGATGACAGCTTAAGAAATATTTCCTGTATCAATTGTTGCCAGTAACAATGAAACACCAACCAAATTCAGTGAGAAAAGCTCCAAACGTCACATTCCTCCTTTCGAGTGTGTTGAAGAATGATGTGTACTGGGACTCATGTACCATACAGTTACTAAGTTCTGCCGCAGCCTCTGAACTGCAGCTAAAAAAAGTCGTGCCTGACTCAATGGCAGCGCTTTTGGAAACACACTGCGGCAAGACTCAAACCCTTGTCTTTTAAAAAGAGTCTTTTTCTATTTGTTTTAATAATGCTTGTCAGTACAACAGAGGTGTAAGGTCTGTGCCAAACTGGCACGCTCTTTGCCTGATCTTTGAATTAAAAAAAATGTGTTGATAAGGAAACCCCTGGATGCAAGACAGTAGGTTGCAGGCTGCACTGCTGCCCTGACAGCAATTCCAGGCAGCTACAATGACCTATTTGACTGACGCATAAGTGATGTGTAATGTTTATTATCATTATCATCATCATCTTGTTCCATTAATCCCACCTCAGAAAGAGTTTACGTCAGGGAGTCTCAAATATTTCCAGTTCATGAATCACAGGTTTGTAGAGAGATCACCTAGTGGACTACTACATCTCCTATCCATAATTATAGAATGCTCCTGCAGTACTAAAGCAATATGGGAAATTAGGAAAGTATTTAGTGTATTTTTAGCCATTCTAATGTGATTTAACAGCTGGATAAAAGGAGAACAGCAAGAATTCCCAGTAATCCGTGGATCATAATTTGAAATTGCTGGTTTAGTCTTCTAAACCCTGGAAGACACCCCATTGTTCAAAAATACATTTTAAGCTCCAGCTGGAAAATCAGGGGTACTTTTTTAAGACCTAAAACAAGAGTGAGAATTAAGTGATCCTCACTAAATCACACACGATAAATTTGGAAGAGCTATCTTGGCACATAATTAATTCTGTTTGCAGCTGTTTTCTTATGCGTTCATCACTCTGCTAGGAGCCTATTGGTAAACATTTTTGGCTAACAAAGCAACAAAGATTCTGCAGACTATTTCTTTTAAAACCCCAGACAAAATGGCCTATTGTGTCATATGACACCTCATTTATAGAACCACTGAAAATAGATTCAGCGTTAGATGCGACAGGACAGATGCTGACTTGTATGTTTTAGGAACATTCCCTTCAGCTAGCACAGATCAGAATTTTTTTACTATTTAAATAAACAAGATATTGAAGAATAAGCAGGCCTGTTCATAAAATTTTAAAAATTCTGGCCAAAAAAGCCCTACCCATAACACAATGGGAAAGAGAGAAACAAGGACTTGGTGTACTATTTAAACCTGTCGGGACCATGTATTTATTCTGATCTGCATTTGGCTCCAGTGGGAACCAAACTCCCAACTTTAGATGACAGCAAAACACATCAAAATTTGATTAACTTCTGATACTTTACTTCAGTCTATTGGATCGCTGTTGATTAAGTAAGAACAAAACAGAAGCCCCAAACTAGTTCAGTCTCTTAGTGTGAAAGGACATTCTGCATGGAACAGGCGTGCGCTGGCACACGCTGCCTGTGCTACTGGAACGCAGGCGTAAAGCATTTTGTCTTACTTTGGTGGACATGGAGTGTGAGGCACCTGCCTCCAGGAGAACTGATGCGACATCAACTTGTCCCTCTCTGGCAGAGATGTGCAGCGGAGTGTACCCATTAGTTGTTGCGGCATCAGGGTGGGCCATGTGCTGTAGCAGAAGCTGGACGATCTCCGTTTTACCCAAGCGAGAAGCAATGTGCAGTGGAGTCTGTTCTTCCTACAACTCAAATCGAGTAGATAATTAGCGCAGGTAGAACCACCCTGACCACACTATTCTGGCTAATCCCAATAGATCTCTCTAGGCATTCGTCTTGCAAAAATCATAGGAAGTAAGAGTATACAAAGAAAGGCAGTAACAGAGGGCTCATGAGTTAATTTTTGCGATGAGCTTCGGCAAGGTCTTATTAGAACAGAGAGAAATACAAAGAAAAACATCGTGCTTCCCTTTTATCAAGCAGATAGCACACATCACTGTGAGCATCACTTGCTCCTCTGTGTTCTTAATTTGTTTTACAACAGCTGTACCTTGCTTTACAAACAGTCCCCTTGGTTTCAAAATCTGGCACTAACTGCTATCAGAACCTCTGCTCTTTGGGTGTAGGACATGGCTGTGCACCTCCTTGCTTAAACAGAATAGCTATTGCTGGCGTGAGTCAAGTGCATTCTAGCTGGAATGGAGTTAATTTTCATCACAGCAGCCTGTATGGTGCGCTGTTCTACATTTCTGACCAAGACAGCATTGATAACGCACCAGTGTTTTAGCTATTGCTGAACGGTGCTTACACAACACCGAGACTTTCTCTGTTTCTCCCTCTGCCCCCCAGGGAATAGGCTGGGGGTGGGCAAGAAGCTGCGAGGGGACACAGCCAGGACAGCTGGCCTGAGTTGACCCAAGAGATAATCCATACCATATAACGTCATGCTCGGCAGTAAAACAAGGGGGTGAGTTTTTCCAAAGGAGCCGTTGCTCGGAGACTGCCTGGGCATTGCTTTGCTTGTGGGAGGTGGTGAGTGATTGCCTTTGCATTGCTTGTGGGGAGGAGGAGTTGGTTTTGTGTTTGGTGGGTTTTTCTTTCTTTAACCTTCACCTATTAAACTGTATCTCAGTGCAAGAGATTTTCTTGCTTTTGCCCTTCCAGTTCTCTCCCCCGTCCTGCTGCGGGGGCAGTGAGCGAACAACTGAGCGGGGCTGAGCTGCCAGACAGGGTCAGCCCACCACACACATTCTCTTTGGAGGATCTGTGCATAAGTAAGTTCTTGTTTTCAGAACTGGTTTTAGGTGTGCTTAATATTGATCCAACAGATCAAATAAAAATGAAATTGCTCCTCCCTAGCTCCCCTGCTTCAGCTATGTTTTTGAGTAAGAGAAAGCAAAGAGAATGGTAAGCAGAACACCTACCCTTGCTCGAGCATCAACCAGGGCCCCATTTCTCAGGAGGCAGCGAACTACTTCCACCTGCCCAGCACGTGCCGCCATGTGCAACGCAGTTTCTCCACGCTGCAGAGAAGCAAAAACGTTTCAGTGTCCTAAACCTCCATGAAGAAACAGAGCTCCGACGGTGTAAATTCCACCCACGTCCGCTTGTGCAGAGACCCGCCTTCCTGCCAGCTGAGGCTCTGGCTTCAGACCCAGCAACAGGCGGTTCAGGAGGGGGTGTGCATCCATGTCGCTGGGCCTGGGCAGGCATTGTCTTTGCAAAACTCGCTGAGCCCAGACAAGCCTAATCTCACTACAGAGGGTCAGAATGAAAATCCAGGCTTACAGAAAATACTACCGTATAGACTCCCGTGGTCACATATGTTCCCTAGCTTTCTACATAACGCTGCATCAGCTTGTGTGCTGCACAGGAGATAAGAATATGTTGAGCCTGTCTCTCTCAAAGGATTGCGAGGCACATGAGCCTCAAGATGGAAGGGGATATTTTTCCAGATGGTCTCTTCCTGCACACTGTGTGGAGCTGGCAGCATTAAAAGGCCTTGCAATGGCTGTGCACAGCTGAGCCAGCATATGAAATGTGTAAAATCTGTGCTCAGCAGCACGGCTCTGTCTGCAGGCTATGGAATGAATCTTGTTTCAAGCCTTCTGTAGCCCACAGAATCTGAAGGAGAATATGAAATTTTGGAAAGCTGACTGGAGTGATGTGGAATTTCAGATCAGGATAATGAAGTACGAATGACACATTCAAAGCATTTACTTTTGCACAGGTTTGCAAAGGAACACTGAACATGAGTATTCCTTGACGATGGTGTTTCTAGCTTAATTTTCCACTGACCAACATTCTTTGAGTGCACTGTCCTGAAGTGAACTAAAAGGGTCCCTGTGCAGCTCATCAGTATCTAGTACATGAGGTGCTGACAGTTCCACTACCAGGAGCTCTGGATTATCTGTTATGCTATGACAACACAGCAGGCCCAATCATTCCTTTGTGTTCATCGTTCCTTCTCCTTACTCTAGAGCTGGAGTATATTCTGTTGTATGGCTTTTATACCCATGACTATCAAGTTAAACTGCAATCACCAAAACAAACACTCCGGTCAAGATCTTTTGCATCAGAATCAGGAAGCATGTCGTCTTGTCCTTTGTCTAGATACAGGAAAAGAAGCAGCCTGAGCTAGCCTACTGTTATGAAATTCTAATTAAAGCAAACCTTCTTCACCAGGAGTCGATTTATCTTGTCATTTTAAAATTAACATTGTATTACCAGCTGTGATTAATAAGTAGGCAACAAACAAAATCCCAGTCCTAGCTACAAACCTTAAGAGAGAATTTCATCTATATCTACATAAACTTTATTACCTGAAGAATAAGGTGTTTAAAATGTGAATAAGGTTTACATTTCACACACACACTACAGATCAAATTTCTCTGAAGACCCTTTTGTACTTGAATTAGCAAAGCAATTTAACTTTTGGAAAAGTTAGTAATTCAACAGGGAACTTCAGCTTACCAAGTAAAAGCCAAGACACCTGTGTAGCATAAATTGTAAAGTGTTAAACTTTGCACAGAAATGTCTGGTAACACAATACTTTTAATTGCTTCCACAAGAATTTCTTATTGGCTTTCGTATCATCAATAAAGTTTTTATATAAAGATTGCTTCTATAAAAAAGTATGTATGCAATAAGAGACTCTGTCAAGAAAGTCTGTTCTAACGATTCAAGCAAACAACTCTGTGTGCTCAACATTTTTGCTAGGTTTCATATAAGATTTTTCTGAGAAAATCTGATGAGACCACTGTTCCTGGATGACTACATCTTTGTTGTTTTTCGGTTGTTGGGAACACTTATCTATAACTTATTTACTGGTAAAAGGCTGCTTTCAAAGTGCAGGTGTTCCTAAATTGAATATTTGTTTATACTGACAAATATGAATGGTAAGATATCTATGAAATTCAGCTCAGAAAACTATCATGTTCTTTTTATTGTTATTCCTCTTGGCAACTAGGCTATTGGTATACAAACACTGATTTCTATGGTAGGTCAGGTTCTGCATTTTGTGTTACCTCCCAAAGGTCACATTTTCTAGATTTAAGCATGTTCTTTCGAAAGGCACCAGCTCCAGGAATTTCCTGTGTAAGAGGAACATCTTGCATTTAACATTTTTACTTTTTGTTTAATTGTTAGGTTTTAAGCATCTTCTATCCTTTCGCTGATACAAATGACACAATTTCATGGCAGCCAGTGAAACTATGCAAGCAGAAATTAGAGCCATTTGGACTTGAATTTCATCCTTCAGAACGGAAACACAGTCTTTGCTGGGACTTGGCTTATAATCACTTCTGGATGTATTTGGTGAGCTTTGTCTGTTTCTAAGGGAAACTTTACCTACTCGAGCATTGTTGAAGAATACATGAAACCGCAGATGGCTTACGATGCATATGCAATCACCATTCCCCCCCCCTTCGCGACAGGTGCTAGAATAATTTGTCCTAAAACGCAATAAAGTCGTAAAGTATTGTTAAAATGTGACCTTTGGTTGAGCTACATGGTAGGCCAGACCCTTTTCGGAGGAGGTATTGCACAGATGATTCTAGTCAAAGCCATACTCACAATGTTAGTGACATCGGGAGAGGCTCCGTTCTGCAGCAGAAGGAGGACTATGTTCAAGTGGCCCATAAATGCAGCCACGTGTATTGGTGTGAGGCCCGACTGCGAAACAAAGCAAGAGCAGTTTTACTCCTCTGCACGGGCGTAGGGAAGGGGCTTCTTCGTTTAAATAAAACATAAGTGAAAGTGAGGCATGATAGGAGAGAGAAAAAAGGAAGCAAAAAGGGAGAGAGAGAAGGAATGTTTCTTCAGGATACGAAACATTTTTCTACCTCTGTTATAGCCTGGATTGAAGCCCCATATTTCACCAGGAGTTCCATGACTTTGATGCGATTTTTCTTGCAGGCAATGTGCAGTGGAGTAAAACCATTCTGTGCAAAAGACAGTCATGTTAGTTAAAAACATGCAGCTACACTTTCCACACAGCTCCATGCTGACACACTGGGAGCAGAAGTGTTAGATTACCAGAAGCAATTGTTCCTTAAGCACAACAGGTTATGAATTACAGACATCTTCCAGTAGTCTGAGGCAGAACAAAGCAGTGGCGCTGCTTTCTTCTCAGGCAATGGAGAGAAACTGAACTTCCACCTCCAACCCCCAAATACAGACATGCCTCTTCTGACTTTCAAGTGTATGCGTGCGCGTGTGTACATATGCAGTTCTGAAGGTTGCACACATGTATATGTAAGGATGACTTAAAGTGGTTTCCAAGATTGGCTAACACAAGGAAAATGTAAGAAATTAGAGTGATCACTTTGAAATCAGTTAAGTGTCTTTTGAAATGTATAAAGCATATTCTATACCTCTCTAGGAAAAGAACAGAGATTCCACCTTAATTTGTCTTTTTAGAATATCTTGTAATCTAAGCATCTATGTATATTTATTTTTACATTTATGCATCAACATACCGTATATCATATTCATGTTTCTGTGTGCACGTGCACATTCTGTGAGGTATCTTAAATAAATAATCACTACTTTAGCCACGGTTTCGTGACACAAAGTGTTCACACGTGAAGTATTTGTGGCTCCCCTTCCTTTATTCCTGCCCTGCTGAGTCATAAGGCATTGTAAGCAAGGTATCAGCCCTGATCTGGATTGAAACCAAATGGGGCAGGGACAGGAATGAAAGGCAGGTGGGGAAGGGAACATCCAAAAATCAAGATTGCAACCTAGCATTTTGTATTGTGAGACAATAGTTTTAGTGTTGTGCTTAACAAAAGCACATATTCATTTCTTTGGAAATGTTTATTCAGTAAGATTGAAGCCCAAATCAAAGCATGTCTTCATACTCTATACTGTAATACATGCTTTGACTTCAAGTTTTTTTATGTACTATTATAGTTAATGCAGGTTAAGTGTGTGCCTAAAGCTAAGCAAACACATTATTCACCTTATGTGAAAAGCACAGGTAACGTTTTTAGATAATGTTGACAAATTCCTCTGTTTTCTAATGAAAAGGATCAGTATTGCTAAACAATCAACTAGCAGTAGACAGAACTTATCAGTGAAATCTTAGCTCATGGGAAGACGCATGTGACAGATTATTCTACAGAAAGCTTCTGTTAAGGGAAATGTTAATTACTAGTTCGTTTGAAGGTGCTTAAAGCATATACAAACTGAAAAAGCTAAGAACTCATATAGTGCTTGTATCCCCAAATCATTTTGCAAACATCAACAATTATTTTTTTTAATCTAGCTAAAAATGGATTATTTGTAACATTTATTCCATCACAGGACTCTGCTGAAAATTATTACTACTATTAGCCTTCTCCAATTTCTAAAGAAGGAATCAAAACCATTAGATATTTTACCTCCCACACAACATCTCTCCATATGTTTCACAGGGAGTTTTACTGTTTCAGAAGTTTCCATATTTTCACTTAATTTTACTGCCTGAGTTGATTTAATTTTCCTACTTCTATTTCAGTAAGGAACAGTTTGATGGGAGAGAGGAGAAGGCAGAAAACATGGATCACTAACAGAAATTATGAGCATCATTTAGTATATTAAACACTAAACAAGCCAGAGGCGACAAGTCCCTGATGGGAGAGGAAACAAGAGAGAGAGGAAAAAAAACCCAGTCTGGAGGGAAGAGAGCAGAGAGGCAGCAGCCTGAGGGTGTTAGGGTGTTCGCCTTTCATTTCAGATGTTTCTCAGGGAGGGAGGGAGGGAGAGGAACAGAAAGTATATTTCTGGTCATGGAAGGAAAGAAAAAAGATGTGGGGGCTAGCATACAATGTGTATGTGTGGGTAGCTGAGGAAAGTACAGCTAAAGATAATCAGAAGACTGAAAAGAAAAACAAGAAAGGATGAAAACAGCATCGAAAAAGATCAACCAAATGAATGTGATGCTGAGAAAGACAAAACAAGAAAAGTGTAAGAGGAAGCCAAGAGGCGTTACGGGATTTGTGGGTACAGAGAAGCCAAGAAAAATGAGAGGGCAGAAGAAAACTGCATCAATAAAAAGGGAAGTAAATAGGGGTATAAAGGAAATAAAAAGGAAGTAAGGGAAGTACAGATAGGGGAAGCCTTCACAGGAAAAGACAGGCTCATAGTGAAGGCAAGAAGCTGGGGCAGACATCGGAGTGTACACAGTCTCTTTCTTTCCCCCACTGAGCATAATATATCGGTAACTTAACTTCCATCCAGCTAACAGTTCAGGGGGACACTTCCTATTAGAGAAAACAGGAATGTTGTCTGGGTTTGGATAAACATTCTTGAAAGCTTTATATGTTCCCAAAGCCAAATGTGGTCTTTTTCTCTCAGTTAGGGGATAATGGTCTGATCAGTGAGTGAAAGGAATCCTACCTGTTTTCCTGTAAGCATCAGAAGAACTGTTTTTTGAAAAGGAAGGGAAATGGCACCTAATAGAGGGGAATGTTATTATTTGATAAATGCAGAAATAGTAGCTTTTTAATATATTTTTTCTATGCCAATTAACTTACTAATTCAGCTGAAAGCTTTGAAATTGTGTATCATATCACATACGGTATGGAAAACCGAACTATTACTTCAGTAAAATATCAATGCATACATTAGCATCAACTAGAAATGGCTTTGATTTTAGGAACCCCGTAGAGCTTCCAGACCTGATACAACAGCCACTTGCCACGGGACGTGGTCCACGACTAGGCCTAATCATATGAGATATAACACTGGTAACCAGCAGGCGTGACAAACCCTGTTGTGACTGCAACTATTTAAGGTTGTTGGGAGTCTGTTGACAGTTTTCACTTAGCTTTACTGGTAAGAGCTACTCATCTGCCCTGGATAGGTTGGTTACATGACACAGGTGGGACAGGTTTACCAGGGCACGAGCATTGGGATTTGCTCTCTTGTCCAGAAGGAGTTTGGTGACACGATAGTGGCCGCAGTGTGCGGCCACATGGAGGGCGGTCAGGTAATCCAGCGTGACATCATCCACGGGAGCTTTGTGCTGCAGCAGGTGTTTGACACATTCCACATGGTCCCCCTGGGCCGCCATGTGGAGTGGAGAGAGTCCATTCTGTGGCAAAAGAAAATGGCACAGTAACTTCTAGTAACTCTCACTTAAATCGTGGCACATATTAGAAGGATGCCATCATGAGTTTGCAGGGTACCCCCATCACTGAAACAGAGGCACATCTGAGCTACCGACTGGAAAAAAAACTGGAAAAAGCTATACCCACCCCTCCCCTTCCAGCAAATACAGGCAAATTTAGAGGAGCATCACATAATTACCTAAAATCAGAATTTAATCAAAACAAAAGAATCTAAGGGTCTTGCCTCATGATATAATAAAACATATCCTGACCTTAAAAGACAGTTCTAGGGATACTCATCATAACAGTAAGACATAGGTTGTATGTTAATTAGAGGGAAAGCACCTACTTAGCATTCATCATTTTTATTAAGGAACCTACATTTTTTTCTTTAAGTGTTCAATAAAAAGAAAATATTATATTGGCAAACCTGACCCCTGAGCTTCTGGGAAATGATACTTTCAACCACCACCATGGTTGGACCTTTTGTTCAAACCACAACACTTGCAGGGCAGTGGAAGCAGCAGTTTTATAGCCCTGTCTGGCTTTAATAGATCTTTTTGTAAATATTCAAGTCCATGAAAGGCAGACAATTAAGAGGAAAGGGAATTGTTTCTATTTATATGTATAACAAGTTATTTTCAGAAAAAAAATAGTTTTAATATTTACATATTTGTCTGTCTTCAGTTTGGAACCACCTATTTCACTTAGAAGTTAGAAGAGGAAGTTGCTTTTAAATCTAATTCCATTTTACACACAATAAGGTACTTTAAAAGCACTGCATGTTTACAAATAGACTGTTACTTACAGACTTGAACAGGTAACTGACTGTCATCTGGAAGGAGGGAATTATTCACTGGACAATTCTGCTCTGCTCAATCCTCAACACAGTGGGGACATCCAGATGCTGTCACAGCAATGTTGGTATTTTGTCCTGACAGGCAACATCTGCCTTTGAATAACAACATCTGGGAATCCTGCCTGAAGTGTGCACAATATATGTGGCAGGGTCTGCTGTTCTGAGCCTCTCTGCCTTAGTGAAGCAAGGGTGTTGACACATGAGGTTCACCCAACCACCTTCTTCCACCAAAGGAATCAGTGAAACTATAAGGAATCTTCTCCCTACAGTTCCCATCTCCCTGGGGATCCCTTCTGCATAAACAGATGACTTGGACTACTTGGTGCTTTCAAGGATACATAGCTTGAGCACATCCTTATTTGATGTAGTTGATAAGCTTGCAACCCAGTGATAAAACCTCCTGAAGACTATAAAAAGAAAATCTTCAGTCTCCAGTAAGGGTAACTATGGATCAGAATACACTAATTGCCCTTGTTCTGAGCCATGTTTGAGGGAGTGGGGCCCAGTATGAAACTGGTATTTAAACTGTTTGTCCCTCCTGATCTTCCAGGGGACCTCAAGCATATCATTGCAATACTGTTCCAGTGTTTTCCAGCTAATGATACCAGCTACCTTTGTCAGGCACCCTGAAATTTACTGTTGTGAAGCGCTGCTCCGTGGGGTTTGCTATTCTACTACAAGTATCTTTCTCTCATTAGTTTGACCAAAGGGTCAGCATTTGTAGGAAATGCATTAATCTTAGATGTGCGCTTTTCAGAAATCAGTAAGAACACACTGAAATAATTTTCCAAGTCTGAAATAGTCCGTGAAAACAATTAGGAGAAGCTGCAAGTCACAGGTCCTAGTTAGCTTGTGTGAAGGATCAGAAACTACATACCCAGGAATCATCCCCTAGGAGTGACTGACCCAGCTTGCCCATCTCTGTGTCCTACGGCCTTAGGAAGCATCAAAAATGAAGTGCTTGCAGCAGCACTGTATAACACGTGTTTAGTCTGATATTATAGAGGAGGCAAAGAAGTGTATAGTGTTTCATATATTTGATAAGGATAGTTCCTAATTATGTAAGAAAACCTTAATTTGGATCATTCTGCCCATTAGTACATTTCCTTTGGGAGAACAGAACTGTTCTTGTCATTTTCCTTGTCCTTTCAGTGACATTGAAAATTCCATGGAAAGTTACATAGAGCTGTTAACATATCTGATAAGACACACACCTTGGTCCGTGCAAGCAGGGGGGCACCTCGTTCCAGGAGCAGCTCCACAACTTGGTCATGTCCACTTCTTGCAGCACAGTGGAGCGGGGTGAGTCCATCCTTAAAGTAAGAGGAGGGAAAACAAATGAGCACATTCCCAACTGTCTGTCCCGGCACTGTGAGGAACATCCTTCCAGGAATGCAGCCCAATAAGTGTGTAAAAATGCTCCTTTTTTTTAACTCCTAACTGAAGTTGGCTCCACAACACGAAGTTTCATCCCTGTTCTTCCACCAGTAAAGGACACACTAAGGTTACTGTTTCAGAGAGGAAACCCATTGTGTGTTGAAATCTCTTATCAAAGAGGATAATGCGAGCATCATTGCCTCCTCCCATCCTTCTCCTCCGCATGGCTTTGAGATTGTATTGCCTCTCCCTGGATAATGTGTGCTGGGCCAAGGATGCTCCTTTAATCAACCCTTGTCCTTTGGATTGCTTTTGATGCAGGGATGAAATAAGAAATGTTCATACTAGAAAATTTACTTTAGAATTATTTTTCTTTTAAACAGGTAGCAGGAGAAAGAAGATTTTTACACAAAGAAAAAGGTAAGGAGAGAAACAAACAGAAAACCCTTCCTTTCTGAGATCTGAGTGGTGAATAAAGAGCTAACAATTCGTTGCTAAAATTGCTGTGAGACCACTAACTCCACAATACTTTTTCCGTTGCAGAACACCACCCTATACCAAAAGACTTGCTCAGGCTACTCAGTAAAGATCACAGCAGTGATAGCAGATGTGTCAATGAAACACTGAGCTAGAATGCATTCCAGGTAATTCTGCTACAGTTTGGACTTTATGCAGAAAATACAGGAAATATAAGGCCCAAAAAATGGTTGCAAAAGAATATTAGTGCTGAATGACAGAAAAAAGAAAATGCATAAGGTATAGAAAGCTAAGTTTTCATCTCATTCGATCTCGATATTGTTCAAGCACAGACTCAGAAGTCATAAGTACTCATTCAACAGAGACAGGTTTATAAAGGTGAACTGGTAATAGTTTTTAATCACAAGAAGAGCCTTCTCCCTTCGAGACACTGCTCATCTTAGATGAGCCGGATGCTGTTATTCTAGGGTACTTTCTGAAGAATCCAGTAACAGCATGATTAAAAGATTAATATACTGGTCTGAGATAGATTTATTGCTTAGAGGTTAAAAATGTAGCAAAACTGCAAAAGCATGGCCTCAAGTATGAGCTAGTGGCCCCGCTCCATTCGCAGATACAGTTTGCCTTGCTGGAGTTCAGAGGAAGTCTACATCACTATATTTTTACTTCTACTGCTAACATTTTAAAATTAAAAATAGCTCTAGACTGCACAGTGCCGTTGCAATTGCAAGATCATTTTGGCTATACAAACATAGCCCTGTAATATGCTAGAAAAGGTAGTTCCAAGGAGCAGATGCTCCCTCATCCTCAGTTTCAAAAGCACAGAGCACCTTCCTGAGCTAGCAGTGCAACAAAGCCCCTCTGCAGTGAGCATCTGAGGTCTGCAGGGAGGAATTTTTCTCCCTTACTTATCTACTGTTTCCAGAGATCTTTCAGAAACATGTGAAGGGGTTCGGTGTGCCTTGACACTTACTGTCTCAGAGGCATCACTAAAACCCATGGAAGCTTTTGCAATGAAATTCAACGGATGCAAGATCAAACCTGCAAACAGGATTCAGGGCTGTTCAGGACCTGGCAGACTGGGTCAGTGGAAAGGAATAGCGTGCAAGTAGCGTATCCAGGTGGGGGGCGGTTCTGCACTGAAACTTCAGTCCCCTACATCAAGCCTTTATATGCCCAGCTGGGGTATATTTACATCTCACTGCCAGAGGGATTCATACACACGGTTTCCAATAGCATTACTAAGGTGGGGATATATCCCCCTTTCTAGGGGAGGTATTTATTTGGTATCTCTCTCCAGTTTCTGGCCTTTTGTGCTCTATATTTTCAGTCAATGTGGGAGGTACGCTTTCCCTATCTGCACAGTGACTTTGATATTATTTTATTTAATAGAACAGCAAAAGAAAGGTAGAATTGTGTGAACCCTTGAAAAAAAACAGGACAGATCCCCAGATGGAGAAAAAAGAAGAAAAATGCAAGCTACGAAACACATCAATTCCTCAAGAAAGTCAAGCTAAAACAAAAAAAAAAAAAAGAACTAAATCATTACAAAGCACAATTTCTCCTCTCTCCTCTGTTCTTATCTATAACTCCCTCTAAAAGTGGGGATAAAAATTTTCTACCTATCCTATTCTGTCCTGTCATACCCGTTATACATGCATCATCATTTACTATCTGTGCACTTTCCAGCAGGTGAATGAAGCAATACACTTTGTGACCTTCCCACACAACCCTCTTCCCTCCTCCTGCCCTGGGGGAAAACAGCATATATATTTTTTAATTATTGTCTATTTAATACTTTAGATTCTATTATTTTCGCTTATATGTTTTCTTCAAAGGTGAGGGAAATTGAAAAGAGAGAGTTGTTGTAGTGGAAGAATTAGTACATAATCCCATGAGGATAAACTGACATTAGCCAACATCAAGAGACGCACTGGTGTACCAAATCAGTCCTCTTTTGCACCATTACCTATTTGTAATGAACCTCAGTGCTCTGAAATCTATTGCAGGAGTTTGCCTATGTGCTTTTTTAATCATTCCATTGCTAATTGGTACACCATGTAAACTGAAGAACACATGCTGACCAAAATACCAAACACATCATTTGACACGACATACAACACTGGGTCGGAGAGACACAGATTTTGAAGCACAGATAATGGATATCCCATAAACACAAAGGCCACCATGCTGGGAGACAAGAAATTCAGCAATTTAATATCATAAGAAGTCCAATATTTATCTTGTCATCCCAAACGGCACATAATGGAGAGTTAAGCGTTTTCATCTTCCAAGCGACATCTTGCACCTGGTGTTCTGTTGTTGCCGTACGTGGTGCTCTCCTAGCTCACGCTTTGCAATGTAACCAACAGCTGGGTCACCGCTAGAAACGACACTATGATCCTCTCTGTATGTATGGAAGCGCTGAAATCCCATCAGTCCTAAGTTCCTCTTAAATGGCTCTCAAAATAGAAGGTAAACTCTTGCCTTTTTTTGCTTGAAAATAAATCACTGGACATTTTTTAACCTGCAAAATTAATTCTGAATTCTGTGCATGACTCCTAACTGCAGGGTTGGGGAAGATAAATTATTGGGTCCTTTCACAGTGATTAAAATGCTTTACTTCAGCTTACCAGAGAGATCAAGATAAAAAGAAGCTGTGCTTGTGAGAGATTCTTAATGGGAAATTATATGGGCAGCATCTTAACAGGACAGTTGCGCACATTCAGTGCTCATTTGAACGAAGATCAATGATAGCACATGAACATTAAAGGCCAAATTATCAAAGAATTCTTCTGAACTGCAGCTGAATAGTCTCATTTTTATAAGGGTGAAATAAAATTTTAGTATTTTGTATGTTAGACATGCAAAATTGCCTAAATTTTCTCAACAAATAAAGGCTTGTTCATTTTTCATTACTACTAAATCTCACCTGTTTAAAAATGAACAAGGCAAATCTCCCTCTTGCTCTAAGCTCTCAGAGTCTTGGCATAATTAAACATGCTCTAAAATATTCCTCCAGGTCTGCCATTCGAAGTACAAATTTTAGAAATGCAGCAAAAAATATGCCATGCGTTTACCTGAGTAATAAGATATTAACTTAAATAATTCTAAATAATTGCCACTATCTGTACAGCTTGCACAGATAATTTGTACAACATTCCTTCCCACTCCCTTGTAAACATTATATGAATCCACTCAATTTTTTATAGTAAATATCTACATTGTGATTAGATATTTATAATCCGACATTGTTTTAGAAATGGCAAAAACTGCCAATGAATTATTAGTGCTCTGTGCACAAGTGAAGTCTAGGAGAAAATGTCACAGCAGCATTACTGCAGGAAAAAACCACTGTAAACGTAGCACAGTGCCAAGACAGGGTTAGGATCCTGCTACAACGGCTTTACGGTAGGAAACTGACTGCCATGCGGAAACAGCAGAAAGCCTTGCCTGTTTTGTCAGGATGCATGTCTACAAAAGGGGACATTATTACAAATAAACCTCAGTACGTTCCCAGAACAAGTGTTAAGGGGTGTCTGAAGCACATTCACCACAAAAAAACCAAGCCAAAACAAGCAAATGAGCAACCAACCAACCAAAAAGATCTGAGTTCCAAGCCCCATAGATTCCTCCCTTTTCTTTTTCCATCGGTATTGCACATCTCTGTGACCGACCTTCCACTTCTGTCAGCTCCAGCTGAGCCTCCTTCCTTTCCTGTGGCCCTTCTCCAACCCAAATGGCATGCCAGCCTTTCTCCCCACCATTATCGCCTCTACTCCCCTCTGCAGCTCCAGCTGCTGCGCTCCAGGCACACAACATGTTTACTTTCCCACACAATAAGCTTTCCATTCCAAGACTAGATGCTCTGTTTCATTCCTGGGATTTTTTTCTACTGTAAAGATTCTGGACGAGAGCCTGCAAGAGGATTCTAAAGTCCCAGAGCAAGAAAAATTTAATTCCAGTGTTGGCAAGATTCAATAGAAAGAACACAAAATGCATGACAAACTTCAGCATCTGAGACAGGTGAACGTGTTCCTCCCCCAATTCTAAGAGTGTTTGCACAGTCCCACAAAAATACCGATAAGGTGACAAAGGGCTCTGAATAACACTGTATTTTAAAAGTAAAAAAGCATTCAAAACCTAAAAATGCCTCACATTCTTGTTCCTTTTTTTCCTTTACAGTTTATATAGAGAGGTGATAAAAATAGAGATATTACAAAAATTGCATTCAGAAAGAATACTCCTAAAACCCTTTAGTAGTCAGTAACATTTCAATGCCCTGCATATCCTTACTGTTACTATTCCATTACATCAGAATACGGGGTTTTTTAATAGAAAAATACGTATTTTGGCCATGCTGAAATTGCTCTGCTTTTAAATGCTTAAAATAATTCTCCCTGTAATAATCCTTACTACGTTTCAGGAAGGCTGTAAATGCAAGTGAGAACTGATAACTGCCACGTTGCTCTTGACCACATGACATCAAATTTAATCATAAACTGAACTTTCCACCATCTTTTAGAGAACAACTTTCTGCACGCTGATTCCTAGCCCCAAATTCCAATTGCTTCTGAAACCCAGCTCTACTGGTCTACCACCATGGGTTGTACAGGTCAGCAGTTTAGCCAAATTTTCAAGAAACACATGTCATTGAAGTTCATTATTCAGGTAAATGTGTCGACAATATAGATTTGACTAAGATTTTAAATATGAAATGTTTTAGCATAAGACATTTTACCCATTAATTAGCAAACAAAACTCCCAATAAGGCTTGTATGGAAACAGAAGTAGCACAAATGTGGATGTAACAGATAGTACTAATAGAAGTATCTTACAAATGTCATTGGGAATGGAGTTTACATTTTTGCTTTGGATACAATAGAAAAGAGAAATTAAATTCCATGTTTTAAAAACTTATTTAGTAATCAGTTGAGTAAAATGGTAAAACCTGAAAAAAAATTTTAGGTAAAATATTGTTTTCAAATTTTTAAGTGTAGCAAGCAGATTTACGATTCTACATCTTTATACTCTAGTGAGGAATGCCATAAAATTTCAGCAAATACATTATGAAATGTATAGAAAATTAAAATACAGAAATCCTGCAGTAAGCAGTGCTTTCTTGTGACACACAACATTAACTATGGAACAGTAGGACACATGCATGATTTACTCCCTTTGAAGAACGTACATTTTAATTAATTTTTTTAGACAACACAGGGGCTCCTAATGGATCGTTCCAATGGAACATTTTCAAACCTAAAAAGATTTCACAGATTAACTGCAAAATTAAAGTACGGAGGCTCATCTAAAATCTGTTAAAATAAGTTTGTGCATCTTTATTTATGCATCATCAGATGTCACGTAATAAAATGCATTAAAAAGAAACCGAATGAAAGCAATGAGTGCTTTTTTAACCAACGAGCTTACTTTGATGTGGAATGGAAACTAAGAATAAAAGCCCAAGCTATCCAGCAATGAACTATCCTAGTACTTTTAATTAGACTGTTTTTCAGTGAATCTGACCTACTGGATGAATGCAGGTGTTCCTCAGAAGAAATGAAAAGGCAAGTGTGGAAAGACAAGCATGTTAGTATTGAGGTGGAGGGGGCGGAGGTCTGCCCTTTAAAGTACCAAACACACGTACGCACGGCATGCAACGCACAGCCTACCTCTTCAATACCCTACATGCTCACAGCCGTAGCAAAGCACACAAGGCATGCGGACAAAGCAGAGGGAAAAGAAAAAGACACCGAGACGATGTAAACAGCCGGCATGAAGACAAAACCACGCCACAGAGACCCTGACAGCAAAACCAAAGCTCTGGAATCTTCCCCACTGCTCAGTACAGGCAGCCGACCACCACCGTGTGCCTTTGAGCAGGGAGAAGGCAGAAGATGAAAGCAAGAGGAAGCTGCTGAGCCTGGGTAAACTGGGGTATGTGTGCTTTAGGATACTTCTATGGGTTTTCACTGATATCTTTGTGCTGACAGGTTTTGAGCTAATGTAGCAGCTGACAAAGGGCAGGAAGCCAAGACAATGAGAAGACTCTAAAATTAGCACCTTCCACCTACATCGGGCAGAGTCCTACTCTTTCAGTTTCATTCACAACTGCAATCAGTCTTTGCGGGTGAGCAGGGAAGGGAATACACCTTGACCTCTTAAAATCTAAGATGTCCTTTACAATCATATATACCAACTTGTCTAAAACCAGTGTCTAAATGCTGAACAGGAAATAGGTGAATTCAATACTGTCATTCCACAGGCCAAATGGACCATTTCCATATGACTACTATGCTTATAAGTATGTGGAATATCCTGACTGCAGCATATTATTACCATTTCATGCTTCTTTACCATGAGATTTTAGGCACTTATTGCAGAAAATTTGACCAGGGATGATTTACTGCACACCTTCATGTCAGGCAGCATTTTCCATCAACCGTAAGAAATAAAAATAAAAAAAAAAAAAAGAGCAAGAGAGATATTTCATAAATAATGAGAAATCAAAGTCATAATCACATATAGAGTTACACGATAATCATGATTGTCTTACTAGCTTATGAAGCAACAAATGGTTGATGGAATTAATATCAAAGTAACTGCAGAGGCTGAATCAACCACAAGGGTGGGTGACTGCAATATCCTCTACCTTCCTCTCCTTTTCTACCTTATTAAACAAAAACTTTTACGTCCAGCTGTAAACTCGTGTTCTAAAGCACCCTCTATTACATGGAGATACAATTTTGCAGATCCGTGCTTAAAACCCAGCAGCTTTCAAGAACAAGTCCTGTGCAGTTCAGCTCACATAATTGACCACATTTTGCTAGGTGACTCCAAAATCCCATTTGAAATAATTAACCCTGCCCATATAAATTGATGGGTTTTTCTTTTGTCCTGGATTACTGCAAAATCCCCCATAAATAAAGAGCACAGGATTGGTGTGGCATTTCAGCAGGACACCTGGGAGGAGGAAGGCAGTGAGAGTCACCTGATTTGCAGTGGTTAGTCTGGGGAAGAGGTGAGCGTGCTGCCGGCACAGAGTGTGTTCCCAGGATTGACTCTTCAATAAAAGGTGACTGCCAGCCCACTACGGCAGTTTTCATGAGGCACGCTATGCCTGGCACAGACATTTAGGGTACATCAGGGGACTGAAAGGCTTAGCTGAGCCCAGACCCTCCACTTCCCATCGCTGTGCAGCGCGCATGTTCTTGTGTCATGTGAAGTTGGACCAACAGGGTTCTTTCCTCAAAAAGATCAGTTTCATCATTTTTTTTCTTGTGTGATGTAGGTAGATTCTACAGGAGACTAAAGGAAATAGTATTTCTGCCTCCTGCTATCACCAATACCTGATATTCTTTAGTCAGATACCATAGAAAACAGTTTACATAAAATAAATAACAATCTGAAAACTAAAGGTAGGATTCTGAATTTTAAAAAAGTAAAAAAAAGGTACAAAAATATTTCTTTCTTGATTACTTTTGGAGTCACAATTTAAATTTGGTCCAAGTTTCTAAAAGAGTACACTTGTGAGGAGGCAATGTTTAACATTTTTGGAGTTGTGTTCAGCTGAACTTCTATTTTTTGTGGGTCATTTATAGCAGCCATATCTCATATCTCACTTCAAGAACAAAGAACAAGATACAATTACTGAAGCTGAACTCCTAGCTATGAATCTTGGTGTTCCCAGTCTCTGGCTTAAAAATAAAAAACAAGCAAGCAAAAAATCCCCATCCTTTCCCAAGAAGGGACAACATCATATTCAGGGAATAGAAAGACTCACCCTGGTTTTGGCATCGATCTGCCCTCCGCGATCCAACAAGAGCTTCACCATGTTTGTGTTTCCCCTTTTGGAAGCCACATGCAGTGGGGTGATTCCATTCTACACCATGAAAAGAACAAACAATGAGCATGATGGATTTGAAGGTGTATAATGGTGGTGAATTTGTGTTCGGATCACAAAAAAATGAGACCATCACATCGTAGAGAATAAACAAAAATGTACTTGAGCATTAGAGCTAGGCACACACCATATAAGCTAGAGTTAGTAATTCCTTTCTAAGCAAGAATCTTTATTCATTGTTTGGGGTTTTTTAATAAACGAAGAAGCACATCTGCCAACGCAGCAAACGTCACAGTCCCAGAGTCAGACAAAAAAACAAACATATATCAGAGTCCCAATGAGCCAATATTCACAAAACACTGATGCATTTAAATCATTGCAACATACACAGAGTACACAGATACGTGACTCCTACACAAAGGAACCTTCTTAGTATAATGCCGATAGCGTAAAGGAGTAAGTGCTGTTTAAGCTGAAAGTCCTTGCAAGCACTTTGGGTGAGGAAAGAAGTAATATTAGCAGCTATTCCAGACTGGCAACAGGAGGAAGTCAGTCTGAAAGGCAGAACCCTGAAGTAATTCAAAGTGTGTCTGGCAAAATTAAACAGAAAACTCATGATCCAGTAGCTGTGTTGAGGTACAGATTACCAGAGGTTTTTATGGCACCAGATGCCGTGCTTCAAACTATGTAACATACAACAGCAGAGACTAAATCACGTAGCTCTGCAGTTGTTTACCATAAAAGAGTAGCCATGATTAACTAGTAGTTTTATTGTTGCATTTATATAATGGCAATATACCTTTACTTTTTCTGACTATGTTTATATGCGAAAATATCAAATTGAAGTGGTATCGCAAATACTGAATAAGCCAATAAATCCTACGTATATCTCTGGAGTACGTCTGACTGACAGAAAAGCTGAAGTGAGCTGACACGTTATGAGCATATCAGCTTTCTGGAGCTAGTCAAAGGAGCCTGCTTCCTTCAGCTGGGAACACCGCTCGCTACTCAACTCCCAGGGACACTGGTGCATTGCATGGAGGCAACCTTTAAGAATTACTGCAAAAGAAGACATCTTTGAACACAACAGAAGGTCAGCATTATTTTGCTCCTCATTTACTCTTGACTAAGAATTACACAAAGAAACGCTCCTACTTTTGTAGGCCATTACAACTAAGAAGAGAAAGAAACTACTCCGTACCCTTGCTGTGAAATCGACTGCAGCTCCTCGGTTTAGCAGAAGCGTCGCCACATTGACATTTCCGTAGTGCGCGGCTATGTGCAAAGGTGTAAAGCCACTCTATAAAGGGAAACAGCCCTTATTATAGAAATCATTTCATACAAGATAATAAGAACTTGATTTTAAAAGCTGTTAGCAAACAAATGTATCGTGTCAATTTTATCCAGTTCACCTATAATATAGCACAGCCTTTCAGGCAAAGAGTGCAGTTTTCATATGAGAGGTTATCAAAAGTGTTTCATTCTTTCATTCTCCAACTCAGTCTTCTAAATCAATGGCCAATAAGAAGAGTAGCTTTCATCACAGAAAATATTAATATATTAGCCATTCTTAAAGAAAATAAAGGAAGTTTCCTTATTACAATTTGGAAGCAACATGGGTCTTTTGGGCTGCATCCATTTACTGGTTTTGAATAAATGACCACAGAAGTTGGTGGACTCTTATTTTACTGCTCTTAGGATTAAAAATATTGACAACATACTTCCTTTTTTTTTTTTTTTTTGAAAAATCAGTGATTATTCAACATGTGACTGAAGAATTTGGTGTACATGAGAAACTTAGTAGTGCAGTATAAGAACCGTAATTATTTATATTTATATACAATTTGGATCTCAAGATCTGAAGAAACTTTTCCATCTATACATTAGAAAAAACACAATTTACTTATTGCCTCTTGAACAATAGAAGGTGAAACCTGCTCTTGATGTGAAATATAGAACTGCTTGACAATAACATAAAAAAGATTAATTTTTCAGAAGCTAGGAGACAGAGCAAGCTTTTAGCCTCATAAGTAATTCAAGTAGAAAGGACCTTGCTTTTGAGGTTTCCCTGAAGAGCTTCACACTGATTTGTTCAGATCTTACTGTTATAGAAAGGGAGAAATACTTTTGGCTTCTAGACTATACCATATTTACAATTAGGTTTCATTTCTTGCAGTGTACAAATCATCATTTTGAACTACTCTTGGAATACAGAAATGTAGGCACACGTTGCACTTCGAAATCAACTTTATTCCCAAAAGGTAGAGCAATAAGCCCATTATTTTACCCCAATTCCATTTACTTCCTTGTCAGCCCACAGGTGATCCTGATCAAAATCCAGTCAAACACTCATTAAATTCATAGTCAACTTGCTGTGATAAATTACCAGGGAAATGTCTACCAAGGATATTGGGCACACAAATACGATACTGCGTTGAGCTATAGTTTGAATGCGTATTGCATTAACAACTACCTTTCCATGAACATGTGTTTGCCTGGTGACAAACACAAGGTACTGAGAAGTAACGTGATGGTGGGTGAAGAAGTGGTAACCCTTGTCACGTTGATCACAGTGAAGAATGTGCCCATGGGTGGATGCCAGCGAGAAGCTGTCACCCTTTCAATTCACATCGCCGGCTGCCTCGCGGCAACTTGCTCATATGCGCACACACCGAGTGGGACGCACTTTCGCACGGGTGCATGCATTCAAAATTCATTCCCTCATCTAACAGAGAAACTCCATTACTTAAAAACAGGCGTTCAAATAATGACCTCATTCTTGGAAATAAATCTCTTTCCTAAACGTGATAATAATCTTCAGGGGAGAAATCACAGTACTAGCAGATCGGACCCTTGATTTTTACTGGAAGTGCTTGAAGAGTTGGTGTTTCCTGAATCCGTATGAGAAATGTAATAGTATCTGCTGCAGGTAAATTCTGATTATGTGTTATCCCTTAAGGACTTTTCAAAACTCTACATTGAAAAGACTGCAATAAGAACAATGGTAAAAATAAGCAGATGCTCTGAACAAGTTTTTACTTTGGAGGATTTGATTATATTTACAATTGTAAAAGAAGGAAAATTAATTTTACCATTACTCTGGCTGAGCCAGACACCTTAATTTAGTTATGCCAAGTAAGTGCATTTTCATAATTAACAAAATTGAGCTAGAAAAGCATCTTTATCCTCTTAGACACATTACTCGCTTCAGACTTCTTTGAACTGATGTGAATTCTCAAAAGTTTACTTCAACAGTGACACAAATAAAAAGAAATTCTAAGACAAAGGGTGAATAAAAACAGGTTTTCTTAATCGTAAAATTCTATGTATTAAAGAAGAGTCATATCTTCACTTTTAGTGCTAAATAATAAAGAAATATTGCCACAGAGCAGAGAAAATAATTATAAATAACAGAAAGAGTAATTAAAAATTTTTGATCTCGGTACCTCAGTCGTCCTATTCACCATCATCTGATGCAGCATGGTTTGGGAAAAAGAGGAAAAATATTAAAGACTGGCCGCAAAACGAAGAACTATGTTGCTTTTTGAAATGAATTATGCTGTTAATTATGGGAAAAGCCATTCAAGCATGCATTAACTTTAAATACAACCTATATTCCCATGGGCAATAAACCAGTATCCTATTTAATAGGGAAGCAGTGATTCTGCTTCCATTCCAGTGTCTTCTGGTTTACAAATAATGAAAGCTGGTTACCAAAGAAATGGGAGGCATAACTAAAAAGCAGAAAAATGAGTAGTTTGTAATTACTGTGTAGCTGAACGCTGCAAAAATAGATATATTACTGGTGATACTGGTTGAGCAACTTCTCTTTCCCCATGGAAGAAATTACCTTTAACCATTAAGAGGAAGGAAGCGCAGCTTGTTGCCCATCGGCACTCAGCCGCGTGGCTACCCTGTTACCTCTACGGCAGCATCATGTTACCTTGGACTGCACATCGGCATTGTGGTCATTCTGCAGTAAGAGCGCCGCCGATTTGGTGTCGTCTTTTCTAGCAGCAATGTGCAGAGCTGGTAATCTCACTTTCCCCTTGGTGTCATTTTCCAGCAGGATGGCCACTGCCTGGTTGTGTCCTTGTTGCAGTGCAACAGCTAAAGGAGTGAAACCGTCCTGGTAGAGGAAAACAAGATGTGTTCAGTAAGCCGAAGGATGTACGGCTTCAGTGGTTTGCACAGTGCCGTTCACACATGGATGTTTGATAAGCACATTACCAATGGTTTTCTACCTCTGCACCACCATCTCCAGCGAAATGACATCGGAGGCACAACATTTTAACCCAGATATGATTTCAAACATGTCAGAAGCGCATTTTTTCCATTACAAAGTAGTCTTTTTTTGAAGTCAAGTACAAGCAAAGGATCATTCTACGGTATCTCTCTTAATTACTTCTCATCTTAAAATGAGACACAGAGCATAGTTTTAGCAATATTTTGGTAAGGATTAGTGAGCACTGAACAAAGTAGATGTGAAAAATATACAGGAAACCTGCTTCTGAATATCTCATGTCTTTGTATATCTTTGGATGCACTTGCTGCTGTGTCCCACTCTAAATTACACACGGACTACGAGTCAAGAAAGCCAGATCATGAGTAGGAATTTATTCTAATTTGAGGAAGAAAACATTAGATTTTATTTGTACTTTTTGGAAAAACAAAGTCAGAAAATTCTTTCTGCTTTTCATTCATTCATGCTTTGGTTTTAAATTATTTTCAAATTGCCTCACTCCTCCACACATGCCCTGGATTGTCAATGCTTTAAAATGCATCACATGATCACAACCTGCTACCACATCTGAAGTACTGCCTGCTGCCTTTTTTTCTGACTATAAAACTGATTCTAGCTCGCCTTGCATGCTAGAATACATACAGCACACATAAGTGCTGTAACCGCATGCTAGATCGGAGGGCAGCTGAACCAGGAGGAATAGAGCAGCTCTCCGACTGGGTCTGTGACCAGAGATGTGGTGAATAGCAACAGAAGGGAAGGGAACACAACAAGGTCTTCTGTGTCTAGGTCAGAAGGAGCAACCAAAGAGTAACAGGCATAGGAACGAACCAGAACTGATTTGGACTAGGAATATGGAAAGATGATAAAATAATAAAGGACATGTTAGGACGGAATGAGAGCTAACATATGCTGAAAGAAACATCTGAGGAATTGCCCAAGCAGTTTTTCCCCTTAGTAATCAAATAGCATTCACTCCCTTTTGCGTAGAACTGTGGGTAGGTGCGTTGTAACAGCGATACTGCTATGGTTTCTTTCTGTAATAGAGATTAAATTCTGTACAGTGAATTAAAAAAGGGTGAACAGCTGATGAAACAGCTGAACTGTAAAGATAATTCCGAGATTGAGGCTACATTAGGTGTTGAAATGGCTTAATGCATTTGCCTTTCGCCTCTAGGAACATGAGAACAAATCCTGGATTAGAGGCCCTGTGAAACCGAGCTCATCCTTACTCTCATTTTGTATATATATGTATATAAGTGTTTGAGGAAACAAAATATATCTAAAGGCGGTGCAAGTTTCAAAGCTTCAAAGACAAGATCATCCATTTGATTTGCACCACTATCTTCCATCCTTCTCTAAAAGGACACCACTCTTCCTGCATTCCCTCTCCTATTGCTTCTGGAAAGCACGGCTGACCAGAGCTTGGAGAAAGCATTTCGCTTCCCCACTGCCCCACAGGAGGACAGCCAACCTTTGATGCCAAACAGAAGGTCCTTCTCCATGTATTTTTGGTGGCATCCTCACTTCAGGCTGCCATCCCACCTTATTTAACGTACCATTCCTTCACTCTGTTCATGAGACTAACTCTGGCACATGTGACAGCAGATGGTGGCTTGGACCATCCTTCAGTAACACTCGAATCACTGAAACCAAAACTTTATCTAGTTAAGCAATAAGTGGGTAGACAGCCTTTACTTTCCAAGCTACAAAGGTAAGAACCGACCTTTCTGATGGCAGAAACCAGACTTGGACTTGGGTTGAGTGGGGGGGATTTGATATTTTTTTTTCCTCCCCCCTCCCTTTTAAAAAAAAAAATAAATCAGACTATATTGTGAGTTCCTGCGATGCCTGGATGTCTGCATTCAAGCAGAGGAAGTGTTAATTATAACCATCTCAGCCTCACAGTTCCTGTAAACTAACGAATGAATTTCCAGTGCCCCTGATCATCACAGCTGGTAAAAGTCACTGGGAGAAAGGTTCAGGCAGGTGACCGTGGGCTGTAGCTGGGCCAGGCTCCTGCAGAGCCACAGTTCCACTCGGCTCCTTCACACGGAGTGTGTTTCTGCCACGTTGCCTGGCAATCACATGGGATTTCATATTTCAGAAAGCTGACACGTAACGTGATCGCCATACATGCGGGCCACGAGAGGATTATTTTAGGAGCTGTCATCAAATGGTACAGTATCCAATGAAAGAAGGGACAGGAAAGCAGCTGTTAACACTAGCAGTTCGGTTTGAAGGAGAGTGAGCATAAATGCACCGTCATTTCACATTCACGTGTCTGCGAATCCAGAATGGATAAGTTTCTGTACAGACTAGGGAAAAGTAATAAACACGAGCAAAAGCTCTGACAGGAGAGGAACTTTCCTATTACTACTTCATGTGGCACATCCATATCCATAGGACAAACACAAAGCCAACATACTTTGCAGCACAGAGCCTGTTCACTCATCCCCTTGGCTTGGAATAGAAGAACGTCCATCAGGAAGAGAACAAGAAGAGGAAACACAATGAGCACTATCCTCATGACCTATGAGTTTTCCTGCATTGCCCTTAAACCCTCTCATTTGCAGATGGAAGTTCTTACGATTCAGTTCCTCTTGAGATGGAGTCTTGTCTCTCTTACTTTGGTGTCTGCCCTGCTTGCACTGAAGTTACTGCAGATTTACAGCATGACACTGAAATCCAGAACCTAGCAATTAATACCATCCTCCTGCCTATTTATACCCACATGGTCCGGCAGTAGAAGTAAAGTGTCCGAGGAGAAACCAGCACATTGTCTGCTGAGCTCACTGATGTGATCCTTGTTAGTCGTTTCATTTCCAATTTACGCAAATCACAGACAATAATGAATATTCACAGGTTACACAAAGTCACAGACAAGCTTCAGAATCAGAGTAACTTCACTGGTCAAGGAGGCCCAGCTGCCACTGCTCCTCACTTAGGGGAACAGGAGCCGGCGGTTGGAGTAGGTGACCTCCTGAGGCCCCTTTCTACCTGAATGGTTCTGTGAACCCAGCACCACAGAGAGCCGATCCCACTCATCTCTTTTGCACATGCGCTTGCCTGTTCATCACTCTTTCTCCCTATGCAGAAAATATTCTGAACTCATCTCACATCTCAAGACCCAATCTAAAAGGAAGCTTGCCAACAATGAGCTGTTGATACTAATTGTTTTGATACCATTTTACACTATACACAGACACCTTTCTGGACACAGTCCTCATAGCCCTAATTATGACATTCACATTGTGTTCCACACACTTTTCAGCTGGCCGAGGAAGAAGCTGAAGAAGTCCTCTAAACTACTTTCCCCAGAAGACCTCTTATACAGCCAAGAGCGGGAGATACATGCTATAATGCTCTAATCACTGATTTTTGCCCAGATCTTACAGTGCAAATGAAAAAGCAACACAAAGATAGCCCTGCCGCTCAGGTGATGGCACTCCTAGATGCTTGGGTTTTCATGGGCTTTGTTGGAGATGTAGACCTGTTCAAATGAAATGTTGTACCTCTCCACTTAGCCTATGATCGATCAAGCTCCTATTCATTGCACTCCCCTGGCAATACCACCTTGGCCTCCTGTAGCTTCTGCAGCCTTAGGGACCTCTCTTCAAAGCCTCATTCATTTTTCAGAAAATTCTCCAGGAAGCTGATAGGAGAAATGGGGACAAACTGAAGGTGAAAACCCTGGGCTCACTAAAGTCAGTGGAAATTTTGCTGTCAAATGAATCAGGCTGGATTTCATCCCTTGACTTTTCACCACTTTCAGAACAGTTCAGCTTCGTCTTCTGAACACGTAGGAAAAAAAGGGTAAGATTCATAGATACAACTCATTGAAATGAAGTCAAAATACTCCGTTTGAAAAATCTTCTGACTGTAAGCGATCTGAATATAAAGGCAAAGGAATATAAGACTGTGTGTAAAAAAGAACAATATACCTCACCTCAGTAGCTGTGCTTTGGTTGGCTCCATTCTCCAGGAGATATTTCACCACTTCAATGTGGTTCTCTTGAGCTGCCATATATAAAGGAGTAAAGCCATTCTAGGAAGAACACATGAGAAAATACTGTAATGAGGAAACAGGATATACCAACAATAACAAAGCCCAAATAAATACACAGCTAAAAATGCATTTGTGTTTTTTAGCTGAAATGTTTTAAGTATGTAAGCAGAACAGCTTTGTATTTTTTAACTAAATATGGTAATGTTTAACGCCATTTAAACCCACAGAACTCTACATGCTTTCACACTCATTTTCTTTTGATGCATGTTTTAGGGAAGCAACGAACACACTAATTATTAATATAGCTATTCCTTGCTGATAATGCTCAGGGACTGTAAAGCTGGCAATGAAGTTTTATGAAAGCTGACAGGAAAGCAAGATATTCCTCCATTTATTACATTAACTTAACCAAAGACATCATCCCCTGGAGACCACAAAGTCTATACCTCATGACAAGCTGAGCAGAGATGGCAAAGGCTTAACATAGTACAAAAAATTCTGTAATGCATAAAACATTGCCAGTCATCAAACATAAAGGAACTCAACCTTGCGAAGTAACAACCACATCTCTGACCGTACAGTAAGCTCATCTATCATTTAATTCTAAACATTCATTAAGATGTCCTAGAGTCCTTAGAAGAATCTGCTCTGGATAATAGAGTAACCCAAAAAAAATTCTTCCAAATTAATCAAACTATGGGCAAATTCATTAGAAACTTAAGTCCTTTCTTCCCATTAAAATAGTTTAATACAAACAATTTTAATTCATTAGCTACAAAATCCTTATGAGAGAAAGGCATGGAAGTGAGCTGTCTGCCTGATTAATAACTTTCTTCTAAGAGTTTTTAAGATTATTTAAAAGGCCTTAGAAAAATCTGTAATATTCTGTAGACCACCATGTAACATAATAAGACATAATCACCTATACTTCTGAAAACATTAGTCTGTCTTGGAATGGCACTTTTAGCTAGAACATAAACCAGACTTCAAATGTGCGATTTTATTTTTTTTTAAATCTTGTGTACTGTCACAATGAATGATAAGCTTGTGCATTTACACAAGTGGTCAGAATTAATGCAAACACTGTGGTAACCAAGAACCTTGTTTCAGACAAGCCAATATTATTCTTTCTAGCAAACTTGCTGTGAAAACATTCCAGTAATTTCCTAATGAAATGAAATCTCATTTTTCAGTCACTAGATAATACAGTTGATTGTAGAACTGATGACTTTACGACCTCCCTCTGCATTTACAAATGTAAAAGACTGCTCAGGCAATAAATGTCATTTATGTTGTGTATATCATATGATATATTTCATATGTGTTGTAGCAAGTCTTTTAATACTGCTTTGCATAATAGTCTGGCACTTCCATCAACAGCCTTGGGACACATAAGTAAAAAGTGGCACCCGGAGAACAGTTAACAGCAGTTCAATGCCAAAACCGTGGGATGGATTTTGAGTGGCTTTGCACAGGGGTCTGTCTTTGGCAGGTATTATCCAATATTCTCAGTAATGATTTGAAGGATGGAACAGAGTGCTCTTCTTACAGTTACAGACATCATCAACAAGATGGTCTGCAAGTACACCACACAACAGGATCATAATCTGAAAGGTTCCTGTTACCCTGGAGAAGAGAGCTGAAAATGTAATCTAGTAAAGACAAATGCAAGTTTCTCTACTATTGCGGGAAAAACAAACAGAGAATTCTGCAGAAAAGGACCTGAAGGTCACGGTGGTCTACCAGCAGGGCGCTGGTCAATGAGCTCATTCTGCTGTAATAAAGATGATTGTTGCATTGGTGTAAAAATATATGTCCCCAGGGAAGTTATTATTCTTTGAGAAAAGACTAGTAATTGGTGGTGTTCTGTCTGGAAAAGGAAAAGTGAAGGAAAAGAAGGCAACCGTCTTTAAAGAGGAGGGTAAAGGTCTGATCTGCATGTTCGTGATGACTAAAACAAATAGAAAAGTGCACAGTTTGCCAAGGTTGCTGGGGAGAAAATTCAGGTTGGACATCAAGAAAAGCCTCTTAACAGTAAGGTCAGTCTGCACAGCGTTTTGTCGGGCAGCTCCCCTCCTCCCAAACGACTGTTAAAACCAGGCAGCAAACTGGAAGCACAAACCAGGCGAATGAGCCAGGCTCTTCCACGTCCACCCTGGGGCTGGCAGGCCGGCGAGTCGGGGGCTTTGCTGGCCTCCTGGCTGCTCCTCAGACAACTCTTTAACAGGGAGCAGACGAGAGATCTCATCACAGGATAAAATGAAGGAGTGCCGTGCAGTGTAATTAGGTAGGTGCAGAAAGGCAGGGGATTGCCAGGGACAGGGACCGAGCTGGCAGTGGGAATTATGAACAGATTGGTTTCTTCTTGATCGCACTTGTACAGCGTAGTACAGAGAAAACCGCAGGTAACCGAGCTGGCTCACTGTTTCGGTTTTCCTTCCCACTCCGGAAAGAAAAAAAATGGCAATCTATTTGGAATAACTAATAGTAATTTTCCACCCGCCTCATCAGTATTTTAATATTAAAGTCTAACGTAGCAGAATTTTAAATTTTACTATGAGAATTTTCAAGCCAGAGTAAATCAATTCACTTAAAAGCTCTGAAGAATCTTTTTTTTTTTTTTAATCAACTCAAGTCCCTAGCTCTGGAACAGGATTGGGACAATAAATCCTGGATTAGGAGACCATAAACAATACATACATGACTTCATGATCATTTAGTACTACGTACAAGAAGTACTACGTATTTTTCCACACAGAGATCCAGAAGAGTGCCCATTATATCAAGGATATCCTCCTCACATGCTGAAATCATACCTGAAACTACAGCAATCAAGGGTAAGGAAATTCTTGCACATAAAATCATAGCCTTTTTTTTTTCCCCAAGCTTTATTTGTAGTTTGAAACTACTGTATCTATTCTCTTAAAATCTGGCTTATTTTGGAAATTGCAACAGGATGCCAAGTTCTATACGCAAAACTGCCTATACCAGACACACTGGAAAAGCTTCCCCTGAATTTTTCCCCCTGGCAAGGACAAGCCCGATTTTTTCAGCTGGCAGGGTGAATTCTGCTTTCTCAGTGAAGATCCGGTTTCAGAGTCTTTAGTTGCAGTGTTCCTGACCTCAACACTTCTGGCTCTTGCCCAGCAAACTCCTATTTTAGGATTCCCAGTATCACAGCTCCCCTTGGCAGAGCTGTGCCCAGTGGGATTACCTGTTAGCCCAGCTGGAGGCTCTTCCTTCTCATTTGTCCAGTGGCCCCCAGGACTTCCTTCCACCCCTCCTCCCACCTTGCAGAGTTTCTATGATGTGTCCATCTCTGCATCCTATACAGCAAGTTTCCGTCTCTCTCAACAAGTCCTGCAGTTAAATGAAAATGCCCACAACAAAAGTACGCACATCCTTCCCTTTGTTTCCTTCACTTTTGTTAATCTAAAATCCCCTTCCCAGTTTCTCATCTTTTAGTTTCAAAGAGCTATATGCCAATACTTGGTTTCTCTGTTCTGTTTGTAGAGACATTTCAAAGCTCAAGATTGCAGATCTCTGCAAACCAAAGTGAACATGTTTTCTCTAGATTTGTGTTTCACTATGCCAAAATGTCTTCTATGGAACGCACGACATTCTGGTTAATGATTCTCCATGGTCATACGGCAAAGGAGACTGACCTCTCCCCTCCTCATTTTAGCATGTGGGATGGGATACAGAGGGTTGATTGGGCCAGCGATGGGGAATCTTTATTTCGATAAATTTTCCTTCAGCTTACGATTCCATACTGTTTAAACACAGTCCAGAATTAATGTAAAAGTGCTGACTGCAGCATATATATGTGACCTGGAAAAGGAGAAATGCACTTATTTCGCTTTTTCTGAAAGCCCATCTGTGTAATTATGTTACATCTATATGTTTAGATTTTGTGCATCATCTGAAAAACAGAAATTAATTTTGTAATGATATATAACATTCATTTTCAAACAATGATTTCATCAGAGTATTTGTCGTGAGGACAGAGTACACAGATTTCATTATCCTTACAAATGTATATTGCAAGATGTTTACTGCTACAACATGAAGTTATAATGAGAAATTAACGCTAAACAAATAGAGTATATTTCACACTCCATTCTTTCTACTACATTCACTGATTTACTTGCTAATTTGAGAAAATTAGTAGCTCTCAATGATTCTTCAAGCTATTAATGCAAATTGGCAAGCCTATATATGACTCAGAATTTGTATCATTAAGTTTTGCCCAAGCCCTAATGAAGAACACAGTTTGAAGAAGCAGGGGGCGTTATTAGAGCATTTAGAAAATCATACAACCAGTTATATAGCTTGGTTGAGCTTTGTTTTGTGGTAGGCTTTCAAGGAACCATACTCTTTGCGTGCAGTACCAAATGATCAGAAGCACGCATCTACCAAACTCTGATTAGTAGCCAGTGCAACTGAATGACTAGCCTACCCATGCTTGTCCATGAAGATGTGGCCTTTAGTGTCTATATACCTATATAATATCTATATATCTATCTATAGATATGTAGATAGATAGATATCTAAATTCATACTGATAAGGAAAAGAGAGATACATAAAGACATAGTATCTCTTCTCTTGGTTTGCCTCTTTTAAAATGACACATAAGAGTTAGCAACATATCCTGTGATTAAATAGCTAATGTAAACCTGAAAGAACAGACCTATTTTATTTTAAAGGCCTCCAGGAAGTGTTGAAGACAGTATTAGAAGACCACTGAGATTACTAGGGAAGATAAGACAACTGACATCTAATGCAATTGTCTACATATAGCAAGTACTCATACCTCCTTACTCTTCAAGATGTAATCACCAGTCAGAAGGTCAACACCATCAGTGGATTGCCTAGCCCAGGCCAGTTGCCTTTCCTGCCTCTCCACCTTACTGCACGGGTTTTTGGTTTGGCGTTTTGGTAGCTTTCTCGCCCTCAGCATCAAGCAAACAAAAAAGTTATTTTCTCAAGGTCACAAATGAAAACCAAATTAGTTAGGCTTTTTCTGCAACCTTTACTACAATTCTGCAACTGTACTTCTCAAGCAACATTCAGAGAAGATCCTGTGCACAAAACACCGCCCATATGAAAGCTCCATTTCCTCTGGCTCACTCTAGAGTTTCCTTCACGGGACCCAGCATTTGACATAACCCAAGAGAAGCCTCTGTGAAAATGCTCTACCTTCCTCCCTGCGCCGCCTCCTCTTTCTGCTCGTTAGAATTCAAACCAGCCCCCAAAAGGAGCAGACACTGGCACAATGGATGAGACAAGAATGAGACAAACTTAGATTACTCATGAAACAGTTCACACAGATTATAAAATCTTCTGATTTATGGTCAAGTGTTAATATATCATTTTACACAGTAAGATCATGATCATTTCTGGGGCCTTTAAGTTCAATAACTGTTTCAGGATTTTTTCTACTCTTCAGAACATTATTCAGCTTCAACAAGAGCTGTAAGCATCTGATTTAAATCTTTATTCAGCAACATACAATTAATCTCCCTGTTTTCCCCATTTTTCCACAGACATTAGCCTAAACCAGTGACATCTACATCTCACCTTAACAGTCAGAAGAAGGTAAGTCTGCCTTCACTCACTGTTTCCCTTTATGCCAACCTCCAGCAATCTCCACAGGAGAGGCAATAACCACCCCAGCAAAGGCTGTTCTCTCTCGAATAGGAGAACGTCATGCAGGGAAGGAAAAGGACCAGAGGTGATGGACACAAACTGAAACACAGGAGGGGCCCTATGAACAGCAGGAAACACTTTTTTCCTGTGAGGGTGACCGAGCGCTGGCAGAGGTTGCCCAGGGAGGTTGTGCAGTCCCCAGCCTTGGAGGTGTTCAAATGCCATCTGGACATGGCCTTGGACAGCCTGCTGTAGGTGACCCTGCTTGAGCAGGGGCGTTGGACCAGATGACCTCCGGAGATGCCCTCCAACCTCAGCCATTCTGTGATTCAGTGAAAAATCCTCTATCAATCCAAGCAAATAATTAATTTTAATCAATGAAATATGAGGGTTACAAATACATGCAACACTGCAAGCTAAATTAAGAATGCACATCTTGCTAGAATCAACAATATCACCATTCTGGGAATTTTGTTGTGCATTATGCTCTGAGCATTATTTTCGGCCAGTCTAAAAATAAACCCTTCATAAGAGGATTGTGTCTTTAGCAGGAGAGATTCTCTGCCTAAAAGGGTGAATTAAGGATAGATCAAGGTATTTAATTTAACATTTAAAGGTCTCTCTCTTTTTTCTTTTGTTTGCTTACATCAACATGCAGAAGCTTTACATAGCGCTAGCTTTACCAGTTATTCACATTCCTCTTTTTTTCCCCATTAAAATACATTTTCTATAAAACAAACATATAACCCATATTCTTTTTCAAGAAAAAAAGATCTCAGAAACATTTGGACTACTACATCTATATTTACAGTCAAGCAAATACGCAATTGTTAAATTTGTGAAGATATGCTAAAGGGAAATTCACAGCATTTAATTTTAAGTTGCCAAATTTAAGGTGCCTAAGGAGTCTTACTTTGCCATACAGTCAAGGGAAGTGGGCTACTCCAAAGAAAGATTGAGAATATTCAAATCAAAAGCCCGTCTTGTTCAACTAACAGCTTAAGCAGCACGAAATTCAGAATGCAAAGGTGGACAGAAGGAAACTACCCTTCACTACATCTATGACTAAAGAGGATTAGAAATAATGTTTCCTATCAGAACTGGAACTCTTAATATTAATTAACTGTACAATACTATATACGTTTTTAAAAAGTTCAAGGTTGGTTTTGGTTATTTTAGTAAACAACTATATTTAAGCTGATGTATTTTGGCAGGCCTTCACAAGCTGAAAACAACTAAAACTGGAACTGTACTTCTTTCTCCAGTGAGTCTGGAGTGCTTACTGAGTATTCACATCAGTGATGCCAAGGTGTGACACGTAATGCCTGCATACTCTTGATTTTATCTTTTAATGCTTTCTCTTAAGAAGTTCTATTTGTGTAAAATGTACCACTGTAATAGTCAGAAGCCAGTCTGATATTCGCCTGTATGTTGCCCTTGGGACCCTAGCAGGGAGTTTGATTCCACTTCAACCATAAGGAGAAGTGCAGAACCAACCCCAGTGCAAAAATCAGGTTGTGCCTTTGAGAAACATAATTCAATTCAAGATTCTTTCCTTCTTCTGAGAGAAGTGAACTGCTTCAGCTTCACATCTGCCTCAACCTTGAGACACTGAAGCAGAAAGTGCACTCTGTTCCCTTCTTGTCCTCCTGCCCCTCCGACTGCACTGCTGTGATGCTGACAGCACCTTCACGGAGGGAATTTTTATTTTGTCCTATATCCACATTATGAGAAAGAGAGATTCAGTAGAAACACCTTTTACGTACACCAATAACCAGCTAAATTCAATACTGGGGATTTCTGGCATCTTATATTTTCTGACCGGATTCTTTCCTCCATGTGTCAAAATGAGCAGCACATTAGTATACACTCATTTTCCTGGAATATCATTTCCTTTTATACCAAAGCTGGAAGGTGCTAGTGAAAAGGATGACACACAGATCAGATGCAAGCATTTGTGAGCACAGAATTCTTCAATGTCAAGTGACACACCTGTAAGGGCACAGGAGAGCTACTGGACTCTGACCTACGGTAAAATTCCCCAGCAAGTGTTAGCCAGTCATTTAGGTGACAATCCTTACATCCATTACACGCAGGAGATGCTGAGGCCCGCAGGGTCCCATAGGCTATAAAGATCAAAGCTGTGAAAAGCATTTAGGAAAAAAGCTAGAATTACTGGATTTGGAGAGGCTGCTGATTCTGCTTTATTGAACTAAACAGTTAAACAAACAAAACAATGAAAAAGTATTTACTTGTTTGAGTTGACAGATCATAAAACTAATTTGTAATTAAATTTTTTTAAACGTAGTGACACAGAAGCCTACACTGGCAATAGCACCCCTTCAACCATCTCACTAATTCCTTAGTAATATCAATAGTGTTTTCCACTCTGTACTTACACCACCGTAATAATTACAAAGCCTAGGGGTAAATGATGTTACCTGGGTTTGTGATAAACCTGGTAAGTTCATTCATGAGAGACCACGCAGAGCCCCAACCGCAGCGCTACGCATATAGCACCTGCTGCCTCACCGCCACGAGAACCTCTCTCTTGAGAAGTGTGTTTTACTGTAAGTCACTTCCTAGCTCAGATGCCAAATTTAAAGAGCACAAACACTCTATTTCAGCAGCTTCAAATATCACGATTTTCTCTGCAAGAACAGCAAAGTAGCAACAGAGCCTGAAACACAGCCAGACAGAAATCAAGATGTTCTGTGCCTTGGAAATGTCATTTTTACAAGGAGGGAACCTGCAACAGAAACCGAGCTGACGGAGAATAATGGGAAGATAATAGATTTGTCATGCACAAGGAAACGTAACCTTGATACTGGGTATGGGTTAGGGCCCAAAAGCTTAGCTGGGGCAGAGTCTCACGTCTCAATTCTGGGCAGTCGTCCAAAACAGCATTTGGGGTTTGCCTTTCAAACATAGTAAAGGAAAAGTAGCACTGAAAACAATTTACTTTATGTATATGGTTGAGGGGCTGGAAGGAAGACAATATTGCACTAAAATTATAAATAAAATGCTTGTATTTATTTGGTTGTGACTCAGTTATATCTACACTTTCATATATATGTGGGTAACAGTTCCACTGCCTGGTTCTTATGGTCGGATTGCGTCATTACAGTGGGGTGAAACGTGGCATGTGCTGGGCTGGTGAGCCCCTATCCTCTCAGCTAGTTTGTTGGTTTACTGCAGGCTCTTAAAGTTTATGCATTTTAAGAATAAATATTAGAGGCCATGTATCACATTATTAGCTGAAAAAAATACCACTATTTGTTTAAATTAAAATCTCCCAACCTGGACCGCTTGACCCTCTACAGCACTTCAACAGAGACTGTGAGTTAACAAAATAGACTAAGACGCACGTTGTAACTATCTTCAGTTTGTTTTCAGTCTTTGTTGGTTGCCATCCTGACACATTCAGTTATTTTATGGCTGCAGATGGCATCCCAGAGACAAACACCAAAGTGGCTCAGTACCCTCCTTTGTTCTTCAAGAGCTCCTGATCTTCTGAGCAGCTTTTGAGAGAAAGCCAAGCAGTCACCAGATCACCATGCAGCTGCTTCTGCAGGTGACACCATAAAGTGGGCATCCTCACAGGGTTATTTTTCCTTTAACTTTATGAATTATTTTCAGAAATGGGAAAGCCCCACACGAATGCACTGATATTAACAATCATTATCTCATGTTCACACCGTGTTACCCTGTAATTCTGTGTCAACCTGTAAGCACCGCTTCGGTCTTGCATGCACAGGCATCCCACTCCACTCACACGGCTGCCTAAGCTCATACCTCAAGATCAAGAATAAGGGTTGTTTATCATCAACTGGTAATCACTGTAACAGGCAGCTGAAACCTGGACTAGTTTAAGACAGGATGAATAAATACATCTGTTCTTTCATTGTTCTTAATGTATTATTTTTGTTTACATGTCTCAAAATCCATATAATCCTCCAGAAGGCATTTCTTCCTTTTTTTTTTTCCCCTCCAGTGAAGAGATAATGGGCCTGATCCTTTATTACATTAGCAATGATGAACTGCAGCTAAATGACTCCTCTTGATTTACAGCAGCTAAAAATCTGGCTTTCTAAATACACTGATATAAAAGCAGAAAGCCCAGTTAGTGGAATTAAAACCTTCTGGCATAATGGAGTAGCAAATACTCTGCAAAATATGCTCCGTTCTGAAGGTAAGATTATCTTTACAAACCGTGGGGAGAGCAATCTCTGGTAAAGCAAATCCTAGCGCATCCCGAGACAAGCTGATCACTTCTCCGACAATCATCTAAATCCTCCCTTTGCATTTGTGGAAACACTGAATATGGACATTCAACGAGCTCTCTTATCGCTGCCTTTTGGGAAAGCATACCGAGGCTGGAAAGGTAACGCTACACTAAGGATTGCTTCAATCTGATGAATAGTCCAGATAAGAATATTCTAGCAGCCATGGTAGCATCTCCTACGTGTTGAAATAGGAAGTGGTAACCATAACGGGGGCAAATTTAAACAAAAATATTTCTTGGCTAATGTGTTTGCAATGAGCTTAGAGCAGGATATCGAGGAAAGGAAACCAGAGGGCTTTTAAATAACAAGATCAGCTTGGGGGAGGACCGATTTATCTAATCCTTGCTTTCTGTATCTGGGTCACTTTAAATAATCTGATGATTAAAAGGTAGCTCCTCCTTTTGTGAGGGCCCCTTAATGAAGCAGTGGTCAAAGCACAACCTTAGCAGCTAACAGGAAACACATTCTATTCTAAACTCAGTTGTAGAAATTTTAAAACCGAAGGGAATAATTTCTTTCTTAGGTGACTCCAGGATATGATACATTCCCTTACAGTTACTGAACAGATGTGAATTGGTTTTCCTCATTTTGTCTTTTACTTTGCAGCTTTTTCTACCTCAATCACTTGATATGTGTCATATCTCCTCATCCTAGGAGGTGCGACTCTGCATGAGGCTAATTTTTTTGATCTTATTTGGAATGGAGAAAGGTCAGGATGGCTCCATTCTGTAAGGTAGGCATGGTCAGAACAGCTCAGCATCATTGCCTCAGGGGACAGTCCACAGATAGACTCAGTTATTAAGATTATTGCCGTTGGGGTATTGTCACATTTGGCAGGCTCATATTCCAGTAGTCAGACATCTCTGATGCCTACATGAGTCAGATGACACAATTTGACTTTAAGAGAAAGCAATAGAAACAAACAGTAATTTATCAAAGGGAAGGGTTGGACTGACCAAATCAGGTGATGTTTCTTCCACCTGGGAAAAGAAGACCAAGAACTGGCAAAAGAATTCCTAATACATCACAAAAGCAGACATTGATTGAGAGGAAGATCACAAAATGAATTACTGTTCTAATGTACAAGCAACAACTAAGAATAGGTTTGGGGTAAAGAAGCGATCCCAGCTGTGAGAGGAGAGTACCGCTGGGCTCAGTGAAAGTGTGTGATGGGGGTGGGTGATACAAGATATTTGTATTATCACTGAGTGCAGCTTGGTCAGATCTATGTGATTGAAAATCATGGTGAAATCAGGAAGAGAAACTGCAGAAATTGATTTTTTTACTTGACGATATGTATCCAGATCTGCTTACTGAACTATGAGTAGAGTCAACCAAGTGAAGGTTTTCTAGATACTCATTATATAAATACATTTTCTCCAGCAATACTTGTAGCAAAAAGGTGATTCTTACTGAGCCAAACAATTGCACACTTGTCAAATTCTAGGTGGGGGTATGCCAAAAAAGGACCAGCAACTTCTAGATCTCTGGCCGTTTTTGGGTGCGCCCTCATTTCAGCATTTGCCTGAACATACTCAAGGAAGATGTCAGCTCTCAGATGATACGCGTGCAAGTGAAAGTGCAGTCATTCAATTAGTAATCACTGTGCAATTAGGCTTTGTATCAAAATAGAAATTATTTTCTAAAAATAGCAGTGGTGATGTATTAGCTCAAAAGGAACAGACATTTTAAAAGAGGAAGATGAACAAAATAACAGCTCTGAAGGCCAACATGAAACTGAAGGGCAAAGCAAATTAATCTAATAGAAAAACAAAATCCATAAAATCAAAGCCCTGAATGCTTAATAGTCTCAGATAGCACAGACGGGCTTTGTAATCTCAGTGGTTACAATGTTTTAAATAGCATTTTCTGAGATAATTCTCTTATTTTGTTGTTGCAAGGAACTGGGAAATCGGTGTGGTGTTTCAGATGTCACTGGTGGTGACTTCTGATAAAAGCCAGTGTTTTTATGCAATTTAATGGAGAAAAGGAAAGGAAAAACAATAAACTGAAAAGCTGAAGCTGAGAATAGTCTTTTATCTATCAGTTTATCATCAGTGAAGAAATTTCGTCTACTATGGCAAATTGTCATCTCTGGAAATGAGAATGACCTTGACAGATACCAAGTTCTTTAAAGAGGAAGTTGTGGAGCAACCTGAATAACTTCACTGGCATTAAATCACTACCAACAAACGGCATTTAACAGGGGCCTAAAAAACATAAAGTGTGAAATAATAGAGATACCAAGGAGAGGATGTAATATACTCTCAGTACCAACAACTGTTCATAAAAGATTTAAGAGTGACAATATAGCCTCTATTTTTAAAAATGGAATTGAGAAAAAATGTTAGAAAGAGAAAGTGAGCATTTAGGTAATAAATTCTCACTTTTTTAATTCAATTTTGCCTTTAATTTGTCTTTTTATTTGACTTTCTCAATTAAGCTCTTTCGTGGTATGATTTTTTTTCTCTCCACCTTTTCATCAATGCCATATTTCCTGACAAAAAAACCAGCATTTGAGCATTCAAGCATATTCTGTTCATTCTCGTTTCTTTTTTCTACATAATGTCATATTTTTCTTTTTTTGACCAGCTGTGGTTAGGTATGCTTGCATCTTTCTGGATCTTTTATCATAAATCACGTCTCTATTCTTTATTAGTTTTGAAGTTTCTTGTTTTCTTCTCTGTTTTGGCTAACATTTATTTTGTATTAGATATGATTCTTGAGCATGTCAATGCAATCTTGAGTAGAAAGGCACCATTCATTATCCTCATTCCATTCATGGAGCATAAAGAAACTACTTTTTTTTATTTCATCTTCCAAGGGAAGCCTCTGGCAAATCAGAATAAGAACCAAATTGTTAGAAGTCTGCTCAGAGCCCTGACTAAAACAAATACATCCTTTCCACCCATCACATAGGCAACATATGTTCATTCATCTTCCAATTACCAGCTACATGGGAACACGTGTGTGAATGCTCACACACAAATAATATTCGAAGCGCTGAACACTATCAATAAGTATTACCCAAGTGCATTCAACAATTACCAAAAAGAAGACAGACCTACATAACACGCCTGCCTCTCTGTGTGCAATTCTTTACTGCTGTGCTCGTGACAGTGCTTTGACCAGGAAACCCTACGACAGCGCGATCCCTACAAAGGGACACCTTCCACTGGAAACACCCCCACGGCAGCAGCGGGACCCTCTGAACATCTCCTCCTGCCTGAAGCAGCTATTATCCGTCTCTTCTGGAAAAGCACAGCAGGCCAGGAAGACAGAACCCAAAGGCCCCCACAGCTGGATCTCACTGCATTAAGGACTCACTCTCCCATTCAAGTCAACAGGACTTGCTTAATTAAGACAACATGGCACAAATCCAGGACACAGATATCACAGCAGTTTGAATTCATCCTGTCTGGAGGCAACCAGTGAGCAGTACTGGGGAAAAAACATTCTCCATCGGATTCATTCAATTAACTCAAGTGGCAAATGCCTGTTAACAGCTCTGCATACATTACGGAGAAGATCCAGTGCTAACAATAAACGTGTTTAAAACGTTAGAATATTATATAAAATAATACCTGTCAAAACAATTTCCAATTCTGGTAG
>JAVJGI010000001.1:22696446-22763289 GCA_035590275.1 Ibycter americanus
GAAAACTTCATTTATTTTTCCAGCATAAGGAAAAGCCTTCATGAAGACTTTTTGAGGGATAACGGTTCAGGAAAGAAGTATCATTTTTACAATTATTTCTCTCACCATGTTCAAAATCCTAACATTAAAGACATTACTTTATCTTCTTATACACATGAAAAGGCTGATAAACGTAAGAAGAAATCATCCAGTTTGGTCATTATGAAAGCAGCTTGCTAAATTTTTGAGCAATGGAATTACAACATTTCTTATCCTTAATGGAAGTAGAGCATGGGGAGTAATTGACCATCAGTTATCCTAAGACAGCTCTTTAGCAGTCACTTTGGGGCAAAAAGCATAATAAAGAAAATATTTTTAAAATCTTGGAGTCGGGCAGTTTAAAGACCTTTTCAATTTCTCTCTCGTCTTAAAATGTAATGAAGGTACAGACCGACCTATTCATTTTATAAACGTATACGTTTACCTCCTGCTCTCTATTTACTCTACACTGTCCATCGTAAATTTGTAACAGCAAACAGCAAAAAAAACCCTCTGGGTCCCAGTTTCCCAGGTCTGGGCAAGCAAGATGTGGAGCTAGCCAGACTTAGGATGGACTCTGACTAATCAAAACCTTTTACAAACTTGTCCGTGTTTCTTCAGGGAATGCACTACAGAAGAGGATTGAGAAAAGCATCTCACACAGGCTCAGCTATGCTTCCTGAAACACCCTTCACCCATGCAGTTCCCAGCTGCACTGGTAAATCAGATCACTCTCTTCTTGTTCTGCTCACGTATCCCAGCAAGATTAAGCTAAGGGCCATTATCTTGCCTATAGACAGTAAGTGCTGGGAAAAATTAATTTGAAATTAATCTACCCCTGAAGCGTGACTTGTTTTTCTCATCATCTTAGCTTACACTGTTACTGCAAAAATGGGATTTGTGGTCACCGAATGACGCACTGGGACTCAATCTGAGCACTGTTGGTTAGCTTGATGATTTACTTTGAGAATGTCACAAGCTGACTAGGTGCTTCAGAAAGATGCAGTTTCTTTATTATATACAGTCCTCATCTATACCATCTGTTCAGCTCTTCATAGCTACAGACAGTTGCCATAGTTAAGGTAGCATTTACAAACATCAATCAGATTATTTGATAAATTGTTCCTCATCCTAAACAGAGGAAATAACAGGCATCTTCAAGTATGCGCTAGGATAATTTCATCAATTAATCTATGGTGCTAATAGTGTGTCTGTTTGATAGGGCTGAGGATATAGGGACAGTTAGCTCAGAAAACAAACCACCACCTAGGCAGTTTGCAGGATGTTGTTCACTGCGAGTCCAGCACATGCTGTTTACAGCTCCGAAACCCCAGCAGGCAGGCAGCCCCAGAGCCTCGCCCACACCAGGGAGAGAACTGGCCATCGGTCAGTCTCTGCAACATCACCACATCCTCTGGTACGTTTTGGAAGAGTAGCCAAGCTTCATGTCAGCAGAAATAACAGGGCTGGTTTTACCGCTTGCCCACCAGGACAAGGTGAATTTCCCTAATTCAAATGTACATTCCAAACTTTTGTATTGAATTCTTTCTGATCACATAAAGAATGAGTTCAGAAGCCTGGAATAAGTTATATGCAAATTTTTATCCAGCAAATAACCACGAAAAGCAACTGTATAAATCAAGTCTTTCAGGAATTATTTCCTTCGTTACGGCTCACAAAATTGAACTCAAACATACGATGCCATATTTCTACACTTTGAAAAATTTCTGAAACAGTTTATTAAATCACAATAGGACTGCCTCAAAGATTTCAGTCAACAATGCGAGTTCCTGTATCACACGAGGAGTATATAATGACTTCAATTTGTTACTTACCAGTGAATGCTATGTAAGCCTCAATTTGATTGATTTGTCAGGCTTGGACGTTTGGAATTACTGCCTAACGTCTCAGATCTATCTTATAAAAATCTCACCAAATAACTTCTAGAAGAGAAAAGGGAAAATAGCATCATACCTGAGATTGTGCATTAATATTGGCTCCTTCCTTAACCAGAACTTTGACAACTTCAGCTTGTCCTGCTAAGGATGCGATGTGCAGGGCTGTATTCCCTTTCTGTTATGGGGAGGGAAAAAATCAGATGTTACCCTTCTTCAGGAATAATTTCAACCAGCAGTTCTTTATAACATTCTTTTTTTGAGTACAGTTTTACCTTACAGTTCCATGATGTTCCGTAAACATCACAGGGGACAGAACCGGTAGTTGCAGCCATAAAGGTTTCTGTAGTGGTTGTGTAACACTAACGTCCTAACATAACCTCTGAGTGAAATTATGGAATGGGATTGGGGCATGGGACAAACTTCCAGGTAAAGTTTATTATGGCCAAACAGGTTTTTTCATTCAGGTCCAGAAATCATGCCCTGTGGAAGGTAGCTGAAATGCAGAAGTCCTAAAATTCAAGCTGTATATCACATGTAAAACGAGATTCCCCCGTACAAGACCCAAAAGGAAGATCTAACTGTTAAGTAACAGAAACCAGCCTTTGAAACACAGAAGATAATCTTTTTTTCTCTAACTGGTATAAAATTAAAATGTAGATTTTTGGAAGGTGTTAGCTTTAAGTTAAGAGATGCACTGCACAATAAAAATAATCTCTTACAAAACAGCAGCAGCGCGGTAGACCACTGCTTTTGTAAAAGCCTTGTACTTTTCCCAGGCCAATCCCTCCTCTTGGGAGCAATATTTAAATGGCTTCATTACAGAATCACAAACGTTCATAAAACCAGGACAAAAGCCCAAAGTCCTATCTAGAATCTGGTGGTTCTACCAACAACCTCACTGAGGGGTGACTTAAAGACGTTTTTGAAGGAGGGAACTTCTGGTTTTCCACCAGTGATGGAAATCACATGTTCAGTCAGAAGCCTTCCGAGCTGAGGACCAAGTGTTAACCTTGATGGAAATCCTGTGCATCCAAAATCATAAAAAAATAAGAGCGAGCTACAGGGACACAGTGGTGGTAACTAAATGCAAAGGCTGGGCACAGCCAGGCAACCTAGACACTTGGGAGGCAAGCGTTACATCGTTCAAGCCAACAAATCTAGCCCATCACAAGGAATTTACCACCCACAGACAAATAACATACTGAGTGTTTTGGGCATACACATGTGCCTGCCTGTGGAAAGGCTGAAGGCAAAGCAACTCATCACACAGGTGTTTTTTCCATTGTGCTCTTGAATAAAAAGGCTCTGGACAGGATACAGTCAATTACCAATTTTCACAGATCTGAAAAAATCTGCTCTTTCGAGCTATAGTCACTTTCTTTATGATGGGGACCTGTCATTGGAAATAATGAAAAATCTGGCATTGCTAAAACCTTTCAATGCTTCCCCTGCAAACAGGTTGTACAAATAATAATCTTTCTCTCTTCATTTACTACCAATGAGCTTCAGCAAAGAACACAGGCTCTCAGGCCATAATAGAAGTAAGAGTCTAAATATCAGGGATGTATTATTATCCTATTTTGTACTTTCATAATCTTTTCTACAGTTCTCCCATGTATTTGACGACTTCTTTTTCTGAATAAACTAACAGACGTGCATGAATTACCTTAGTGGCAGAATCCACAGACGACCCTCTTTCCAATAACTCTTGTACCAGTCCCACATGGCCTTCTTTAGCCGCCAGGTGCAGGGCATTGAGTCCATTCTGTAAGCACAAGGGCCATATCAATTACAAATATCAGTTCTGAAGACATACATTCCTACCTTAGCCTAGTATAAGAAGAAGATTAGTAGCTGGAATACTATTACATCCCTTAGCTGACTGTCTACATAAGTCAGATATTTTGGACTTGGCTATTTAAGCCAAGGCACTGTGTGACAAACGTCTCCAATAACATTTTTCTCATAGCAACAAAGACACCAAAAGAAACCATATTGTGCAAGTATCCATAAGACATTCCTTCCTTTCTGATAGTTTTGCATTTCCCCAGAATAATACCTTGGGTATCTCCGTGGAGCCCATTATTTCAAAATTTGAGTACATCTCTGCCTTCTCTTTACTGTAACCTTATCTAGACCCAGCGAGGCACTACCAACACAGAGGAATCACAGGACTTAGCCGAATTTACACAGGATGTGTCTATTCAATCGAGATTATTCCAGGCTGATGTAGCTGTCCTGAACCCTGGACTCTGCTCCTCTTCTCTGAGATAACTGGTTTCAAACAGAAAACCAAAAGCACGAGTAGACCAAAACAGTTGTCAGCTACACGTGGCTTGCAAATTATATTGATCCTTGACTTAGTACCTCTGCTGGTTTCTGATGAGCAAGTCTTCACTAAACTTTGAGGCTTTGTAACCTCAAGGAAAAGTCATGAAATAAGAACTAGGATTTTCAAAAAAAAAGCAACCTAAGAAATTTAGCATCCAAATCCTTCTCTCGTTAAATAGAAGCAGGATACTTTCTCTCTTCTAAATTCCAGCCGTGGAAACTGCATCTTCTTTCTTCCTAGTATTGCTATTCTACCCAAAGAAAAAACATAAAATGACAGTCTATTGCAGCTGAATTGCCAACCTATTTTTCACAATCCTACGGTATATTTCATGGTACATCAGGCAGGTGACAGGAACAGATACTGCCATGCCCTCAAGCATTCTCCTGTTTTCCATATTGCAAGTATCATAAGCAATACTCAGGTATTTGAGTAACTTGCAGCAAGTTAGCACTGTGCAATTTTTATCACTTTACTTGTCTCTAAGCAGTTCACAGTCATTTAAATTGTGAAATAAGCAAGCAGCTTTCTGGTCTTTTATTTGTCTGTCCACAGAGGCAGTTCAAGCTTGTAATTCCCAGTAGGATTTTAAAGCACTTAGCACTTCACAGGAGGCATTTCACGGGAGTGGGTCCAACGGCTGCAGACACAGCAGTCCAAATGCATTTCTGAAGTAACTCCATTTAATTCTACATACATGTAAGCAGCCCAGGCAGAGTTTTTAGTCAAATTCAGAAGTGGAACTATGAGCAAAGCAAAGGAACTGAAGGATGGCTACATTCACAAGTTGCCAAAAGAAGCAGAATACCCTTACGCAGCCTGGTAGTTAGGAAACGTTACTGAGAAATGTGGTTTCAAGTCCTATTATGTGTATAAAGCAGCAGCAACCAGATTTCCCTTTTTCCAGAGGAACACACTTATTACTGTTCTGCAGAGCCCAGGGATGGCAGTAGTGCCATGCCCTGGATCAAGAAAAAATTCTTGGCCAACATTATGTGGTGAGGTTGACCATAATCATCAAGATGAGGAACACTGTACATGCCAGTGAACTTTCTGCAGGCTGAAAACACTGCAGAAAGCTCTAATCTTTCTTGGTTTTCAATCTCAGCTGAGTATTAAATAACCATAATTACTACCTACAGTCATTGAAAGCTTTGAAATAGTATTTTGTGGGGAAACACACACAGCGTTCTTCTCTTTGTTCGAGAACAGAGACCTGTTTTCGTACCTAATCTCACAGATTCAGTTAACACCTTCCGTGACAGTACAAACGGTAACTTTGACTTCTTACGGTTCTACACAGCTGATGTATTGCTGTGGTGTGTTATTAACCTTTTTCATTCTTTGTGAGCAGATTGAAGTCCACAGACGGCAGAGAAACTGCAATATTGCATGGCCCACACGAACTATGTGCACACATGTGCCTCTGAATGCCAAAAGATGAGGGCAAGCTTCTTTTTTAGTTTACCACGTGCCGAAGTATGGACAAAGCAAGGCTTGTCCCAGTGCTTAATCAGTAGCAACCTCTTAAAATACCCTTGTCCCTACCTCTAAGACACATATCTAGTGATACCACATTAAGCAGCTGAAAGCTAACGTTGCATAATTATGTTTCTTTGCAACACATGACTTTTTTTATCCATCAAAACATAAGCAAAATCAATACATGAGGTCCAGTAAAAAGGCTAGAGAAAGAAACTATAGCCTGGATACAGTCCCTGCTGTACACATTCAAAGTCCGTACTTCTTTAAATAAAGTAAGCTCGGGCAAGCAGTAGCAGAAGCAAGCACTGCACTTTAAATGCTGAGGGCCAGCACAACTGAAGCCTTAAAGCAAGCTTTGTTCCTCCATCATCAGACCCAATGCTGTAATTATTTCCCAACCCACATAGCTGATCCCTGCTACTTATGATGACGGAAGCTCAGATTTAATCAACGCAACTCCTCCGTTCCTGTCAACTGAATTCTTGTATTGTAGAACAACAAAGGTTTCTGACACTTCCCTTTTTCTTTCCCATGCCTACCAAAAAGTTTGCAGGGGGATGAAATTAGTTGTCAGCTAAGCAAAACTGTACAGCATAGGCCCTGCTTCTCCCCACAAAGCACATGCATATCATAACTACTGTTCTTTTAGAGGCTCATTTGTAATTCTGACTCTCATAAAAGAACATAATACTAAGCCCTCCAAGCTTGGTTCTTCAAGTGTTTCCCTGCAGAGCCCTATTCCCTCAGTTCTTTTTGTCCTTTACCACTGAACTAGAGGCGTCAACACTTTTTACCCCCTAGAGTGCTACAAACGCGCACACGTACCACTACTGCTCACAGTTCTGATTTGTAGTGTCACTCTCCATATTTTCATCACACCAGAAAAGCCCACAGATTTCTCGTACATCACAGAAATCACCAGCCTCTCCTAAGTCAATTGAACGTCAGTCATTTTTTCCCCCATAAGACTGGCACTAAGTCTCACTGCTCTTGTCTGAAAATCACCCAAGGAAGTCCATCCTGCTCCTGCCTTTGTATTCAGTTGCCTTGTGGCATGATCCTCATGGAAGTTCTTCAGCTGCTGCCCAGTTCCGTGTCAATCATGCCTGTGCCATTTACCCGTTCTGGGACATCACCCAGATCACTGTTACATCCAACAGCAATAATGGCTTATACTATTCCTGCCTAACCCTGTCATGCCAAAGCAAACTGACCCCACAGAAAGGCAGCTTCTTGGCAGAGCATCAGATCAGTCTACAGTTCAAAGAACGTTTTGAATCAGTGAAGGCAGCACTGCTACCAGAAGTGCTTCTGCTTCTCCTGTCCCCTCCTCTGCTCACTTCCATCCCCAGCCACCCTTCCGCGGATCAGGTCCCTCAAGGGCTCGGTGTGAGCCTGCACACGTTTCTGCCAGTGCAGGAGATGGCACAGCATGGAAGCATGACCACCAAGCCAGAGCAAGGCCAGCATCGCTTCTTCTGTAGTGGTATTGACTTCTTAAAAAGACAAAATACAGCCTCAGCGGTTGTCAGCATTACTGCAGCTTCACTGACAAAGTGCATACCAAAGCTGCAATATGGGCACAGGGGGAGCTTCTACATCCTCCCCTCCAAGCTCAGCTGTGATGGGTACAGACAGTAACCTGGTTGTCCTAGAAAGCTTTATTCACCTTCTGCTGGTGAGATTTAGAAGTATAAAGAACATAAAACTGTCTAATAGATGGGGGAAAGAAAGCGTTTGAAGGAAGTGGGGGAAAATTCTTTATACAAGTGAACATTTGCTTGCATTCCTTCAGTATGTAACGGTCTTGGCACGAAAGAAAACAACCTTTGTTAAATATGATTAACTCCCTAAAGTTTACTTCCATTTGAAGGTATTCATTATGTACTCAATATCTTTAAGAACATTAGGAAGCAAGAATGTATATTAATTAACTAACCCTCTTCTTTCCTTTGTGCTGAGCCTGACCCCTTATAACTCCCATCGACTCTGACGGAAGTCGGGATGCAACACTTCCCAGCAAAATCTGCCAACTTTCTAATTACTCTTGCCTTTGCCACACAACGTTAGAATGGCATTTAAGCAGCTTAGAGAAAAAACATCATCACAGTCAACAAAAATAAAACAATATAGAAAAATGATTTTAACGTTCCGACATTCTCTTGAAGCATGAAATGCAATGCACTTTTATGAAGTTCCTTCCACTGATGCTGTGTTTACAGGCTTATATACATACTATCAGGCCATTAGCAAAGCATAAGTTACAAACACAATGAAAATTAAAAAGCTGTTGTGACCAACTCTGCACGGTCGTGCTAACTCCTTCACATGTTTTGCCCAAGTTAAGAAGGCATCTGTGCTCGCCAGCGGAGGCTGAGACTAAAAAGCAATATCATAGTCTTTGTTAAAAGTCAAATACTACTCTCTGTCTCTTTAATAGATATCAATCTAAGGTTGCTGCAAAGTCTCTCCTCTGAATAAATCTCCTGGGGAAGTAAAAAGTGCATGTGGTCAACCTCTTCTCAAGAAGGATTTGGGAAAGGGCACATTAGAGAGCTGGGCATGGCCTTCTCAAGTTCGAGGGTTTGTTGAAGCTTTCCCCAAAAATATCACAAAGAAATAAAGTGGGTGGTTGGAAAAAAGAACAATAATTTCAGATAATGAAAATTCTCCTTTTATATTGCTTTGTAGCCTATGAATTAACGAAAATGAATTAACCTACTCAGTGACATCAACATGTGATGGTGTGGACCTCGTTATGACTACAGTGCTACTTCAGTCTATAGTTAGCTCTACTGGGAGCGTTAGCTGCTTTCCATTTGGACTAAACGAGGGAGTAATTAATAGCTGGTGCTCTGTCTCACTGTAACTGAAGCAATAAAGACACCAATCAAACTATAAGGAAGCCAACAGAACAAGAGCAAAAGCCAGTCAGGTATAGGTTTTAAAGAGCTCTGGAGCTGGAGGCCCCCCCCAAACTACCTAATATTTGAATCCTGTTCTGTTCAAGTATCAGACTTCACAGGCATTCCTTGTGAAAACAGAAGACTTCTTCAAAACAAATGCCAAAATCCATCAGATTTTTCCTTCCAAGAAAGTAACTCTATCACCATGAAAACTGACAAGCGTCCAAAGACAAGATGGGGAAATGTTACTTGATGTTGCCTTTTGGATTACCAATTCTGCTTCAAAACATGGCAGACAGCTGATGAACCCTTAGACTTGTCAGATTTTTGGGTCTAACCTCTGCGACAACTATGGGCTGCCCAAATGCATACTGCAAAATTAAAGTTCATTTTACTAGTCAACATTTTGAGCATTGATTCAGAAGGAAGTTGTTTTCTTTTACTACATTAACTAGAAATAGCGGCAATGTCCTAAAATAACTACATTTGTAACAGAAGGAAAATATCTTTAAAGGAATCTGAGATTTCCAATGGCTAGCGGTTTTCCATCCTATAAAATAATAGTAATTAGATCTTCTAAAGGAACCGTTTTTAAAACAGGGGAACTTTGTCCCCTGACATTTCTAACTGTCACAGAAGGTAGCATTCAACGAAGCATAATTAAGTAATAACTAATTAACTACATAACTATATTAATAGCTGTGACTAATCCCCGTATCCAGTATATACAGAAACATTAAGTTCCATCAGATCTTGGAAACAGCTGAATTGGGAAAATACTTTGGATATCTATAAAGACAGATCTCTCTGAAAACTTAGTATCTGAGAAACAAACAGTAAAACTAAAGAAAGCATCTTGCGTTATCTGTGTTCAGGAAAGCTTACTCTTAACATTACGTACTGTTTTCTGAGACAGTATCTAGTCTAAAAATAGCATTACACTGAAAAGTAACCCTGCATATACAAGACTTCATTTTTGAAAGAGCATTCAGATATCTCACTCTTAAAAATAAAATACACCTTCTGTGTTTTGCACAGAATGCATTAGCTTCTCCCCTTAGACAGCTGGAACACAGCCACGTAGGCATCCCATTCAAACCCCTTGGAGGAGGAGGAATAACTCCGAGGCTGCAGTAACAGCTGCCGTGGCTTATTCGCTATTCCCTAACCTCTAGAACAGGAGTCTGCTCCCACTCCTAATAAAATTTACAATACACCAGTGATGCTCCATCAATAGAAGCTGAGGGTCTTAGTTATCACAAAGCTTTGTGAGCAATTTTATATGGCACCAGAATCGGAGGTTGCAAGAAGCTGAAGTGCCTGTTTGTGCACTAGGGATGGTGAAGACTAAGACATCGGGGTCACTAGTCCTGATGATGTAGGATGCTCATCTCAGTTCATTCTTTGTACTTGGGGACACCCTTAGTGTCATCCACGTCATCAGGCAAACAGGTTAGCCAGTGCACAGAGAGATGTTTTTCCTGGCTAACAGGGCTGAGACAATCCAAATTAGAAAATAATTTTATGCATAGATCTGAAGGGGGTTATTTGAGCATTTCTTGGTTTGTACTGTTTGCCAAGAGCTCAAAACACTTTACACTGTCCAGAAAACTCCCGAGTTAACTCAACACAGACATAAGGTAAAATTACTTAATTAAATAAGGTTAATATGGGACTTTTCCACTTTGCACACTAGTTAACCACTTTTTCCAGCCTAATATATTCAGGTGTAAGTCCAGCTTTGATCTTAAATACAATGCAAACACACAGATCCTGAAAGGTGGTGGTGGTGTCACCTATCATTCAGGAACGCTTTACCTATTTCAAGGCACTAAGAAATTCCACAGCATCTATTCTGATGTTTGCATTCATCTGGCTCTGACTTCACCTCTACAGTGCAAGAGGAGCTTTACAGCCAGCTGCAGATGGGAAGCGCTTTCTGTAGAAAATAAATCTGCAGCAATCCTGGTCATGTTACTCTCACAGCAAGCAAGCGAAGATGAACACTGGAAAAAAAACTTGTAATGTTTCCAGGTAATTATCATATTAACTGTTCTCTGTCCTGGGGGTTGATCCTTTTGGTTAATACTGGTGCTTTTAATCAAGACATAAAATTTGCTGGATCTGTTTGAATATAAGAAATTGAGTCTAGATTTATTCTCTCCTAATTGGGGAACTTCAAGTTTGCCAGGTTGTCTCCCATTATAACTCAGCAAGCTTTTTGTTGACAGTAGGTCTTTTAATGGAAACTTTCTCCTCAACAGTAAGACAAGATTCTTTCTATATGTTTTCAATAAGCAACACATGGAAAGCCCCAGTTCTTATCCTGCTCATCATTAGATTCCTTGGCACAGAAAACTGAACTGCTCTCACTTCTGTGTCCTAACTTCCATTTGACACATACCTACTTTAATCATCTGCAGCTTTCCTTCAGCAGGGAAGGTAATGTCTCAAAATATTTTAGATTATTTCATTTCTTATTCTTCCATCTACTCTTTTTCAAAACTAAACGGTGGCCACAATTGTGGAGGGTTTAATGAGTTTTGACATTTTTCCAGTCTGAATGTCAGCCTGTAAGTATTAGAAAAGGAGCAAAGAATTTTATGGAGGCTTTCTTGGTGATATAGATAACATTTGGTTAGTATAAAGCTCCAGTTCAGGAAAACAGCCTTCTTCAGACCAGCACTTAGTTGCATGCTTAAATTACATTAATTAGGACTTAAAAGTAGTTTTTTTAAAAATCAACACGTAGCTGATTTTCCACAGAATTAAAGACTTGGAGATCTTGGGAATACCAAGAAACTTTGAGAACCTGTCCCTCACGCCCCAGATTGCTATGTCAGGGCTGTCTCTCTGCGCATCCGTGCCCTAGCCCCCAGGCAGCACGACTCAGCACAGCCTACCCGCTGCCTGCGCTAGGTCTCCCTGCAGCAGCCTGGGCACCCCACACCACGCACCCCCTCCCGCCTGCAGTCTTCACCTGGTCCCGTGCGGTGCATCATGTCCCGAAGACATAGAGCGTGTGCGTTTGCTTCCTCTGGGTGCAAGTTCCTGAAATAACACGACTTCTGTATCACAGGCTATTAAAGAGGGATTTTTAAAAAAACCCATTTTTTTAGCACAACGCCACGAGTAAGTTGTGCACAATGTGGCTCACAGCCTGAGACAAGGCTTCACAGGATCAAGGTTGGCTCGGATATACTGGGGGGACTATGAGGAGCACCAGCATGCCCAGCGCAGGCTTTCCCTGCTGCCTGACGAGAGCGGTCCCTGCACTGAGCATCCCCTGAACTGCTCCCTGGTCTCGCCTCAGAGAAAACCAGCTGCTTTAGGTCAGCAGGAGCCTGAGAGCCAACTAATACATGTACAGCGTGGATGATTAGGGAACCAGGACTCAGGGGTGGAACTAGGGAGGCAGGTCATCTAACAGCGTAGGCACACTCATGGTGTTCCCAAATGTAACCAAAGGGCAGGAGTTTTAATTGTTACGTGCAGGGATATGGGAGTATAACGAGGGATGCCGCACCAATCACACCTTTCACGAATAGCTGTTATTCACAGAACCCTTGCTCAAGACAGATGTCACAGTCAATGCATGTCAGGAGCAGCATGTTCACAGTCTTCCCTTCTGCTCCCAAACTTTCCCTGATTCCCTGCATCTTTTTACCTGGAACTCTTCCTCTTTACAGCTTCTCCACTGTTGGAGTCAAACAGAATAAACCGTGCTGCCAACAGGCTGAACCTGACGCTGTAGTAGCCTATGAAAGTGAACAGTCTTTGCAGTTTCTATCTAGATGGTGCACTGAAATTTTTAGCCCATCTCATGATACACTAGTTACAAAACTGAGCTTATGAGACATTGGTATTGAATGATTTACTGATTTTAATGTCATTTTGATTAAAGTTGGCTAAGAGTTAGGGGAAAGTTGGACACCGTACAGCCTGAGCTTTCAAGTCCCCCTTCGCAGGAGTGCCATTGATTTCACCAGCATGTCAAGACATTTTTCAGGTCTGATGCAGACCCTTGCATATTTATTTTAAGTCACAGTTACAGTCCTATTAAATTTGATGGTATTAGTCAAATAAGCATTGCAAATGTAGGTCCCTCGGCTATGAAACAAAAGTAATTGGATTTATATGACAGACTTACAAAAGAGCTAAGCTAAAGCATTCTATCACGTTACAGCCATATCCACAGTGAAACTTTGAGAGTGTATTTTTACAGCAGTAATAACTTTCCTGAAAGGGGAGGCAGTATGTTAAGCAGAAAATTTAAGTACCTTTTTATAACAATATGTAAAACAATTTATGTCATAGATAAGATTGACCAGTCATAAAAGCATATTTAAGTTTACAGTTTTCCGAAACACAGTAAAAAACCACGTCTACTCTCTAACCATCTGAGGGAAACCAGAATTGTGTTGCTAATGCAAGTGAGCTACAAGATTTTGATCTGCTTGGACACCAGTTAGCTAGTCAGCTAAAGATACCACCCACTGAATGTTTACTTACCGGCTGAGATCTCACCAAAATAGCAAGGGAAACCTCAGACTTCCGCCATCTCAGGTCACAGGGGATCAGGTGCTTTGTGTGGGATGGCTAAGGAAAATCAATTGGCTGGCCATACTGCATTCAGTGTGATAAAGTAGTATATAATATTACTGTAATGTCCAGGCTGCCCAGTGCTCTTTCTGCTATGTGAGTGCACATTTTGAATTGGATTTGATCTTGCTCTTGGTGAAACAATTACCTCTACAGTTCCAGAAACTGTTCTTAAGGGAGGAGACTGACACCGTGGAGTGCTAAATCTACTCCTGCTGCCTTTGCACTTCAAAATGAAGAAGTGTTTTAGAACCCACTGAAGATATATGAAGTTATGCACTAACTACACAGTTGCAAAAAATTCCTTCTGAAATTCTGTGAAGGCCAAGATAAGATTTGGGCAACCAACAGACCAAGGAAGTCTTCATTAGAACTGAACCACTGAAGTCAAAGATGCATGAGAAATGCAAAAGAGACTGGTTAAAACAGTACAAAGCTATTTCTTATAATAATAGGTTCAGGGTATACCTGAAGTAAGCCAAAGGAAGATGTATAAATACTTCCTTGGAAAAATTAATTACAAGTCTTTCTGCCCCTTCAAAGTAACTATCTTACAGGCTTCTGAAGGAATTTACTAACAATTTTCATACAAATGGCTTCCAGATATCAAAGAAGAAAACAAGATTTTCATTTCTTTGCTGAGGGTTCAGAGCTATAGTAACTGCAACCCAAATTCCAGAAACTGGGGAATTTGCCAACAGCACCGCTGGGAGGCTACTATTCCAGAGCATATTGCCCAGTGAGTTTGTTAAAATTCTTTCAGAAAAATGAAGACTTACAATTTCATGTGGGATGATTGCTCTTGTCACCAAAGAAAACCCGTGCTTTTATAGCATTTCTTTGCTATCAAAGAAATCCATGGCTTCTAAAGCCCATTTTCATATCAGAGCAGGAAAAAACTCATGCTTTCATTCTGATGATTCTCAAGCACTCAGTCTGATGATTGACTTGGAAAACACGTACCTTTCACTTTAGTAGTTAAAAAAAAAAAATTAGAGATGCTGCTTCAACAGCCTTTTCCATTCTAGTTGCCCCAGAGATTATTAGCTATCACAGCTTAATAGAGTCATAACATAACTTCTTTACTAACTCCAAAGGTAAATACAGCTTATTTCCTAAATATTTTACTTATTTATAATAGGTATAGCCACAGCAACTAGCAGCTCAGCTCCTGAACACAATTTACATCAGGAGCCACAACTGCATCTCAGGACACAGTAATGCAAATTTTGATTATTTCTGATCTTATTCTGACTAGTGATCAGAACAGATAAAACAATAAGGGTGCTTTCTTAATACAAAACCTAAAATACTATCTTTACTTTGTTTTTTCCATTATCCAGTACTAATAGATTCCATCCCTATGTATTTCCCAAAGAAGAAAGCAGCTCCAATTGTCTTATACTTGAAATGTGCTCTGCCAAAATAGGAATATTTTTGATAAAATCAAAATGTAAAAGTAACGTGAATGACAGGGGGGAAGATTAGATTTACAATGGAATTATCTTTCTTATCTTCCATAAAGCATATACTTTCCATCATTTTTCTGTCTTTATGTTATTAGTGATAGTTAGAGGATACTTTTCACCACAAAACAGAAAAAAATTGAAAAACCTAATTTTAATATTGCATACAAGCAAATAATATTTTAGTTCCAAAATTTGTTTACTAAAATATTAACTGCATGATCTCAATAAAAAAGCATTAAAAAAATCCACAGATAATGTGCAAATTTACCTATTTATTTCACTAACATCTGCTTTCTGTGGTATGAATTATTCAATTGCTATCTCATTCCCCCAGCATTCACATTAATCTAATGAGCAAGTCAAGTAATAACAGCCCATGAGAAGTAAGCATAAAAATAAAACTTCAGAAAACATTTCTTCATTTTGGAGAAACTTGTATCAACATATTGCAAAGAGGGCCAGGATAATTTCTTTAAGAATAGTTAAAAGTTTGTTACAAATTTAGACCTGTTATTTCTTTTTTTAAGTTATTGCTGTTACTATCGTATGGATGAGAATGTGTCCTGGAACACAGCTCTTGCTCTAGGTATGACAGAAACCCCAGATGCTAAAAAGTGTTCCCATGCTACAGAGCTTAAACAAAATACACTGAATATGAAAAAAAAAAAAAAGAAAAGAAAAAAAAAATGTTTACAAGAGACTTCTTTAGGTGACTGAAAAATGTTTTGCAATTCAGTTTTGAAATCCACTCAAACACTACTGCATTCACCTTTGCAAATCGTTGCATGAAGAACAGTCTCTATCAGCTTCACTCTTCTTATTCATTCAAGCACACCTCACTTTAAAATATCAAGTAATGTCTTCACATGTAAGGTAATGATACCATTTTTCATACATGGCTTTCAACTTCTTCCTTGGCTCTGCCAAGGATGCCAGTCCACACTGTCCTTCAGACAAATGTTTGCCACAAGAAATTTGGAACTTTTTAAACTAACCCCTACACCTGTGAAGATGCCAGAAAAGAGGTCTTCAAAATAGCTTAAAAAAAATAAAAAAATAAAAATCCAAAACCCGACAGGTTTCCATATGCCATGGAATTTATTAATCACAGTTATCTCACTGCCATCCTCTGCTCATCTGTCAATTTGTTGCAATGCCTGTTGCTCCTCACCTCCTGTTTGTGATGCATGTTCTCTGGAGAAAGGCACAGCTTCCATTAAAATGAACAACACCCATTACATGAGCACGCCTCATTACAGTTAGTAAATGGATACGATAAATAAAGAGCCATAACTAACAGAGGGAAAAAATGTGAGTGCTGGCGTAGTCCCACTTCTCCGGAAAAATAAAAGAACGAGAGACTCTCAGGATGGGCAAGAAACCTGGGTAACGGGTGGGCCCCAGCTTCCCAAGCCTCCCGTTCAAGGCAGTTCAGCCTCACCCTGCCACAGCAATACAAAACCAAGCAAATGGGAGTGGGGTGGGTTTTTCCGAACACAGATGCCTCCAGCCATCTAAACTATAGCTGTCTACAAAGAAACCAAGGAGAATTTACCGAGAATTTTCAACTTCGTATCCAGGCGTATTTCATCACAGTATTTACCTGTATCCAAAGAATACTACATCATAACTTCCTCAACTAGAACTTATTTTTTTCCCCCTGTAACTTCAGTGTTCTGAAGAATACAACTGCATTTAATGCTCACTGTTTCCATTAGAACTGGAACTTCACAGCAGCAGGTCCATTAGCGTTAGACTACCAAAGCATACCGTAAGTTTTGATTATAGCTACTTTACTAACATATACTAACATATACCCATACCTGGGGGACACTGGTAAGAAAGAGGAGCCCAAAAAGTCTTGCACGAAGCTTTACTAAAAGCAGCACAGCTTTATAGACATTATCGAGCTTCCTGTAGAAAGGCACCACTGAAGAATAAGACTGAAGACATCACTTGAGGTGAATCAAAACATCTGGATGAAGTAATCTAGCCTGAAAAACCTAGGTTTTGAGGGGGGGTTCTTGCAACTCACTCTTGCAAACTTCTGTCCTTCAAATATCTTACCTGATTACATGTGTTAATGTCTATTCCACTTTTCAGGTATTCCACTACTTTGTCCAGATTGCCAGCTCTAGCAGCTCGGAGAAAGCTTGCATTGCTGTCAGACTGTAAAAGATAAGAAGAAAAAAAATCTCTGGTTAGCTCCTGCTTAAAAGAGAGCACAACTTCATCACCGGTGAAAGGTTTCTGCATTTTATGCTGCAGGAGAATAAAACCGTGAAGAAAACCGACTTTCCATTATATCTGCGTTAATTAGCCTACACATACTTAAACAAGGCAATACTCGCACAAAAGAACTGCAGACCTGTCAGAGTGAGCAAAACAGTGCAATAACTGCTGAAGTTCAAAAATCAGCAAGAACCAAAGGAAAAAACCCTCCAGAAATCATAGTAACTGATACTAGCAACAAGGAAAAAAAAAAAATGCATTAACTTGCTAGCCATAGTTTTCTGGGGTTTTTATATACAAACACATATATGCTCAAAACTCTGGAAAATAATAGACCAATCCTGTTATCGGCTATGCTACTTAAGAGAACATATATTTGCTTTGGATTTGTACTTGGCATAAAAGGTTATGGGACTACAGTGCATATTCATGCGCACACACTGGTGAAAAAACAACATCCAAGAGCAAAAAAGTCCTGTGGATATGTCTTATCTCCTGTGACACAGAAGTGGGGCGTGTTAAAGGGAAAAAAAAAGAAAAAAGAAAAAAAAAATGTCCCCCACAAAACCGGGCAGCACCACAAGCGTAGCTAACCATAGAACAAAGCGGATGAAGTGCTCAAGCCTGAGTAGCTAAATCCAGGATAATGTTGTAAACATGCCCACTCCTGAACTGCCTGCATTCATACATTCACATTTAAAGCCCCATTAGCATTTATAGGTTAAAAAAAAAATTAAATCATGTTTTTGTTTTTCATCTAGGTTGTGGGATGTGCTGTTAAGCAAGGGAGCGTGAAATGTGTCAGCCCTTCTGCGTTTATCTAAGATTATAACATGAAATTACATGGGCTATTTGAAACCAGTACATACTTTGATGCTCACCCACATATGAACCTACACACAAGTAAATTGGCTACTAATGCAACCGCAGATACCAGAAATAAAAACAAAGTCATGCAACAGAAGTAATGATTAAACAGAACAAAAATTTGCAAACGCACACAGAGACAGTAACAATTTTCATACTTAAAATATATAAATAGAGGAGTGAGTTTCAAAAAGCAGACAAATAACCGTGAAAGCCTGGTTTGCGGGGATGCGATTAGAGAGGTACAGGAGAGCATGCGCACCATCAGACCAGTACTTGGCGTTCCAGTGAAACACCTCCGACTGAGCATGTTTCTCATCTAATTTCACTTCCCTCTCTAATTTCACCTTCAGAAACACCAGGTGAAAGCCATTCTTTCACATCATGAAAATCCCCTAAAAGCCTCCCACTTTCAACTTATTAACACTGATCAACAAAGCAATTTATTTCAGTCACCCAATCCATTTCAACGCGTTTATTTCAGTCACCCCACTTATCACGCTGTACTAACTCACTTCACAATCCCTGATTCCAACCTATTTTAATCTGCAACAGATGGATGTCATCAAAATGATTCTTCTTACAACTGCGCTACATGCCAAGACAAAAATATTTCCTTTTAAATTCCTTTGCAAACTTAAGCACATATTCCACATCTTTGACTGCTAAGAAAACAAACCATCTTTCTAAACACGCAGCAGGGCGAAGGGAAAGGTAGCGCAGGAATTCACGTTGACGGAAGCCTTTCACAGCTTCAGGCTTCAGTCAGGCAAGCATTTGGATGAGGCTTGATGCAGAAGCGGATTCTGACAGGTACTTGAAAGACATCCCTTTTCAGATGGAAGGATAGCTATTAGCACTGCACCCTCTCCCGTGACGCGTATGTGCACATGAAGACACAAAATGATATTTTAATGTTTACCTGTCCTTGAAAAATCAGCTGTCTTGGTGGCAAAAACACTAACCAAGAATAAATATTTCAGCACACAAGGGGTAAATTAAAACACTCTAGAAATTAATGGGAAAAGCATCTTTGCCCTCAAAAGGACACACGTTTTACATTCTTTTTGCCTGTTTTGTTTTGGGTTGGTTTTTTTTTTCCATGCTCTACTACTTCTACAATAATTTACCATGCCAAAGCTGCAATCATCTGGTTTTATACTTTTAAAAGATTAAGCGAGAATGGCATAACAAATGAACATCTTCAGCTTTGGTTTTATGAGGGATGAATCAATCATCACTTGTTCTTTCACGCAGAGCAACATGAAAGGCTAACGATGTTCAATGTTGAAGTCTCGATTACTGCTGGAAGCTCAGGTTGTAGCTAAGACCATACGACTACATTCCATCTGTTGCTGGCTAAGATGCAAACACTGCTTTCAAAACAGGTTCTCATTTCCTTGATTCATACTTCCATTATCTCAAAATTAAATTACTGCAATGCACATCACTTCTAGACACATTACATACACCTGAATATTGATCACAATGCAAAATATGAACTTCTTGCCTCTGTGAGGAGTTATTATGAATTAAATCTTCATCATTAACTCCTGGTACAGACACTTTTATTGCAGAAGTGTCTCTTACTGTGTATATTCTCACTCTGAAATAACAGTGCGTGACTGTGATGAGAAGAAAAACAAAACAGCTAACGTCCCTGTGAAACACATCGAGATATTGGTGCTTCATTTAGATGCCTTCAAAAATGCTAGTCTACATGATCTTTGCTTTTTTACACATTTTTTCACTGTAACATAGACTGATCTCGTATTACATGAATGAGACTGTACCCATAGTCTGACCTCTCCTATTTCAAAATAGATTCTCATGGACTTGCATGAAGTTCTCATTTATGTCCAACTAGAACACACAAATAAAAGACCCAAAGCAGCAATTCAGCTGAATTCATATACAAATTCACATATAAATACCAGTGAGTGCTTCCATGAAATACTCAAAAGATTCAGCACTGTGTTTTAAAGCTTAGAAGTCCTAAAAGTCAGGAGTACTCAGATCTGTATTTTCTTTCCTGTTTTGTCAACTCTAATTTATTGGTACCTCATCAGTAGTTTGTCCTTTGCCCCATTCTTCTAATGTCTTTAAAAAGCCCTTTGGTCAGTACTACCGTCTCAGCAATTGACTCACTTCAGCACGTTATGAATTCAAATCCACTTTGACAAAATCGTCTCCGTAGTTAGCAGCAGCAGCAGCTTTCTTACCACGCTAGTAAACGATGATTTCTGATCTGTGGGCTTTTCCAATTGATTCAGTAATCTCATGAAATACGTTGTTTCCTTTCATGTAGATTTTTAGTCGAATTCAAGACACATTTCAGTGGCACAAAAGCTGGCATATTGGTCTTTGCTAGTTTGTGGACTGGTGAAGACAAACTGTCAACATGCTGTCATTTGACGATACTTTCTTTACAAGAAAGAAGATGAAAACACAGAGCCAGAGTCCTTTGCACCATATGATACTTATCACGTCATATCTTCCTATGCACACACCCCGAGGCTGGGTTTGCGGTGGGGTTTTTTTTTTTTAGGAGTTTTACACATGTATCCAGACCGTGCTCAAAAGCAAGCACCCTACCAATACAAAAAAGGAAGGTTTACAGGAGAAGAATATACCTTCAGCAGCTACCAGCAGCCACGTGAACAGGAGAACATGAGAGGCTTGTAATCTGGGAAACTCCAGTGTCGTGTCGACATGTTAATTTGCAAAGTCTCAGCTGGCATCTCTACACGTCACCCACAGTTCAGGTCGGTCAGAATTAAGAATTACTTTGATTACATGTGGCCACTAAGGCTGGGCAATCTAATATGTTATAAACACACTATTAGAATAAGGTGTGAAGAATTAAAAATACTTAGCTGATATTTTACAGTATGGGACAAAGTCACCATGTGTGGACCTAACAAGCTTTTTCTAATGCACTACTCTAAGATATCCAAACTGCTCTATGAAAAATGCGCTACTAACAGTAGTTCACATTTGACTGCTCCCTAGAGAATTTTTCTTTTCACTACAATCATGATTGAATCTGGATGATGTACTTGCAGTTCTACAGATACCAAATATTGATGAAAGAGACGGACAACAGTCACTGTAAAAAAAAACAAAAAACAAACCCAACTTCCAATACATCTGCAGTGAGAGAGTCCTTGATAAGTACTCTTTTTAAAACTCTGTTTGCAATGTAATTCTAATAGATGCTATAGATTTGTGAGGAATATTTTGTGCTCTTGAACTTCATAAAAAGCTCCTATCTTTTAACTTCACTTTTCTTTATTAACTTTTGACTGAGGATAGATAATTTCAGCCAGAAATCAGAATTTTCAGAGCACTATAAACAACTAAACTACAGTGTGAAAAACATCACTATAACCTTAAGTACATTCACAGCAGAATGTAAACGTGTTCTTTGCAAGTACGTAGTTGTCCGACACTGCATAAGAAAATATAAGAAACGATCAAGTGAATATATGATTTTTTTTAAAAAATGACTGAGAGGCTGTGGATCCAACATCCTTCCTGCTAATTGTAATGTCAGAATTTTCCCTGAATTTGAAACATATAGCTCAGGGAATCCCGGTAATTAAAGCATATATGGAAATTAGTATTTTATTCAAATAGCCAGAATCCTTCCCTTCTGGATCCTCTGTCCTCGCCCTGGTTGCCTTTCCGGTCTCATAGCATACCGCATCACTTATTGCACATAGCACACGCCTGTTTCTCAAAGGCATTTTAGACAGCTGTGCAAAAATAAATCGTAAAATCATATGCTGTACCAAACTCATAGCAATTTCTCCACATATTCCAATTCGCTAGTGAAAACCAGCTTCGTGCTTAAGAAGGAAAGATTGGGGGAGTAGGAGACTTCATTTTTCAAAAGACAGCTTTCATATTAACATCATCCGAAGCATCCAAATACTTGTTTGAAATTATGTCTATAGCAAAATTATTCCTGCAGGTTGACTTTGGGTTTTCCCCCCTCCAGATAAGGCAAATGACCCCAGCCAGTCCATTATCACAAATATCTCTGAGGGACAACACAGTCTAGCAACAAGGTCTACCAAACAATTCTCATCTGTTAAATACAGTTTATTAATTGAATGACAGCAAAACCACAATTCAAAACTGATGTACAATAACCAAATAGTAGTTTTACACCTTAATTTAACATTTTTGGTTTGTATGTATATTAAAGTGTGCACCTGAACACTGATAACCCTGTTAGACTTACCTTTCAAGCATCGACTCTGGCACATACTGCTTTGATTTTATAGAGAAAATGTATTTAGCTGTAACTTTTGAAAAGGCCGGCCCTGATCAGCAAGTGAGCAAAACCTGCTATGAACTTGTACGCTTTATATAAAGCAACACATTCACATCAGTAACAGTTATAAAAATGTCCACATTAAATCGAACCCTGTTCTATTGTTGCATGTGAGATCAGCACGAAGACAGACTTTGTCAGTATGGCAGTGTTCAGGGTTATCTGACAGCGTTAATGCCATTTACAAACTTCAGAGCTGTGGGGCAGTGTTTGTTCAACAGCTGTTTCTATAATTAGTAAAACGCTGATGGCTTGTTAACTCTTCTTCATTAAAAAGCTCTTAATTGACTGGTGGCTCATCGTGTTAATATATTCAGGTAATGCCTGGAGCTGAGAATTCAGCTCACCGCAGAAGGAAAGTTGCATAATCTAAACTCTGGGTTTCATGGCTTCTTGATATTATTCAGTACTTCAAAGATGCATGGGGGGAAAATGACAGGTATGTAAACACTTTCCATTAATTTTTTATTATGCCACACTTACTAGCGTGTCAATTTATGCTCCCACCCTTGAGAAAACCACTAAATTTTGTCCCAATTGGCTTGGTTATTCTCTGATTTCAGAAACCATCTGTTCAAACCAGCCATCGTTTAATTGGGTGCAACTCTAAAAGCGGCACAGATGAGGTGTTACCATTACCCAACTCATTTGTCACATACGTATTTTTTGCCAGTGTGGTAGCTTTTTCCATACCAGCATTCAAATGTAAAAGATAGGACTTCAAAAGGAATGTTTTTTCCTTGCAGAACAGTTTCTGTAAAACTTGCCAGCAAGTTTTTCAGTGGCTCATATTTTACCTTCTGTACCCTACATTATTTTTTTATTGAGCCAGAAGTGCTGCTGATCTCCAAAGGCCACCACACCAGAACAATGGTGATATTGTGAACTGCAACCCTAAGATGCAACTATGACTGCAAGAAGGCAAAGGATTTTTTTTTAATTTTTGTATATTTTTTTTTTAAATTAAACTACCACAGCAGAGTCTCAGCCTGTGCTTCTGATATGCATGCCAGAATGTGAGCTAAATCTTGCGCTTGCAATGGCACAGGCTCAGTAATCCAACGCTAGTAAATGAGTTAAATGAGATAATAACAGCTGTAATGGAAACATATTTTCCCAGCCTTTAATGAAATAACATCCATCTTCTGAAAGAAAAGAAATACAACAGTGCTTTACTTTCAAAGCCCCTTCCTTTGCTTATAAAAACACATGTTTTCCTCCCACTAATTTACTGGAAGACATGAAAGACAATAAATTAAATCACAAATCTTAGAGAAATTTCAGCGTCTAAATTCCAGGATGAACAACATGCCCAATTTTTTTTATTTCAATTTCAAAAACGTATTTTTATCACACAGCTTTTCCCATTCAAGCACGTATAGGCATTTCAGATCTAACTCATCCTGCTACGTACCTTTGGTTGTACAGAATGTGTAATAAACAGTTGAACTATAAAGCCCACAATTCTAAAATAGCATCCTTAACTAAACAAGCATCTCTTTCCCATCATCTCATCCAGGAAAAAGACACAACTGACCTTAGAATAAACTAACATTTTTTAAGAAATGAGAAGCTGAATCACAGGAACTGTTAAGTGTGAAGGGGAAGACAAGATTTCAGAGACTAGCAAGTTAAATATTCTCTACCAAGATGTAGCTAATAGCACGTAGCAATTAATTATTTTAATCTCAGGAGTCTGTCTCTCTAGGTTGATGATGATGGTTATAAATCAGAAAAATAAAAATACTCTTTCATGTACATACTATGCACCTGAATAATTTAAGGCGCTTTGTGTATTTAGGCCAATTAATCATAGAATGTCATGAAGGAGACTGAGAAGTTGGCATCTCTTTTACCGGCACTGAGCTGGAACTGTGGCTGGAGTTGCCCTCACCATAGTGTTGCACAGAGTATGGACACGGGCCCACGCTTTGGCATAAAGACTATTGCTATTTACAGCAAAAAGTATTGTGTAATAACAAGGCAGTGAAATAGCTGCAGGAAGAGAAAACGCTTTTGTGCTATAGACTGCATACAACCCAGGATTAAAACATTCGGTGATTTCAAATCAAAACCAGCTTGTACATATTTAAACACAGAAAATGATCGTCTGTAAACCTGCGACAGAGTTGACTGGATTCAGGAGTGACCCCTTCACTGTGTTCTGTGTGCCTCACAATGGGTATTCTCTCATTAGATCTACTGCGGGATGTGTAGGAGCCAAAATTATACAGTGCCAAAGTAGGTGGGAAGACTAATGTTGTTTGTATTTATTATACATACGGGTAAAAGCTTTCCTATGGTAGACAAAGAGGCTGCAACCCAAAGGGGATACAGTGTGTAATAATATTCAAGGCTTGGAGTGTCCCTGAGAAATGCGTTCCATTGGTATGACTGGAGAGGGAAAGAGCATTCGCAAAAAAGAAGCTAAGAAAATAAAACTAGGTTGAGGCATGCATTACAATTCATGCCTGTTATAAAATAATTCCAACGTATTTTTAATAAATAATTTTTGTTAAGTTGCTGAGTTGAAAGACTTCTTCCAGTAATTTTAATATTTATACATGGCAGTTTTGTAGTAGTTTCGTATCTTATTACAGACTGTTCTCCAAAAGTTGCATTTGATATTTAGGGAGTTCCTTATTGCTGTTACACTATCCCAACAAACATGTATCTTTGAGAAACATAAGGAGGAAAAAACTATGCCTCGCTAGCAGCTTTATCTGAGTACCAGTTCCTGCTCCAAGACTGCTCCAGACAGACACAACTGAAAGTTATTACATGCTTACGGACCCTTCTAATTTTTACTAATGGAAAAGCCAGGCTTCAACTACCTTCTGTCTTTTGATATTGATGGGAAAATTCCCAATTATTTGCACAGGATGACTTTCATTTTATACCGGTTGTTATATTTCGACACCTTTCACTCTTCTGCCAACTCCTCCTTGAAATTCCAGAGCTTGCAGGACACCAGCCATCCAGCCACTCTTTTCTTTCCACTGGAATGTACAAATGCCTAATCAGTTTTGTTTTGTTTTTAACCAGGAGGAGAATAAAGGGCTACGTTTGGCAAAACACTTCAAAAGACACTTAATGTTTACCACATCTTTGGGTCCAATTGATCTCAAATTAAAACAGATTTAAGCTATGTGCTAAAGGATGGATTTAAATACACGATTAACTGTGTTCCTGAGTTTGGGCCAATATTAGCAAATACAGGCAACAGCAAAAGAGGAAGATAAAATTAATGTAAAACCAACCCCAACTTGAGCCAAGAAGCAAATGTCTTCTATAAACCCTTTATGATACTTAGCGGCCACAGACATCTGTAGGAGTCCTCCCACTATGTTCATTAATTTGACATACTGGACATGCTGCCAGCTGACTTTCACTGTGTCAATGAAGGATTTGTGAGAACTGAGGCAAAACCGCATAGTTTTCTATGAAAAAGAATAGAATAAAAAAATTTTGCCCAGCTGCATATTCCTTCCAAACACAGTATCTGAAGTGATGGAAGTTATTTTAGTCCATACTGATTTTAAAATTTAAAGTAACATCAGTAATAGGGTTCTAATTCAAAACAGCACTTTGGTACTAGCTGAACTTCAGGCATGTGTAATCCCTGCTGTCCCACTGAGCTATTCATATTCTCAAAATCAAACATTTCAGTGTAAGTCCAGTTTTGGAAACAATGTGTGCAAGCCTGAATTATACTCATCACTGTGAAGCTAAAAAATAGAATCTCAAAAGTGTCTGGAAAACATAGCCTGGATTTTTTTTAAAAAAAGAAGAAAGAAAACAAACAAACAAACAATTGAAAAATAACAAACCAAAACCCAAAGGGTTTGGGTTTAAAGAAGAACGCTTTTACCACAGTCTGAGTAATCCTACAAACTAGAAAAATTGTCATGCCTTTTACCAAGACTTCTAAACGACTCTAAAAATAGAAATGGGTAATTCTGTTGTTTAATGGGAATATTTCCTGTACTGGAATTTGAGTGAAAGTATCGTTTAGTCATTTCCTGAAACAACAAGGGTTCAGGTTATCTTCGAAAGAACCACAGGATCGGTCTTAGTTCTTCTACGCGACACACACACTTTACTGAAGTCGCTTAAATACTGATATGGAACCAAGATTTCCACTAAAGGAACTGAATAATATTAAAGGAAGGAAAAATACTGAGGATCATTGGGACACTGTATACTGAGATTTTGAGGTGTTAGGAACAACTTTAGAACTTGGCAGGCATTTCAATGGTTTCCATGGCAAGTTTCCATTACTAATGATGTTCCTAAATAGAAAGGTAATAATGCTGGAACACCTCTAGGAAGAATTAGGATGCCATTCCAAGCATATCTAGCAGAATAATAACTAGGCTTAACAAAAATCTAGCCTGTAAGTGAAGTTTATGACAGACTGTTGACAGATGATTCTATCACTCATTAATTTTTCATCCCTTTCCATCCCTTGTCTCATGGTCAAAGGGACATTTTCTAGTAAGTGTGCTAACACCACCAGTGCTAAAGAATCAAACAGCTTTACTTACCTAAACACCATTAACTGATTGCCCATTGATTCAAACTTACTGGTACCATAAACAGAAAAAAAAAATACTTCATGTTCCTTTGAGATGGACTAAAATAGGTAAACAAAATGCAGCAGTTTCTAATTTAATGCCAGTTCTCTAATAAGACTCATCATAAAGACCTTATTTGTACAGAAAGGTAAAATGGGTACCAAAGTAGTAAATTAGGAATTTTTAAGTCTGTCCATTATTGAAAGAAATCAGGTTTCATTTAAGAGTGCTTTTGTGGGTTGGTGGTGGGGTTTTTTTAGGATTCATGCAAACAGCATCATACTCAGCACATATAATTTCCTTTTCTCTCCACATTAATTTATCCCAAATCAGCTGGGGAGTTACACTTGAAGAATATCTAAACCCACACCAAACCCTCCCCTTCACTGACCATGACATTAGTTGTTTGCATATTGGTCATGGTATTAAGCACTGATCATCTCCCCTTAATTTCCAGCCAAACACTACCTGTGAAACAAACCTTCTGTAAAGCTGGGACTAAATTTCAAACAATTTAGCTCTGGGCAGCAGAGAGAGGTACCAGTTTCATCTAATTTCACCTGCAAAACAGCTACACCACTAACTGAAGCAGGCCCCATCAGCTCCTTATAGCAACAAGTAATAATGAAAAGGGATACTTCCTAAAAGCAGTTTATCTTTCTTTAAGGTAAGTGTCTAAAATACAGAGAATGAACAGCAATTTGGCCATGTTTTCCACTGTCTGTAAGCCTCTGTTCTGGAAGACTGCAATGCTCGGTGCTGGCCTACTTAAGTATTTAAAACTCCCTGGTTTCAAACCCAGGCACGCACTCATGTTTGCTGTAGCAAACAGCAGTGAAAGGCACTGGCTGGACCACGAGTCCTACGCTCTGCAAACACAGGTATTTCCCAAGGTTTTGCAAATTGCTTATCACTTCTCAGCATCACTGCTTCACAGTCAGCTCCCTGTATTGACTCTCCTGCTGTCTTGTACGACAACACGAAAGTCCACATTACCAAACCCGCGATCTTGAGAAAATGTCTCCTCTGAATGACGCAGTAGGATCTGAGAGTGATCCTGTCCTGAAACTCAGAGAGCACTCTGTCCTAGGTGGTCTGAAATACAACATGATCCATGTTGTATTGGATCCATGTTGTGTTCTTGCACCACGAAGCAAGACTGGAACATACACTTTCAAGAGCAAACATGAAGGTAATTAAACATCCAAGTAGAGGGAGACTAATGTCCAGCGAATGCAACAAACCCCAGCATTTTGTCATCTGAGAAGTCTTTGTTTCAGCACATTTAAAACAAAAAACGTGATTAAAACTATAATATAGGATTATGAAATAGTTGGGGGTTTTTTATGCTGTTGTTATTTCAAATATGAACTCTATCAAAATTCGACTCCCCATTTGACAAGTTATTTGGCATCATATGGACAATTCAGAAGAGCCAAACCAACACATTACTGATTTCTTCAGCAAGATGGACTTGAAGCAGCAGACTGGTTTTGATTTTAGTTTAGAAAAGACTGGATTATGCAAAGCAATTTTGCCATTTGAGTTGGCTGAATACCAATTGAATTGCTCTGGACCTTGTATCTGGTACAAGATTCACAGAGTCATCGTATTCAGCTTGACGTGGCACTCTCTTTAATAAACCAAGACAGCCAATATGGCTACAGATATATAAAAATATATAAAAGCATAGGAAATGTATAGCTAACAAAGTGTTGTGCTGGATACTATATCCCTGTTTGGGGAAAAAAACAATATACAATTTCTCCCTTCAGGACAAAATTTCGACGACATTTCTAATTGACAGACACTTTTTCCCCCCAACCTTTTTGTAAGGAATCACAATAATAAGTATAATGAGAGACTGTTAACATTCTTAGAGAAATACAGCCATTTTCCTTCGTAGTCCTGCAAGCACTGTGACTTCTGAATCAAGACAGATAGTCTAAAAATGTCAGTCCCTACCAGAGCCGTATAAAGCCAAGACCTTATGATTAAATGTATCAAAGACGTTATCAAAGTGCCTGATCTCTGCCTGCTATGAAAAGCTCTGAAGGCTGACTGAAAAGCGTCCAGGAAGGAGAAAAAAAAAAAAAAAAAAAAAAAAAAAGGTGTGTGTGTGTGGAAAAAAACCCTCAAAGATCACATGCTGCTCGATTTGGCTCACTTGTGCCTCCTCAAAGACCTGACCTTCTGCAGAAGGGCTGCCTGGAGACTGTACATTCGGAGACAGAGAACAGTCTCAGAGTTTGCTTATTCGTGTCACAGGGAACATCCACACATTTGCTAACAGCTTCAGGCTACTCGCCTTAAGGGGAAAACTATAATGCCTGTTGACATCCACATATTCAGCAATGGTAGAGGCCTGTCCTCCCCATCACCGCCCCGGGAGCCCCGTGCTTGCATCGTCCCCCCCCCGACTGAATGTTTCCCATCACAACTGTGGGAACTTATTTATTAATTCAACCAAAACCAGCTTGGTGGGAGAAAAAAAAAAATAATGTCTGAAAGCTCCAAGAATTAGTTTAATTTCAGGTTTTAGCTTGAAGCAAGTTTTGTTTCTGAAAAACTGGTCCAGCTGTGTTGTCAGTGAAATAAGCAGTAAAACTGGTCAGAAAACTTCAGCCACAAACAAAATTTCCTACCAGAAAACCAAAATAGCATCAGAATTATTTTCTAGGACAAAGCAGAACTCCTTGTGAGTGGCTTCTGGGCACGCCTCTGGTCTCCCCTGACGAATACCATAACCCATCTCAACTACATTGCCTATAATGCACTGCTGTGATTCATGCAAGTGCAAAGCATAATGTTGACCTGCGAACAATTTTATTTTAGATCAATATGGCAGACCATAATATTTGGATATATAGGCATTAAAGGTTTCCTGATTTTCTGGTTCTGCCAGAAGTTTTGACGCTACCTCCGTCCATTGCCAATTCTAAACGAAATAACCATTTCATAACAGATTTCCTGAACGGAGGGGACAAAAAAGAAAGGAAAAAATAGAGAAGAGGCACTTCATTTGCCATAGACATTTAATAAGCATTCATCTCAATGAGTTTCTTCTGGTTTGCAAAGCAAAGGCTGACATTACTGTTGTAATCACTTACTGCGTGCCTAACCCTCACGTCCTGCAGTCACCAGCGTGACCCCCCTGCACGCGCCTGGTCCCACTCACTGTAATTGTCATTTGCATAACGATCCCTGGGGCTCTGTCCCTACTGCAAACACAGAACATAATCTCATGTACTGGACAGACAACAGCTTAAAAGGAGTTACTGAGTTCAAGTTTTGAGAATTCTGGATGCAGGACCATTTATAGCAGTCATGTAAACTAGGATAATTGATTACTCCCATTCATTTGAAGGACTTGTTTCACTGACGGTGTTCTCCCTCCATATACTTAAACCTTTTGGCAGCTGACAACACTTTAAATGACTGCACAGCGTAGCGACAGCTGCTTTTTAATTACAGTCAGTCGCAATAGCAAAAGCAAAGCTTGAACATGGAGATATTTAGCAGATCTCTTAATATTGCAAGCTATCAAGTAAGATTCAGCCAAAGCAGAGATCCTTTTCAAACCTATCACGCACAATCTTGATCTTAATTTTTCCCTTTGATTCCTGTTTTCTTCAGCCAAGACTTACCAGGGCTTCAGGCTCTTTACTTTCTTCACTGTTGCATCCATAATAGTCAGGGGTTTTATCCAAATCCTGTATGTTCCCTTGTGTTCTCAAACCCTTATCTGAATGACAGGACTGGCAAATCGGTGCATTGCCCATATCAGTTCTTCTGCAAACTCCTACAAGTGGGATTGCCCGTGCGCCGCAGAGGGTGCCCGCTGCTCCCGAAGGCCAGCTGACAACCCGGGAGGAGGATCCTGCCTGTGCTTTGCTCCCTGGCCACTCGTACCGGGCTCCCTTCCCCGAGCCGTCCTGTGTCACGGAGAACCCGAAACCCCAGCAACTGCGGGCAGCAGTCGGTGACCATTTCCAATTCAGGCACTGCCTGTCTATTTTTACACCTACCAGGCCAGCTATGCATGTAAATGGCGTTGGGGTGGGGTGGGGGGGAACTGCTTTCCAGCGTACAGCCAGCCTGCCTAGCACGTAAAGTTAAAGTCCCACTGAGTGAAATGCCTCTACATGTAAGGGTTATTGAATTACCCGGTTGCATGCCTTTGAATGTTTTGATTTTTCCCCTATTGCGCTCAGTCTCGCTGTGTTTACATAAAGCACTAAATTTCAGAATGTTGCTAATGCCTTCTGAGTTTCTAACTCTAAAAGATGATTAATTCAAGCAGCATCTACTTGATATTTACAAAACAAGACAAAATGTATGAGTACAGATTTCACGACTATTTCATTCCTGTGAATCACATGGTATTTCGTGTTCATGTAGATAATAACTGCGATGAGCTTGCTTTGGAATTGATATATCCCTGGGTTTGATTTCAGAGGAGCTCAAACGTATACAAAAAGGACAATCTCTGATGCTAGATCACTTTAGCTCTTGCCTATGTCACGCCTGATCTCAGTTTGGGTTTTCACTGTTGCTTGGTTTAGGGTTGGGTTGGTTTTTTTAACTAGGATAGTAATTATTTTAAAAAACAAAACAAAACCCCCAATGCAAACAAACAAACAAAAACCCCACCAAACCTGAGAATAAGGACAGTCCCTCTAGGTCTGAGTTAGTTATCATGATTGTACCCGGTAGGATAAAAATAATTTTGAGGCTTGCATTTTGGAATCCACCCATTATCCCTGAAAAGGCCCACTGCAGAATGAAAACAAAACAAAATGCCCCCAAAAGTTAGTTGAGAAGTAATTCGCAGTTTTCAAATGCTTCAAGAACAGCTGGAGGTAATGGAGACAGGCTGCCTGCCTGTAGGTAAGAGTCCCATAGAATATAGCGCATGGCACAAGCAACCCGTAAGTGGAGCTGGGCATGTATTTGAAAAGTTGAGCCCAAAAGTCCTCAGAAACAGAGTGATCCCTCAAAGAATTTTAACATCTACCCAACGTTTTTCCTCTTTGGGGTTTCAAATGATTGCTAGTACTGCAATGCACGTCAGCAGGCAGCTGTCCATAGCATCCTATTGATTTCTACCCCGTTACCCTTCACAGCAGTGCCAGTTATAATCAGAGAGAGCAAGCTTTCCCCAGCCCCCTTTTAAGGATTATTGATTGGTATAGGGTTCTCTTCTGTGTTAATTACTGTGAGGTAGATTTAAAATGGCTCTATAATTTTTCCTTATCTGATGAATGCTCCAGGATGGGATTATTCAGCTCCTTTGATAAGCCTCAGGCGCTAGGATGTGTAACGAGCATGAATACGTGCTGGATAGACACATGCACAAAATAGTTAAATTCATTGTCACTTTTGGTGATGTGATTATATATTTGCACGGAACTGAACGAAACCCAAACTACAAAAAGGCCCCGACAACAACATTTTTGCCTGCAATTGGTAAATACAAGAGATGGAATGTTTAATCTTACATTCAGACAGCCTGAACTTCCACTATAAAATGACTAATGAACAAGTCAAGGGTTCAGTTCACATTAAAATTATACATTATAATAACAAAATACCATATGCACACACGTTACTTCTTAGCTCTAGGCAGGTTCAGATGCAAGGTGACCATACTGAGAGTGACCACAGCCCCATCCGCTGCACTGCGCTGGATGTCTGGTTGCCACAAGGCTGAAAGCAGTCACTGCCTTTCATTGACACCAATGATGTTTCAGAAATTTTCATGCAAGCCTAGCCTTTCAATAGTTAGCTGACACTGATTTGCTTTAACTCTTCCAAGGCATTACCCTATGACGGTAAGGTGTATATACATTGCCATAACTTCTTCGTGCAGTAATAAAAGGATACAAGAAGGAACCCCACCCAATGCTTGACTCGACCAAAAGTCATATAACCAAGGTTCCAATGTAAAGTGGAACTAAAAATCCTTGGATAGAGCAATCTATTTAACGTGAAATTAACCTACTAGAAAAAAACAGAAAAGTGAAACAAGGCGTCAGCTCAAGGGAGAAAGGGTGGCAAACAGCAAGTAGCATGAATTCCTTTGAAATCGTGCTTGCAGAAAGCAACAATCTGTGTAGACATCTGATGGAGAGCAATGGATAAGCTTTCTGCCAGAGCCTTTCAACAATATAACTGTTGTTTGTCCAAATGGCTCAAAGTCATTAGGGCAAATTACTCAGAAAGCAAACATGTTCATGTGTTGCCAGACTTAGTTAGGACATCACATTCTAACAATGTATATGTCTTATGATGTAGGATTCAAAGCCTTTGTGGAGGAACATGTTGCAGTATCTTTGTAAATTCCCATGCTCTTTTTTGCTGCTGTTGTTTGGGCTGCGTATCTATCCCATCAGGTGGCAGTGAAGAAACCAAAACACAAAGGCATGGTTTTCAGGCAGGAAACTCATATCAAAGCATCTTAGTGGTCCTCTCTGTGCAGAAAAGTCAGAGCTTGCTCTGTGTTACACTGCCAGAACTGCTCTGAAGCCCACGACCTTGCATCTTTTCACAGAGGAGCAGAACTTTTTAAAGAACTACATGTAGGTAATTCACTAAACCCATTTGTTTTCTCATGCTTTAATATACCCTTTACTCCACAACAGGGCAACAGACCTTTTTGCAACACTAACTCCAAGCCTTAAGTACTCCCTTAACTAGAAAACCTTCAAAATCACTTTAAAGAGCCTGGTAAGAAAGAGAGCAGAGTACCTCATGTACTATACTTAAGCATTGATGCTAGGATGGCAAGCAGCTGACTGAGACGGGATGCCTCTTGTCCCCCAGAATGTTGATACTATAAGAGAAACGTGAGCAGAACTCAATAGTCCAGAAACCTTCCTTTTTGCTCCAGTCTGCACCTTACACTCGCACTTCAAACACGTATACAACCCTGACACTTTTGTGGGAAAAAAAAATCACACTGTGCTTCGTTTTGAGCGTTTAAGCTTGCCACAGTACTTGTGGTAAAAGTGCAGACTGGTTCATTCATCTCGGCAGGTTTTCCCCAAAGTTAGCCTTGTAAAGTGACAGCGTTAACTGTGTCAGGATTTTGATTTTTTAAGAGAAATATTCTGGTAATGTGCTTTTGTCAGAAACCCCATTCTTCCCACTCCCTTACCTTCCTAAGTCAAATCCTAGTTATCCATATGTCCAGCTTTCTTTATTCTTGGTCAATAAGCTTTTGCATTTAAGTTTTCACCCACCGAATTCTGTCTGACACTGAGACAATAGGGAACAAATTGAAGAACTGTGGTAGTACTCAGAGGAACCACGGGACTGCCCTAGTTCATTTGTCAAAAATTCTCATAACACTACTCTTTGCTTCACCACAATTTCAGAACACCCCTCTTTCTCCCAGAGTCATTCTTGCATGTTATGGCGGGTCATTATAACACTTTCCTTAGCTATTGCTTGGGGGAGAATTCCATCTCTACGGGAAATTTTCTTCTGGCAACTTTTGCACTTTTATGCCTCCCAAATAATGCAGAGTGATCAGAAATCACAACAAAAAAAAAAAGCTCAAAATCCTTGGTAAAGACCATTACTAGTATAATGAGCTCTCTGCAAAAAATATAGAACCACGTGAAGACTATCAGCTGCCTTCTCTATTTCAAACCATGCTACAGGCTTTGGGAAACATTTGGATTTCATCACTGGAACTCGATTATCAGCTTTTCAGCAACACAAAGCCAGTACACAAAACACCAGACAAAGCCCTCAGCAGCCTTCTGGGAATTGCGTCTTGTAAGACCTTTTCCATTAAGCACAGCAAAATGCACCTTCAAATTTCATGCAATCAGCCATTAAGTACATTTGCAGGAGTCTAATTCTGTTACATTTTCTACTTCTTTAAACAGTTTTCCTAATCGTGACATTTAGAAGAGAGACAGCTGTGGATAAAATTAACTACAGTTGAGTAAAGATATTCATTTTTAAACTTGACCAGAACGCCCCCACATTATTTTTTTTGACAGAAGTGAGGTCTAGCATGTTATATAATGCCTGTTCTGAACAGCATCAGACATTTTATAAATATTTTTCTCAGATATCTACCTGGCTTGGTTTAAATGTTAGCATGAGACAACTTCTGACAAAACAACTGCCAACTCCCTTGCCCAGTAAACACCTGCATGCATTTGTAATTCTTGTTACAGGCTGTTTTATTTCCAGTTTGCCATCTCTAAAAATACTGAACCTAGTCAAAGGATGAAATATGGATGTAAAACACTTGGAAAGTCCTGTAAATTAAAAATTGAAAACTAACCCCAAAGATAAACATAGACAGTATTGCCCAAGACCATATAAAACACTAAGTGAAAAAATAAGAAGCCTTATCATCCAAAAGATGAAGGTTAAAGACAAAATTATATTGAAAGAAATGTCTTCGCACATGTAACATTGCACTTTGGTCATATTTATGCGTACGTTATGCTTCATAATGTCACCAAGAATAAAAATAAGCATATAGTGATTATAATGTCATCAGCAAGAACTTACTCTCCTAATTACAGTATTTCTTCTGCCACCAGTTTCTGTTTTCACTTTCCAATAAATGGAATCACTGCTAAATACTTTGACTTTCCTACTACTGGCCATCATGAAGAACAGCACAACATAAACCCACTGATTTGCTGCTACTTGCAAAATCTCAGCTAAGACCTCAAAGACTAATAAGCGAGAAGCAGTGAAATCAAAGCTGTAATCTCATCTCCAGATGGAGACTTCATTTTACAGCGTACTGTTCCACAGGGCAGAATGGAAAAGCTTGTGTCTAGTAAGTCGAAACAGGACTAGGGACAGTCACACACCCCCAGGTATGCAGCAGCAAATGCAAAAGTGCCCTGCTGCTATGAAGAATGCCGCTTGATCCTTTTTGGCCATTACGATTAAAGCTTAGTTTGTCAGCAATGGTTTCAATCATGGCCTGGTGTAGCCCAGTAGCTGAAATAACAATTCAGGAGGTACTGTACAAACATTGAGCGCTGCAAAATAAAAGACAAAAGGGAAAAATGAAGAGAGAAAAATTCCAAGTATTGAGATAAATCACAACCTAAATATTCTTAGTGAAATAAATCCCCAGCTTTACTATTGTGAAATCTTTCCCCAAAGAGGTATTTCCTATCACATTTTTATGCTTAAACATAGTAATTAAAAAAAAAAAGAGAGAGAGAGAGAGAGAGACTGTACTGGGACCTATATATTTCTAGGAGATTTCCGTAACTCTGAAATTTTTCCTAAAGGCAAAATCTTTCACTCTTAGGGATTCTCCTATGGGAAGGTCAAGTACAACAAGGCTTACTTGCTTCTGGCAATTATTTCAGGTCAGATCTTGAGCTCATGTAGATTATAAACTCTGATGATTTATGCCTTTATGTTATTTATTCCCTCTTTATGTTTTACAAAACTGACACTGATGCAATCATTTCCCAAAACTTCAGCCTTTTCTTTCTTCTTGTATCTACTATATGTTGGTCACGCAGGCCACAACAAATAATTCCTGAAACCCAAGCAGCCTTTATCGAGGCAGTTGTCTGCCACAGAGGACCTAGCAGCACATCCTCTTCAGCTTAAATAATTTCAGTCCAATCAATTGCAAAAATCTATTCTGAGCCATTTTGAAGAGGACAAATCATTTTGCTATGCTTTAGATGGGAAATCATTCGACACATTAAGCACAACAATCCTCTCTGCACAGTGACAAAGAGCTCTTAATCCAAGTAGTACCATATGTCTTTGTATCCCTATGAGAATGAGCAGAGAACCTGGTGTTTAACCACTGCACCTACAGATCCTGCAGTACTGAAGGGGCACAGGTGTGATAGATTTGGGAAAAGACTGTTTCATCGATAGGAAAGTTTAAAACAAAGAAGTATATAATATATAAATTTTTACAAAAAGTTATCCAATTTCTGTTATTCTGAAATATTTACGGCACTCTGGTGAATTTACAGGGACCTTTCTCGCATCACAAGCCACCTGAGCCTCCAGCACTCCACAGATGAAACACACGGAACAAAAAAATTTAAGAAACAAAAGGAAAAATGAAGTGTGGACAATTCAAATCCAAACATACAGTATACCACCTGATACACGCTTCGCATACTGGCTAGAGTGTAAGCAAGTGCAAAAGGTAACCTTCTTATTGAAATATTCATAGTGTTTAAGTATGTAATGTATAGAAATACAATATTAACGAAACCATTCGTATTTTGGTTTTCTGTAATTCAAAGCATACTGGTCTATCTCATGCTTGTTTTCATACTTACTCACAAAGGAGAAAAACGTCTCACGTGAATTCTGAGGTAATTAGGAAAAAAGTTCATCTCCCTCCTACAGATTATCAAATTATCAATATGCAAGTTGCTAACAAAGTTGCTTTTTTATTAGCATGTAACAATCTGTTTTCCTGTTGGAAAAATGCAAAGCGTATGGTGAAGAGAGAGTGTGTTTCTGAGGGCATCACCCTGGGATTCTCCACTGGATGCCGAGCTCAGCACCTGCGGTATGGCCTCAGCTCGCGCGCGGCTCATTTTGGCTTGCTCTATCAAGACGTTAAAAGAGTGTGGCACATACTTATCTTGCAGAGTTACTGTAAGGCATTCTCAGTATCAATAAAATTATGGGAGCTTTTGGAGGAGAGGTGTGACACAGGAAGATAAAAACCAAACCAAATGTTCATGGCCTGTTTAATAGAGATCCCCTCACGGGCACAGCAGTCTACCTATCACACATGCAGTTTTCTCTTAACAATTACAGTTGATTTATTTCCCCCCCCTCCCCCTTTCTCAGCCCTGCTTCAAGCTTCCACTTTCCAAAGAGACATACTTATTGGATATGAAACACGTGTGTTGACATCAAATGCTGATAACACACAGTCGCTATTACAAAGATTGTTGACTAATCGCAAAACTAGCAAAGTTTGTGGCTGACTTTAAAAGTCTGAGTTGAACCAGTATTCAATATAATTTTATCAGCTGGTCTTCATCTATTTCATGTGCCAACCATCATTTTCTCAAGCAAGGCCAAGAAAACCTGTAGGACTGTATGGGCAGTTCTTCAGCTGAAATCTAAGCACGACTGTGATTTATAAAATTAATACCTGCTTGATTTCAACTCTAGTGCAGAACCCTGTTTTTCTTGTGGACTTGTATCTTTGCCACCCTTGTTTTGCAGGCTGAAGGAAGTACTTTTAATGCATAGCAATATTTGTATTTGCTGATATATACGGAGAAGTAGCTGTGTTATAAAATTACAGCTCTTCACTGAATTAAAAAAATGCATGCATACGCTATTCAGCATAAACATGGTATATGCAGGAAATGATGGAAAGCCACAGCCTCAAATGCATTTGCAGTATTTGGCCAACACAGAGAAGCCTTTCGACCAGTTAGTTGTGCAAGCCCAGCTTGTTAATCACTTTGATTAACACTGTGGGATCTTACCAGCAGCAGTAATCTAAGAGCAGTGATGCGGCAAAGCTCTCACGGCACCAAACCGTGAATCTCGGGGTAAAGGGTTAAGAATGCAGTTCAGACACACCCGCGCCAACAGAACTATGAAGCGTATTATCATTTCTTGTGCCCAAAACAGCTTTTTTTTTTTCCTTTTCTTTTCAACAAAAGTAAAACTTTCTTGAGAACTTCACGTTTTTATATCCCTCTGTGGCAGTAAGTTGTACCTGTTTTTCAGGTGGTTCCGTCTAAATCTAAATCAAGTATCTGGCCCTTGATTAGCTCTAACTGTTGTTCCTTAACACAGACAGGATACTAAGTCTGCCTTAGGCCATCTTGTAGGATTTTGTGAAGCTATCTCATTCAGAATCTGGAATATCAAGTTAAGCCTCAATCCTCTTCTCTAAAATAATCATCCCATCTTCTTTTTTGAATACATAAGCAGGACATCACTGCTGAGTCTCTGAAAATCCCAGTCTCTCAAGCTCTTGTTACTGAAATACAGAAGGAAGAGACACAGTCCCACCACAGCCCGCTGTACCACTCCTTTGCCTTCCCCCCGAAAGCACCACATGGCTCCTCCCATTGCGTTAGAAGAAACGCTGCACTGACCCCTTTTCCTATGTGCTTCTGAAGTTCTCGCTTCTCTCTGATGTCTTACGAATTTTATACAACTTTCACAGACAAAACATCCCTATATTCATATAAAATCAGTTTGTCGGGGCAATATATATTCCATATATAACGTATAAAAGACAGTGTGTCTCATATATATACAGGTATACAATATACATAATAGAGTTTCACACCTGATGCATCTTTTCTTTTACTATAGCTTAAAAGAATCAATTTATTCAATGAGGAATAAAAGGTAACAGTGTTAAATACATAATTCTTCCTTTGCAAAAGATCTTGCCATTCAGTGACATTCACCAAAATGGACTTTATTCAGGCTAATGCCCAACATTTATTGAGGTCTAAATGTTTTCCTGTCTAAACATCAATTGTCGTTCTATTTTTTGTTTATGCAGCAGTAATATCTGCAATGCTGGTAACAGGAAGCGAGAGGTTAATCAATTATAATAAAATGGAGCAAAACAGCAATATGAAACAGAGACAAGGGTAACTGCTTTGCTCTGAGATTCAATATTTTCTTAATAAATTCATCTAACATGCAAGGAAGGGAATGAATATACTTTAAGTGCTGCATGTATATTAAATAGCACAGAATCTTATATCTGGAACACAAAGAAGTGCAGGTTCTGATAAATTTCCTCATATGAAACACCGCTTTACACGGAAAACAATAGTATTGTTTTAAAATAGATTTTTTTTTTTCCTTAAAAAGTTACCTTATCACAAGCTTTGAATATTTTTATGCTGAAACTTTGAAGAGAAAAATGGTCTGTAACTAACAGCTAGTGTCTGGGCATACATCCTGGCAATGGAAAGAAGGAGACTGAGGCCTTCAATACCTAAGAAATGCTCCAAGAAATTGAAAACAGAATACAGAAACACAGGTTTCAGTGTCACTACCAGCTTAAGAATAAAAAAGAAAGAGCATCAGATGTAATGTATATGCAACTTTTGTCTCCATTTCTATATTTGTCAAATAAAGAAAGGAAAAAAAGCATATTCTTAGGGAATGCACAAAGAATGACATATTTTTGCTTAGCATTGTACCCCTGATTCTAGCTTTTACTCTCCCATTATTAATGGTTGCTGATGTACATAATTACAGAGGTTCTTAAGTACACGCCTTCATTTGCTCAGCTTCCTTTTTATTTTGTATCCTGTGTCTGTCTGTTATCTCAGGGCTCATTAAATACATCTGGTGTAACAAGTGCTTCTATTAATCTGCGTAAGAAAATACTTTTATCTTGACTATTAAGCCATTTTTTTTTATCAATTCTTCTTTACGGTTAAACTACATTAAAAAAATTATATCTAGTGCCAATGAAAGAAAACTATACCTAATCCCCCCAATACACATCCTAACATGAGTCACTGCACACTGATATATATACTTATGCACACACATATATACACATACACACACACATTGAATGTATCTGTATCAATGCTGAAAACAACCTGGCTGAGCAAAGTGGACTTACATTTAGTTGAACCACAACCATAAAACAGTATGATTTTTCTATACTGTAATATTAGAGTTTATGTTATATGTGCTCAGCTAACCACACTCCTAGCTACTTGAAGAAACAAAACAGAATCCAGCATTACTGGCTCCAAGTCTCTGGCTTTGATAAGTTGATAAGACTTCAGTGCAGATGAAAAGACATCCTCTTCGGAGCAAACTCTAAAGGGCTTATCCTTCCAATCTTTGAAAAAAGAGTGAGTCATGAAATGAAAAGTTATATGCTATATTCACTGCACGTCAACACACAGTATTTGGAAGCTTGGTTTTATATCACTCCTATCTAACATTTTTTCTGTCCCCACACTGAAGCAGTTTGTAATAGATGATAAATAAAAGATGACAGTCTTCCAAAAGCAATTCTCTACGATCAAAAGTGTTTTAACAGAGTACAATCAAGAATTTTGGTTTCTGTATGCAAACAACAATTTGTGCCTTATATAAATCATCCAAACGACGGACAGAATAGCATGAAAAAGAACTAAGTATGCTATGTAACTGAATAAACTTCCATCATTGCAACCATATACACAGTTCTAAATATACGTTTTGAGATCTTGTGATTGAAAACACGTCTTCATGAAGTTTGTCATTTAGTTAGACATGCCAGCCAGAAAAAAAACCAAACCACCTCCACACAATTAATAGAAACACCAAAGGACATTGTGAAAAGCCTATCATCTGTTACCAAGTCTTCATCAAAGAAATTCTGTGGTAGTTCTGAATTATGCACAAGTTAAAAATTGTAAGAGTGAAACTGAATACGAACAACTGACAGCAGACAAAGCAAACCTGTGTGTACTGCGGTCTCTCAGGACTGTTAAAAAGAGCAGCATCTATAAATTAAAGCGAGCCAAAGAAGGCACAATGACAAAACTGAGAAGTTTATTGCCAAGGAAGTCCTAAGAATGCTATAAAACTTTCTTCAGTTGCCATTCATAATTCATGATGCTGTGACATGCACAACATTAATAGTGCACATACTGTGACTATTAAATATGAGGCAAAATATCCAAGGTTTTAAGAGTGACTTTGCATTCTTATGAGAAATGAACACATAAGAAAGAAGCAATCAAATAAACATTAGTTTTGTAGTTCAGGCATCAGCAAATTAAGGTAAGCATGGATTCAGGACAATGCCTGTCATTTAAAAAACCCCAAAAATCAAACAACAACAAAACAACCCACCCAACCCGCTAAAAGCCAACATCACAAAGTTCTGGACTAACAAAGAAGAGGAATTAACAGGTGCTCTGCAGTTCAGTAGTAGCACCTAGTACATGGGATTCACTCAAAAAGCACCCTTATGGAGCAACAAAACCCCAAATGTAAGTTGTATTGCAAACATGAGTTACCCCTTTCTCTGCCTAATATCTCTAGAGATCCTAATATCTAACAAAAAGTAGTCATCTGGCTTGCTTGGAAGCCATAAGCTATTTAAGGGAACACACAGCCGCTTCTTCCTGAAAGGATGCACAAAGAACTGGATTCTCTCAAAACCCAATAGTTCAATTTTAGGAAAAGCGTAATTACAACAGAACCAAAAAATCAGATGCTAGTAAACACTATTAATATCAATTAAGATGAACTAAAAATACTAAAAAATATGGTGAGATTTACTGCTAGCAAGAAACAGAAAAATCTACGGAAGGACCTTTCACAAAGCCTGTGTTTCTCTTTCAAAATTAAAATCTCCTATGGCAAGGAAAGTGCTAGTAGCATTTTAAATTCTATGTTACATTATAACTATAATATTTGATCATTACCAAATAAATTATGTTCCTGAATTATCCTATATATCCTACAGTGCCCCCAAGAATCAGAGAAACCCTTAGCAATGACCGCTTCCCCCCAGCCCCGACAAAGTCCCATGCTCCAGCGTGTAGGGGATGGAGCCAGGGTAGGCAGCGTAACTCCAATCAAGCAATGGTGAGTTACGTCCCCCATGACATCCAGCACTCTCCCATTTGGAAGCGTCTTTTCACATCTGTATTACTTCTTTCCAGCCCCGTTCTGTCACTATTACAGCTCGTTTATTTGGACTTGATGGCCAAACACCAAAATTTGGCCCAGAGGCAATTACAAGATGGAAAATAGCTCGCAAGCCTCCACAAACCACTCCCTTCTCCAACGCCTTCTCTCAACACCGGATTTCCAGCTTTTCCGTCTGACAGCATCTTATAACACCAAACGGGACACACACATAAAATTTCAATTACATGGAATGGAAAATTAGTATGTTTCCATAAAGGTAAGCGCAGTCGTTAATAGGCAGGGTCAGAAACAGATTCCAGTTCACCCAGACCTGACTCTCGATATGCTTCCTTTCAGAGAGTAGCACTTCTTCACACAATCAGCCCGAGCAGGGAAGCCCCATCAACTTGTTTATTTAAATGCTTATCAACAAGAAAAATATTGCTAAACTGGTCCTTAGCTTGTACTATATTGCAGAGGGGGGAACTGGTATTGTGCTTTATAATGTTCCCTGCTACCTGAGGTTACAATAGATTAAAAAAAAAAATAGAGAAGAGGAACAAAGTTTCCCAACTCACTTGGAGCAACTCCCTATTTTGTGGAATACTGCACTAAACTTTCCTATGAGACTTGCACCTTAAAGAACTCAACCCAGATAATCTCTCGTAGCAAAAGCAATGTTCTATATTTGAGGTTTAAATAGCTACAAATCAGTAGTATAACAATTTATATCAACACTGATAAAGTGAAACAGCAGATGCAAACATTTCTATGAAATTTGACATGTCCCTGGTTGACAGATTTCTGGTGAAGTGGCTACTTTTCTAATCAAAATATCTCATAGAAGTTAATAACAATAAATATTTATAAACATTCAAACATAACCATAACACTTGCCTTAGTATTATTAATTGTATTACAAAGCAGAATAAGTACAACTATTTCCTTTTTGTGTACATAGAAGGCAAATCTCAGTTTGAGGTCATGAAGGTCACTGACAAAGCCCCACATCCCAGGTATCCTGCAGATGGATTACAATTCCCACTTGAATTTGCATTTTATGTTCAGAATGAGTAAAAATAACAGGAAAAAATAATACTTTATATGGCAGGATAAACAGTAGCCAGACCCCCTCTGATAAGTAAAAGTACATATACTATGCAATGATACTCTAAAACAAAGTAATTTTGTATAATGAAATACTTGAAGAGGCAAACATTTCCCAGGCAAAATGAACATTAAGTGAAAGACCTCAGACCCTACGTGCAAGTTCTGAAAAGTCCTACTGCATTCACAAATGAAATTCTTTATTGCTGCAAAGATGACTCATTTATGGGAGGATATCAACACCACATACACGGGAAGCAGCTGTCTGATTAAATGAATATTTGGCTATTCTTATCCATTCCTTATAAGCCTGCTCCCGCACCCACTGAGGTCAACCCGATCTTTGCCTTTGGATTGCAATAGGATCAGTTTATCCCTAGCTGGGCGGTCCTCTCTCAGTCACTGCTCCAACTCCCTCTTGCACTAAAGGACTGTCAAGAACAAAAATCAAAGGAGGAAAACCCCACAGCAGTTCTCTACAACCCACAGCCTCATCAATCAATGGTCAGGCATCCCCAGTCCTTCTGGAAACGGTGAGGCCACCAACATTTCTATGTGGGATGTTTCCAATACACAGTTTTTTCTTCCCCTCGCCTCGCATTACATGTACTATTTCTAAAAGCACATTTTAAATCAGAGGATTTTTTCCCCTTTTTCTCTAAGGTCCCCCCATAAGCTATATAGCACAAAATGAACTCACATATTCATCACAGAGAAGAACATGCTAGTTTTAGCACAGCATGAAGAAAATAATCCATTTGCTAATGCAGAATATTTTATGTGGAAGAATGGAAGAAAATGCAAGAAAGCAAAGGTGTAAAACTAATTAAAAAATGTATGTTAGCCTGCCACTGAATAGTCAATTCTTAAGTATTTGAGGGTATTTTTTCTTAGACCCGGAGTCAAAATGTTGCAACTAGAAGACCAAAACTCCCCCTCCCTGACTCTGAAAAGAAAAAGGCTGTGGCTCCAATTTTGCAGGACTATGCCATTGCTTTGGAGTACGAGGACCATATTTCACCTTTCGTAATGATGAATGCTTAGGAACTTTTTCCAAATCTCTGCAAAGTAAAGCTTTTGTTCTACATAGTAGGAATTCTGTTCGTGTAAGGGCTAAACAACACCCTGACCTACATATTTAACGTTATGCTATTGGGACAGAAGCTCGTGCACAATTTCTTAATTGCTTTTTTGAAATGACTCAGATGCTTTTCCAATATTCCTCAGCTGCACGCTTCAACAATTCCATGGCTCCTTTGAATATTCGCCTACATTAAAAAGGGAATAAAGGTATTATTTTAAAATTAATTAAAATATTTTTATATATTAAAATAGCTCTTCTGTGTGTCCACAGGATCGTTTCTGTAAAATATTCTGTGTTGAACAAAAACTAGCTACACATAGCAAAACTTTGATGCTTCATCAGTGACCACCACCTGATGCTGCGTTAATCTTTGCACAGCGAAAAGGTAGAGCCACAGATGCCCTAAAACAGTATTTAGGAAATGAAGATTTTTCTTCGATATCTGACCCTATTTCTCACTGACAATAGGCATCTCACACCCGCACAAAACCCTATGGGGTTTAACTACCAGCAAGCTTCTGTATTAATAATCTCAAGGAATTCAAAGATATAGGAGACTATATAACAATTTAAGAAGCTGTAATACAGTTCAAATAACCTCAGCACACACAAAAATGAACTAAAATGTGTATCGCATTTATCTCCCTGTATAAAGTATGACTATGACAGGAGCTCATATACAACTGGAAGAAGCCTCTTGCCATTGTAGGCACTGCATGACTCTCAGTTGCATATATGCTATTATGAAGTAACAGGAGACTATAAAATAGGCAGTAAATCATATTGCAGATAGCCTTTCTGAACTGCTTAATAGAGTTATCTAGGCAAACTTAAAGGAGCATTGATTGGAAGGATCTCAACTACTGGAAATTACTTTCAAAAGTAAAACCAGAGAAGAATATTTAGAATTTATGTTCAGATGGGTTAGAAGTGCGCTAGCTCCTTTGCAAGGCTGAAGCGAGCATACTCGCTCTTCAAAAGGCATTACACGGATGGCAGATGAACACCTTGAGTTCCCAGAGTTGGGAAAAACTGCCTTCATTTTATCCCTCTGCCTTTGCAAATTCCTCTCCAATTTAATTTGTGATTTTCAAGCTCTTTCTGCTTCTCTAATCATTTTATTCGTTATCTTTAGATTGTTATTAAATTCATAAATAGCTTTAGAATGCCAACGGTCTCCTCATGCCAACAACATGGTGAGTTGAACAGGACAGGTCACAGAACATAAGACTTACCTAAACAGCATTCTGGTCCTCAAGGTATATTTGCTTAATATCGTTTTCCACCATAATCTCTCTTCCTACCACTGAGCTATATTACAGAAATTGAACAAATGTTCACAGATTACATTTGAAAATATAAAGCACTAAGATGGTTATGTAATATGAGTTGAATTATCTCCTGTTTGAAATATTCTGGAAAAAAACATCCTATATCTCTTGAAATCGTTCACAAATCTTTCAGGGATTTCAATGAGTTAAGATTATATTCTATATTGTTATAAAACCAAGTGTTCTTTTATAACCTTTAATTACAGTTCCCTATCTCTAAATTATCCTTGTCCATCTCAAAAAACTTTTCCAGAAGGAGAATGGTTCCTCTCAAGCGTTCTGTTTTCGTAACATTGGGTTTGCCCAGCTACATTGCAAAAGGACCAAATACTGTTCCCTGTATTTCAGGCTTCTGGACTGTTACTACAACTATATAGAGACCGCAAAATAATAATGGATTATTGCTCAAAATCAAGGAATATATACTGCTAAATCCACCCAGATGATTTACAAAATGGCTAAACTGATATAAACAGAGAAGTGATGTTTCATTAGCCTTTTCTACTACCTACCTATCCACAAGCTGACGCAGTACCTTGGTTCCTCCTAAGCAGCCCTTACAGAATTTCCTTCTGTTCCACCATCTTGATGAAGTCACCAAGCACTGCTAAGAGCAAACATGCGCTAAGTTTTACATCACAACACTGTACCAACAGTTAAAAACAGATGCCGCAGGGACAAATCCTCCGTGTAACTCCAAGCTACACAGGAGCCTCCAGCCCTGCATCAGTGGTACCGGCACCTTACCTCTGCCAATAATTGCATCCTATCTGCATTCCTGTAACTGCGTTTTCATCAGCAGTGTCACACCGCAGGCACAGGGGGGATAACCACATATTAAAACAAACAGCTTAAGTGCTAGGCTTCCTTAGAAATATGGGGAAGATGGCCAAGCACGTACTTCCTTAAGCCTGGGAGAACTCATGCTGCAATGCAGAGCTGGCTCTGTGCACAGCTATTAATTATTTCTGATTTCACTTGTTTGGGAAACCTTTTTCAAGGCCTCATCATTCACCAGGTTAGTTCCACGCACCACTTCAGGTGAAGCAGCCCTATTAAAGTACGTATTGCTAGTGCCTGTATCTCAGAAAAGAGACATTAGTGAATAAATAATTACCAAAGAAGTGACTGAGTGACTTATCTACTTTTCAGACAATGCTGCAGGCTTTGTGTTGTCCTTGTGATAATCAAGAAAAGGAAATAAAATACGACTCAGGGAATTTTTCATCACCCTAAAAATAACCCTGATGCAGTGGTCATTCGCTGGAGTTGCCATTTGCCAAAGGCAATTAGGCTGAGCAGCACAGACAGCGTGGGTGTGGGGGCGGTGGGTGGAGGCTGGCTTCTTCACAGAAAACACTGCACCAGTTTTTAGAATATGGCACGTATTTGATCTAGTTGCTATGGAGTCTCCATGCATTTCTCTTCAGACAAATTTTGCTGCTATACATCAGCTGCTACTGCCACTGACCAGGCAAAATAACTTCTTTTTTATTTTTTAAATCTAATTCACTTTTTTTGTTTCCAGCAAATGCCATTTTGCAAAATGATTCCATAATCATTAGAGCCAAGCCTGCTTTGCACACAGCGGCTTAGCATGTCAATCCAAATCTCACATCAGCGTTTTAAATTTTACTGAATTCCTCCTGCAAAGTCATGCCACTCTACCAAAATACTTTCAAAATGTATCTATCCATACATCATTTTTTCCATGAGGAACATAAAAAGAAATTGGCACCATTTGGAAAGCAACTGGGTTTTTCTTTTGCTGTTACATAGTTTTGTGGTTTGGTTTTGGGTTTTTTTTAATTTGGTGCAAGAAGGTAAGTTTTATAACGAGACAGACCATCAGTCTTATTTCAATAGCCTCTTCCAACAGCCACTAAACGGAGCTAATATTACATCTGTGGAACCCCTGTGCAGAGGCTAAAACAGAGATAACTTACGCTGTTGCCTGACTTAACTAAGTGGAATTGAGTCTACCTGGCCTGGAACCATGGGCCACAGCAACGATTCCTATCCCCCAGGCAGCTTTGATGTCCAATACCACATTCATTAGCAAAAATGGAAAATACTCGCTGAGCGTAACTGTTCTCCGTTAGCTGATTGGGGCCTGATGTTCTGCTCTTTGGTAAATCTTAGTTACTGCCTCCTATTGCTACAGTAGTAACAGTATTACCAACACGGGGCATATAATTTCTTTCCTCTATGCTGCATTGATGCCTTTAAAAAGAAAAAAAATTAAGCAGGGGAGTAAGAAGGTACAACAAGGTCCAGCCGCTGCTGACTAAATCATGGCCCGAGCAGTGAAGCACGAACTGGCTTTTATCTGCTCAGGCCTCCTGTTGCATTGTCAGCTTCACCGGTTTTGAGCAGTGACCTGTCTCTTGTTAGCCATCCTGACATAGCAGAAGCCAGGAAGGGTAAATAATTGAAAATAGGCTTAAATTATTAAACCTAAAACAGCCTAGAAAGGTTTGTAATTATAGTTCTATCGGCTGAAATAATTTTCCACCAGCCTGGGGAAATAAGAGCAACATCCATTCCGGGTGAACACTGGCCTTAACGCAGGCTTTATTTTACATACATAAATAAAGAGAATGCAGATCTAAACTATCAGGGAAAAAGAAATCCACACCCTTCCTCAGGTCATGTACAATAATACCATCACATTAGTATTTTCTAAATATGAAACGCTGCAAGTTTTTCATGACCTGATCCAACCATCTCTTTTGTAGACAGCCCCAATGGACTCTGGCGCGGGCGCATGCAAACAAGAGGACTTTGTAAATCTAGTGTTACTTCCCTTCCCCTGCCTCTTCCTGTTTGTTCTTATTCTCTCTTCATCAGAAAGGGAACAGAGTCTGCAATACAATCCCCACCAGCTACGGCGAGAATTTTGCTAGGGAATGAGAAGCTGACCTTAAAGAGAAGAGTTCCCAAGCGTGTACTCTGAAACCTACTTAGCCTCAGTTCCTTAAAACTGTCTCTTTTCTGAAGCCCTAACCAGCTAATAAACTAAACTAATAAATAATGCTGTATTTTGAAGTGGTTAACATGCTAAATTCTTCATTAGCATCAACAAATAGATGGTAATTACTGACTTCTTTTTAATTGCAGCCTTTATTTGCAATCACTTGTAAAAGGGCAGCTAGCAATTAATCTGTATTGATCTGCATGTGGAAGGTCTTAGTACAGGAATGAGTTTAACATGGTTTTGAAGCAATCCCTGAAAAGCTATCAGAAAACCACTAAATCTATTTACAATATGTGGAACTTTTATAAAATAATTACAGAGAGGAAGCCCTTGAACACTGCCAACATATTAGCAACTTGTACAGTGCCAACTCTGTGAACCATCTAAAAATCACTTAATTACATTTGTCAGATTTCAGTAATTTGTATTATAGGCTCTAATACTATATATAATTGTGTAAGTGTGAAATACCTACTCCTGCTTACACCTGGACAACTCCATGGACTGGTGAGGAAAAAAAAATATGTTGATTTTAGCCATCTAAGACTAAAGTATTACCAACAGGTTACTAACAGGAGCGTTCATCAAGATATCATTAAGTATAGGAGAGCAGTACCTGCAAACTGCATATCTTCCCCTAAAGAAGCAGCTTCCAGTCAGGAAAAGAAGCTTGTCAGACATTCAAACAAAACTAGCCAGTGCCACAGTGACTGCACAAAAGGAAGTGCTTGGGAGCAATGCAAACACCAGGATTTATTTTTTAAAAAACGTCAAGTACCACCTACATTCTCAAAAAGTAACACAAAAGATATTTTGTGAGCATAGAGTCTCAAGTCAATAAAGTATGGAAATGTGTTTTACTATCAGATGTAGCATTTTGCTAAAATTCTGAGGAAGAAAAAAATACTAAGTTTGGATACAGTTGATGACAAGCTCACAAAAGTCCAAAAAGTTGCTTAAAAATTAAAAGTAGCTTCAGGAACTTACACACCATTTTGTTAGGACAAGAACTGATCCTACAGGGAACAAAGGTTTTTCATCACACCTGAAAAATGCTACAGGACTGATATTGCTGACCTACAACTGACAACTCACTCTGACATCAAGGGATCTTTTTCTAAATAAAGTTAAGTTCAGGCCTCCACTTTGTAATGTGTTCTACATCTTGACTGGAAATGAGTATAGAAAAATATTTAAAAGGGAAAATTTTCTGTTACATTGGTCAACAAAATCCTTAATTACTGATAGCAGATCTATGCTTGGTTTAGTTCTAGTCTTCGCAGTATCTTTAGCATGACACTGTATGACTAATGATCACTTCCTAAATTTGTATTTTCTTATTTGAATATGACCAGGACTTGGAGGGATGCCTGCCAGTCAACTCATTAACCTCCAATTTACTCAATAACTCACTTATAAGGCATTAGCACTGAAGCAGTTTTAAAACTGCTTTAAAGTCACCATACAGGAGTTAAATATCAGTCAGCATCCCAAACTGTACGTTGAACACTTCTGTCCGTCTTCACTATGCTGACTAAACAGGAAGAAATTCAAAGAGACACTTGACCAAGAAATACGTATTTATAAAAAGACATTTGTTTAAATTCTGAAGCAACACTAATGTGTGTGTTTGCAAAGAAAAGGCTGAAAAGCAACTCCTATCACAGGGCAGATGCAGCCCACGATGCTTCCTGCACTCCTGATCCCCAGAAACGTGCTGCAGTTGGGCTGTGAGACTTTGCTGGAGAAGGCACTGTCTCAGGGAAAGAACTACTGCCTGACTGGCAATAGTCCTACTATACTGCTTACGGACATACTCACTGTTTGCACACTCTGGATGCACTATATGTTGGCAAATATATACACCAGGGCATGGCTCCAAATCTCGCCATTAAAGTATGATCTCTCAATGCTCATATGCCACTATTAATTCAGGTGCCAAACTTTCCCCAGGAGTTCAATGGAAAAGCCTGAGGGACTAAACTACATAAGCCAGATTCCCAAAAGCTTGACATTTCGCAGTTTAACATCTGACATCTACATTACTATTTTAGTTCTTGACCTCCATTTGTAAAGAAAATATTTAAGGGGAGATTTTAATTGTTTACCAATTGTAATTCTTGCAATTGTAGTCATTCTTCCAGCGGTGCAGAAAATGCCGTCAATTTAAAGGACATAAGACATTTTATGAGAAGGTAAACAAAACTAAACAAAAAGCCACAAAAGTTTATCAGGGACAATTTCCTTTCATGTGTAAACGTTCTTTCAGGTTTTTTAATCACTCATGGTTCCCACTAAGTAGGATTCACACTTGTTAAATTTGTAAAGACCAGGATAGGCGGAGTCACTGTGATGGCATTTCTCCTCTCTCTCGGTTGCTCTTTTTAAAGTTCAGCAAAAGTTCTTTTTACTGAAACAGATGGAGTGAAAGATGAAAACTTAGCCATTTTGGACATTTTCATAACTTTACGGAAAGAATCCCATTATGAGTCAATCCAGCCATAAAATCCAAAGTGTACACCATTAAGTTGGACTGCATCAGGAAAACTTTACAATGCAAAAGGATTGAGCATGCCAGCGACACATTTTCCTCCTCCTGCGTACAGTATCTAACCCAATGGAGCTGTAAGCCTGATGGCTTATCTCCACTGGGGGAAGGAAGGTGGGAGAAAGAAGTGCAGAGAGACGTATGTGTATTTGTGTTGCTCTGTCTTCTCATGGCTAGGTGAGAACCGTAGCCCCACCTACCACCAAGAAGTGGTACACAAGCTACCAACCAAGTAGCAGCTCTGGAGACCCCAGTAAGATAGACGTCCCCCAACCAAGCATTCCTCCTGCCCCATCTTCTTGTGAGGGAAATAACAGGAAAAACTGTCACAACCTTTGTGAAAGGATTATAATATAGCTCGATTTCCTTCATCTGCCCCATGCCTCCTGGCACAAGTAGCAGGGAGTGAGAGAGGATCTGAGGTTCAGACCACTCCTGTGCCCATCACACCAATTAGCCAGAGGGGACAGGTACCAGTGGGTGCAACGCCTGTGCTGTATGAGCCCTAGACCCAAGCCCAAGCATGCTTCTTTGCGCTAAAGATGCAAGAAGCAATTATCACCACTGCCTATATTTCTTGATAGCTATCTACTAACCTACCCCACAATCCTGTCTATTGAGACAATCCTTTCTCCACTATTCCAGGTATGGATTAATTTAATTTAAAGCTGTGAAGAGGCATATTTACTCAAGATACCAAAAACGCACCCAGGTAAATGATCTGTGTTCTGAAATACTGTCCACGTATGATTTATTGAGACCAAATAAATCTTGTCTTTCAAATATTGCCAAGGAATTAAATTTAAAAGCCAGCTATAAATCATGGTATGGTTAGACAACAATATAAAGGTGAGCAAATTTAAACTTGTAGTGGAGATTGTGCCTTTCCCATCAGAAGTAAGGGAACTGGAGATCATCAGTCTCTACACCACCACCTGGCTTGCCTTACTTCAGAACATCACGTATTTGTTCCCAGTTTAATTATGGTAAGCAGCATGAAAATCTCAAAGAAGAGTAAAGAAATAATGATACTTGGCACTATGGTAAACATCCTCTACCTGTAGAAAGGTGAACAGAGCTTAATCAGCCATCATTTTCGAGCCCCACTTGGTTTATCTCATTTAGATTGAAACCACAATGAACTTAGTAGCTAACTTGCCTGAGAAAGACATACTGAACAGGACATGCATGTTAAGTGCAGTGAGAGTGCCTGCACAGCCGAGTATTTGCTAGCTTCAGCAGTGTTGCAGTCACATGCATATCATCCCTCAAACAGGACACCTAGAAACTGAAGCAGCAAATACCAATCTATTAGGAAATGCAATGTCATCAAAGGAAGCTCCATTTTACAAGGAAGCAAACAGTAGGGTATTATTTTCATGCCAAGAAATATCTACCTAATGAAAACAGAAGTTAGAGATACAGGAGGTAAACGCTCAAAGGGCATCAGGAATAGGCACCACCTACGCAAACACTCAGTTATGAAACACCAAAAAGATTATTTTTTTCATGGCTGAAGAGGCATTTGAAACATCTAGAAATTCTAGTGAATCACAAAGCTGTTTGCCAAGGCAACAAACACAACATTGAACAGATAAGACTTACTCAGTGCGAAAGAAAAAACAGCAGGTTAAAGCTGCAATAAACCTTGAAAGCTTCAAGTATACAGAGGTTAAACAGTGAGAGACTTTCTCTTCCTTAGCTCAGTACAAACCCTGTACCGATCCTGCGACATGTTCACACCAGATGAGGTACCGTTTGGCATCCATGAACCAAAGTAGGAGTGACCAAGAGTGAAGAACTACACCTTCATATGACTTCCTCCTTAGGATACCTTCTTCTAGCATGCTCAAGCACTCATTAATTCCTCCACGTCCTTCCTTCCTCACTGAAGCTCTGGCCCTTTCCAAAGGGATGAACTTTGTGGCTACCAGCCTCAGCGCAGAGCCCAGATGACAAACACCCACTGCTGCTGAAGGCATGCTTGAATTTCAAATGGGGTTTCCACACAGTTCTGAGACAAATATGACAATTTTCTACATTAATTTTGTAATGTGAGATTTCTTTCTGATACTCAGTTTGTGAAAACTGAGATGGGAATGGGAAAAAAGGTCTGCTGTCGAAGGAAAACAAAGAAAATTCAGTCCATGTCTTCTGCAGCTACGCTATGGAAGCCATTTACTGAACGTTGACTCTTCCCCACATACACCTGAATTCTGCTGACAGCAGCAGCTCTTTATTTCTCCCTCCGCCCTTGTCTTTCCGCAGATATTGCCTAGCAGCAGCAGCTCTGTGTGAGCTTTGACAGTGCTTCGGGTGTCAAGTGAAGGACAAAATTCACTAAGATACAAGAGTTTCCCAATCTCTTTTGGCGAGCAGTGGTGAATATTCCAGATGCTGTGGAACATTCTATGCTAAAGGATGCTAAACTGAGGAGACTGGCCTTTAAAGAAGGTATACAAGTTTAAAAAACTTTTTAAAAACTGTATTTAAATACTAAATAAATATCCACTTACTGCTAGTAGAGCCCAGAGGTCAAACTCTGTCCTCATTGCTGACGGTAAAAAGGTAACAGGCATCAGCTTACCATATTTGTACATTCAAAATTCAGTTTTATTTGGCAGCAAAATCAATTTTTAATAACAGCTTTTTTGGTTTGGGGTTTTATTTTTTGTGGGTTTTGACACTCTTTTAAACACTTGTCACATGCAAAGACAGGAGCTCTGTCTGCTTTCAAAAGTATTTTAGACAGGGAAAAGCAAGTGTATCTTACATACTGCCAGGGGCTCGGAAGCTGGGTTCCAAAGCTGTAATTCCAGCTTTGCTGCTGACTCAGTGAGTGACCATCATGTAATCACACCGTTTCCCTTTCCTCACTCTGCAAAAGATGAGCCATACTCAGCTATCTAAAAAGAGACTGAGAGCAAGCGGAGCTGGGCCTTACATACCCTGAATTTAGGTAAAATGGAATTAGTCATGCCTAAATTTCAACAAAATCTATGTATTTTAAGCTGCTCACCTCCCGTGTTAGTCCCTGGCTTTTAGTGTTCTTGATACATTCAGGTATCCACGCAAATATTCAGACCGTTGGGGTGTTTTGGTTACATATACCTATTTGCATCAGTATGTGTTTCTCAGCATTGCAGGAAAAGACTGCATGCGTAAAAGTGAATATTTCCCATTTGAATGCAAGATGAGCAGAGCTGACTCTTGTCAACTGGTTCTAAAAAAATCAGTCAAGTCAGTCTACGAAAGAACGCAGCAGAGGGTCTTGAAATTTGTCTTCAGCCTGCAAACACCTTTTTCCAATTTTTAGGTGTGGAATAATTCTGTTAATCTTTAAAGAACTACAGACGTCTAAGGACTGCAAAGACATCATCTGAGCAAGAACGCTGCTGATGCTGGCCCTTTTCCCAGCTCTGTTAATGGCCAGGGAGTTGTTATTGTCCAGAGCTATGTCAAGTAACAGACACAATGACATTTAAGAACATTCTGGTTCTACCCGAGAAGCACAGAAGCTACAGCCATGGTTTGTTACACTGCTATCAAGACAGATGATGATCACACTGCAAAATATCATTAAGCAAAATACTTGAGAGAAGAGGCAAAGCCACAAAGATCCCACACCCCGCAGCATCCCTGGAAGCTAGGAGAAGCACAGGACAGTACTAACAGATGCCCAACATGCTGGCAGAGTGGAAGAGCTAAAGTCACAGCCCTTCATTATCCTCTTTTGCATAATCAGGATGTTCCAGGGTCAAAGAAAAAGTTTCCATCCCAAGGCCAAATCAGCGCTTCACGCATACAACATGTATCGGTATATGGCATATATCCAAATGAGGTTTTGAAAAGACAGTTCACAATACCGTACATTGCCATATTTCTCCTCTCACTATTGTTCCTACAAACAAAATGGATCTCTATTGTACTGCAAATTTAGTCACTGCAATGCAATAGCTTTTAAATAAATCACAACACTGGGACCACATTCCCTATATGCAGAAAGAGTTTAAGTGCCGGGAGCAATCAAAAAATATTCATTTACATTTTGTCTCTCATAGGCCTGCACGTACAATTTGTTCATAGCCTTCATTTTCCAAGGAAGTCAACAAAAACTGAGGGCTCTGCACCTACTAGGAGATAGTCATGTTTCGCGGTAGAACAATTTATTTTTCTTCAGCAATTTAAGTGACATATATATATAAATATCTCGCAGGTACATACACCTCACTTAAGCTGATGAATAAATACAAATGTTGCATTATATATAACGCATGTTATATATTTTGTATATATTGTGTATGTGAGACTGTGTGTATACAAATTGACATATCTAATCTGCTCTGCACTATGCATTCTGCACAATATGAGCACGTATACATACAAACATAAACAAACTCATGCTTGTGTTGCTGTATGTCTCATGCAGAGGGAGTGAGAGGGATGATGCCCAGCCTTAACCCACGCCCGTACTATCTGAAGGCAAGTTTAGGGTGCAGCCAAGCACTTGTTTATGTAACAGCAAGGTACAGCTGCAGTAAAAGGGAGACAGGAGCAAGGGCCGTCGCTGAATGTTAAAAAGGAAGAAATGCAAACAACATTAAGATATTCTCCATATTTTCTAAGCAAAGGCTACTGGTGTTCCCTAGATCTGAAAATCTGATTAGGATCCTTCATCACCATACATTATTACTAACACGAATGCGGCCTGAGCCTGTATACTTGCAGTCAGGGATATGCAGCACCCTGGGGAAAAAAGATAGCAGACGGGGCAGTATTAATTCTATCCAGCTTTAATTAAAGTACTAGAATACACATTTGAATCAAACACATTGATGAAATAGGATATGTGAAAATCAGGAAAAACAACACACGTTGTGACGAAGTAACTGAGATGGGTGCTAGGGAAACATGAAAAAAAGACCCTCCAAGCAAGGACATCCCCTCATTAAATAATTTTTTTAAAAGGCTGTTTTGCAGAGAATTCCATAATCAAAAATGTAATCACAAAAACTACCTTATGCTGCAGTGTCCCATTTAGGGGATTAGGATAGTAATCACAATCTGCCCCAAGCAGCTCTGTCCCAGCATCCAAGCCCTGCATACATTAGAAATGACATTCCTGTTTTGATAAAGAGAATTCTAATGCAACTTAATGAACTCATGCAAAGCGAGCCTTTTAAAAGTCAGGGAGATCGTATGCAGAGGTCCCAAAGGTATCAAACAGCCTTGGTAATTTTATTTAAGTCAGGCAGTTCAGAATATGAAAATCCGTAAGATTGAATGTAGAATGAATTCAAAATTTCCCAGGTATGCCAAGGAAGCAGATGGCTTCTGAATCCTTGAGATTTGCCAAAAGGATGTGTAAATTCGAATGTTACATTGCTGGATTTTGTTCTTTTTTACAGAGAGATCTGTGTTTACGTGCAGTGTAGCAGAAGAGAAAAAAAAGGACAGGTTATGTCTCTTGATATTATCCCTTCCAGAAGAAATGTATAAAGAATGGATCAAAACATGGTGTCAGTGAATGAGTTAATGCATGCCACAATGTAGAGGTACCAGAGCTGGGAGAACAGAAATGGCAATGAGGAGACATTAACATGGGCACTCCCAATGTAATATAGTCCTACACCTAACCTTAACAGAAGCTTCAGGTTTTTTAATATTTTCTCCACTGTTGTATATTATTTGTGTCCTTGGAAACTATAATCAGGCAAATAAATAATCTCTACTGATTTTTTTTATTCCCTTTTTTTTTTTTTTTTAAGACAACCGGAGATGTCATTCCCCATTTCTACCACAGAAAGAAAATAAATTAGGAGAAACCTCCCCAAAATCTGAAACATCTAAATAGATATGCCTTAACAGAATCAAAGATTGCCACCAGCAACAGATGTAAAACCCCAGCAGACTGCAGACTTGTGTTTCAGGCCCTAGTTAGAAAAATACACCTGCAGTGTGCAGTGTAAATACACTGAATCACGGCTGCTAACTCAGGATCGGTAACTGACACCTAACAGCATAACGACTCGGCTGGTACGCCTAGCACCACAAGACAGGTCTTACCTGCAGCATTTAGCTTTGCTGGTGACGTGGGGACTGGAACTAAAAGTGGGAAACGGGGGGGAAATGCTGTCTTGAAGTACAGAAACGCACCCTCACGCTGCAAAGCACAAACACAGCCACCTCCCTCCCTGACAGCTTCTTCAAATCAGCTGGAGGCATGAAACACCTGGCTCCTGAACCACGACAGGCATCTCTAGCCCTTTTGGGGATGAAGGGGAGATGGTGATCGTGGTGTGCCAATGGCCAGCTGTATTTGCATGTTCCCTGCGTGGCTGTGGACTGCCATGACTGGTAGCACTTTAATCTCACTGCAGCTAGGCTAAGTCCACAGTGGGGCTCAGAGGAGATGGGAAGGGATGCAGATGGGAAATATGATATGAAAGGTTAGGGAAATGAAGGGGAGAACATTACACATGGCAATGGATCACCTGGGAAGTGCTGCACAGAGAGAGGAAGGGGAGGTGGGGGGTGGGGGTGGGGAAGGGAGAAGGGGTCTGTTTTTCCCCTCATACCTTGCGTTTCCGATCTGCCCTAGAGATTTTCCGTTGCCTTTTCCTCTCCTTCTCAAGGTTTCTCTCCCTCTCTTCGAGTTCAGACTCTCGAACTTTTTTAATGGAAGCGGCTGCATGAGCCATTTTGGAGAGGAAAACACCAGCTCCAAGGAAGCCGTTTCCACCACACGCGGCTATCCAGGTGATTTATTTTTTCTGCAAGGGCATTGGCTGCAAGCCAGAACTTCACAGTGTAATCCACTCTTCCTCCTCCGGCACCCCAGAAAAGGTCACAGCTCCACTCCAGCCTCTGCAGCACCCATAACTCAGAAGCATGAGAGCCACGTCCACACATGCAATGTGCAAAAGTGCTCACAGCCACACACACAAAACCAGAGAGCAGCTGGCAAATATCTGCTCACAGGTTGCAGGCTGTGACTGCAAGTGCAGACAAGCTTCAGACTTAGCTGAGGAGTTAAAAAAAAAAAAAAAAAGAAAATTAAAAAGAAAAATCGGCCTTTAAACACAAATCAAATTGGAAAGGTCTTTTGAGATTCCTCTAGATAGGCTGCGTCTTCTGACTGCGAGGAAGGCTCCACTTCAGCATCACCACCAGCTGGGGGAGGGGGCAGCTCCCTTCAGCTTCTCACATCGCCTGTACGCAGGGTGAGAAGAAAATGGTGCAGTCTGACTTGCTGCTGCTGCGACCGTCTGCGCTGGAGCCCAGCATACGCTTTTCCTGCTCTTCTCCTCCTCACGATCTTCCCTTACTGCTGAGTCGGTCGATAGGAAGGCAGGAGCAAAAGCTGCCAGGCTCAGAGAGCCCAGCCTCAGCCTGCTCACCTGCAGGCAGCATGGAGAGCCGCCTGGAAACGGTTTGCAATAGTCAAGTCCTCATTGTGCCTTTATGCAGCCACGTGAGGCTGCATCAGGAGAGCTGCGTTAAGCAGCGAACCAAACGCGGCAAGGAGGGGGATGCTGCTCGGGGAAGCACGCAGCGTAATCTGGGCTCAGCCTGCCCCGCTCAGCTCAACTCCACAGAGGTAAAAATAATACCACCGAGTGTGCTGCTCATTATTATTCAATGCTAAAAGCTGCTTTCAGACGCTTCCTAAGACAACTTATGAAGAAGGCCTGTGTCGAAGATGGAGAATGATTATAGATGTAAACCAACAGAGACCAAAAGAGGCAGAGACATGTTGTTAATTAGACTCCCCCTTGTCATCATCCCCCCAGACATCATTTGGGTTTGGGACATTAATTTATAGCATTAATATCAGAGACAGATGGGTCTGTCATTCCCTCATTGCTTATCCCCCTGCTAAAACCAGCATATCAAAGCTCTACTCCCGCCTCCCTGGATAACTGTTATCACTATTAGCATCAAGCATTTATTCATCAAAACAGGACACACATAGATAAAAAGAGCCTTTGCATTAGTCCCTGGCAGACAGCTGAGCACATCTCAACTCCCTCCAACACCACTGATCCAGCCTCTTCCAGGCAGGTCCTGAGCGAGAGGACTGTGACATGCCGATGCAGCACAGATGTCTGTATCCCTGGCTTAGCCACCCCAGGGATGCTAGGGATATGGGACCTCACTGACAGCAGCACTAAAAATCACCGAACCAAAGAAACAATTCTCTTAGCCAGGTTTCCCTCTGCAATATATTCCTTGGCTTCAGACTGAATTTGACTGAATGGCCACTAAACCCGAGCACCATGAATTTCACTATAACACAGCACCACCAAGTCAGTAACAGATGTCCTGTGAGCTCTTCATGTGACAACAGCTCATAGACTGGGCCAAATCCCAAACTCATCTTATTTTTGTACCCACAGAACCTGGTTGTTTTCAGTTCACATAGACCAAGACCATTTATTATTACCATGGAACTAATAATTCATGATGGCGTGTGTTTTTACGATCAGGTTTCACTTTAAGAATTTCACAGATTCCAAATTTTCACAGATTACTTGTATATGGAAACTATGAAGCACTATAAAGGCATCTTTAAAACAGGCATCTGTTTTGTGTTTGAGCCAGCAATCTGTGCATTCGATCAAAAATGTAAGATGACATCAGAAGAAGCAGGGTACAGAGTGCCAGCCAACCTTTTTTCCGGTTCCTCTCTACATACAGGCTGGTTTTCTCACAGTTGTTCCCATTTGTGAGAAACTAGGCTACACAAAACTAATGGCTGAAACACAAACAGTAGCTGCAGCAACAGCCACCAGCAAAGTGAGACAGGTGGAGGCAGCCACAGGGATAAAATAAAGGAGGAAACTGAATTCTTTAATAGGATCGTAGCTTGCCCTTGCCTTCTTAACATTGTATGAACCTCACAGGTCGCACCACTTGTAAACCAGAACTTAAACAGCTGGTAATCTACAACTCTACCTTCCTGATACAGTGGGAAAGCACGCATCTTCCCAACCTTTCCATGGGATCTTAGGCAGGAAATTTGAAAATAAGGCCAAATCACAGGCCACCACACTTAAAAATCCTGGTCTTAGGATTTCCCTAAATCACAGTTCAAAGTTTCCTCAAGCCACTGAATGCTTCAATCCTGATACATAGTGCACAAACTAGGGTTTGTTACACAGGAGGGTTTATAGGAATCATGATTGTTAAACAATATGTCATCTTTTGATGATTAATATGTGCAGGCTCATCAGCTCAGTCTCAAATAATTATTCTTTCAGAAAACTCACAAGCTGAAAAAGGACTTGATGTGCTTTGTAACCCATGCTACACAAGAGGAAAAAAATCAGACACTTGAATTGAACAACTGGTGCCAAGTAAGACAAAATGAAATAGCAAATATTCTTTAGAAGGTCACTGGCAAAGAACTTCAGACCAGGTCTATGAGTTCAATATTATGTCCCCTAAACATTTTCCCCCTAACCTCAAGGAGGCATAAAAATATTTTTGGGGGGAAGTAACTTTCAATAGATTATTTTGGAAAGAACATATCCAGTCTCGGGAGAAGGACATAAAGTATGTATCACTTATTACTTGACACAGCTAATGTCCCTGCAGGAAAGAAGTGTTCTGTTTTAAGATAGAAAGATTTTTCCTAACAGAAGTAGAAAATGGCTTGTCATTGCCCTGTGTATACAGATCTTAACAAAAAGAAATCCTTCTGCGGACATCATTCTGAAGATTAAATTTTCGAGATCTGTTCAGTAAAAATGGAGACTGAGCAATTTTCCCCTAAACACAGAAAACGTATTGCGAAGCTGCTACATAAGAAAAACAGAATATACAGTGATGCTACCACAAACGGTATGTAGGAGGGGAGTGGGAGCGTGGGCAGATGCACAATAACATAGAAAGAACACAGGACCAGAAAAAGGGTGGTTTTTCTCTAAAAAGCATTTGTCATCATTAGCTCTGAATGTAGAAATATATTAAGTGGTGAGATTCAATGAATTCCCATTTGGGATAATAAAGTTTATAAGACTTCAACCCGTACAGTGTCTTGCATGCTTTGTGAATAGGCTGCGAGCAACTAACCATCAGAGGTCCACTGATGTGTGGGTGCTTTATTAGGGCTACAGCTTCTGTCTGCCTGATTTACAAACTGGCATAAAGCATTAACTTCCTGACCTGATCTAATTTCAGAGTCTCCAGGTTTTGTTGTTTTAGCCTGACCCACCAGCTGAGACAATAGGCTACTGCACTGTAGTGCTTTATTAGCCACAGCTATGATCAGCACTTGGTTTTAACCGCCAGCTTTCAGGTGGAGAGACTTGATTTGCTGAGCAAATCAGTGTTTTCTGTCTATAGAAACCTACCAGATGAAAATCAACAGTAATTGAGTGCAAGAGGAGAGGATGTAAACAAGTGATTATCTTCCTTGAAGCATATCCACTAACAGGAGTCCACCTCGTGAAGATGAGGTTCTCTCCACATAAATCATGTGGGCAGCGCAAAAACAAAGTTAAAACCAAGCTGAGAAATAATGCCAAAAAGAGTGACTGAAACCTGTTCCCATCATTTACCAGAGTTACAAAAAAAGGGAGGCAGTGATGGGATGGGAAAAGCCTTTCATGCCTCAGAGCTGGGATGGAGACTGTTCTTTCCAGTTCTAAGCTGCTAGCACATTCAGAAAATAGGCTGGAAATCAAACTGGTTTCAAACAGCTAAAAATGGGAAAGGGCTGTCCCAGACAATAGTTTGGTAGGGATGAAAGCTGGACAATTCCACCTTTTGTTTAGTGTTGTGGAGGACCCTTCTGGACAAGGCAGACCACAATTCTGCAGGGCAGCTGGGCTCCCTCCGCAGTGATGCACTGCCTCATTTGTACGCGATATCTAACAAGTACATCTAGGTGTTATTTTGCAACCATACTACAACTGCCTCTGTCCTTACAAGTTGTGCAGTGATTTAAACTCCTCCTCCTTGCTGAAAGGCAGGACACGTTAGACCAGGCTTGGAGACGTGCACACACAGCCGTTAGTGGCCTAGAAACCCAAGAGCGCTGAGTCGCAGAATTAGCTCACCTCTACTAACAAGCACGGATGTTGACCTATCTCTCTGCTGTTATTCTCGTGAGGTTAAATGTCAGAGGTAGGCATCCTTGTCCCTCTGGTCAGGAGACTCTTCCTGAACACTTTCTCTTGAGGGATAAGGATGGAGATGATGGAATATTTTTGATAGGGACCAAAATATTTGGAGTGCCAGAGCAGCATAACAATGGACTTAATTCAACTATTTAAAACGATTCCGATGGATTGTGTGTATTAGCATATTCAGCCACTTTAGTATCTACAGAATTACACATTCCAAGGAAAAAAGGCAAAATAATTCTTGTGGAAAGTAAAAGCACAAAGCTAACTATGGAAGTATACACTACATTTATAAATTGCCTCCTGTCTCACTTACTGGTTAATCCACGCTCTTATTTATAAGTTACACAGGTAGCAATTGCCCTAATTCTAAAGGTACACTAACACTGGAAGTGTGTTAGCAATCGCATGTCCTTACTGTATAGGTCTCACTTTATATTTTCCTGAAAGAAAAAATATTAAGGTTAAAAAAGGGCTCTACACTCTCTCATTCTCATGTTACTGAATATGTGAAGACAATGTGTTCCAGAAAGCTCTAGGTTGGAAATTAGTGTCACTGAACCGGTCCTAAGAAGATAATATATAAAACTATGTTCTGGCGCTTTTTTGTACCTTGATTACATCTGTTTTATTAATTGAAAAGCGACAATACAGAACAAGAAATGAAGAAGGGCAAGTTACGGCACATATATTAATAGACATAAATCAGACCAGTCTTAATGTCTTTCCCTTCTTTTCTGTTATATCACCTGGGTATAATTGACAGCACTGACACATTTAGTGGTCAGTACAAAAAACACATTACAGATGACACAGTAATATTTGCAATACCATACCCTCCCTTGCACAGCAGGTTTTTGTCTTAAAGGTGTTCAGTTCAACACTGCCAAACTTCAAATGTAATTATTAATTACACCAGAAAAAAAAAGAGAGATGGCCTGGCTACCCTCATCTTGAAAGAGTGACTGAAAATACTTATCTACTCTTAGAAAATTATTTCTTCCTATATTACAGATGAAGAAACCGAGATAGCATGGTTACACGTTTGCTCCTAAGAACCTAAGAGCAATCACTGTGGGATGAGAGTCTTCTGCCTCCAGCAGTGGCCAAAAATCAGATACCTAGCAAAGGGTAGAAGAGGGAAAACATGGATGATATTTTCAAGTACTCTCCTGGCTTCTGGTCATTTCAGACTGATGGACATCTGTGCTAGACATTTCAAATATATGGTCATCCTCACAGGCTGTTTTCCATGAACTCGTTCAGTCTCTCTCCGAACCTTTCTGAGTTTCCAGCATCCATGGCATATTAAGGCAGAGTTCTGCAGTTCACTATGCATTCAAAGTACTATTGTCACTGTAAGCACTGAGACACCAGCAAAGGCAAGATAAAATACGTGTCATTCTCAAATCACAAAAGTCCTTGCAGTCATCCTTTATTACTGTCCAAGCTGTGCCATGACAAAGCAATACTTTGCACACATCACCAACTTTCTGAACACTAAAAATAGGATTTAGAAAAGCCCTTCAGAGACTGATGTCTCCGGTTTAAATAAATACCCCAGTTATGAGGTAAAGAAATTCCAGCTGTACCAAAGTTGGTAATCCAAAAAGCGTGGTTTTCTTATCAGAATCCTAAATAAACTAGATAGACATTTCTGGCAAGAGTGCCCATTTTGCAGTATTCTGATGACAGCTAAGTTGCATTAATTCTAAATATTGTTCCACTTATTTTAGTTTTCATATGGATTGAAAATATTGACGTTGCATTCTATTTTAACCAAGTCAAACAGGGCTTCACCCAATAGCTCACTAAGGGCAACAGCAGACATTTTATTGATTTAAATGGACTTTGGATCAGGACCATAATAATTTAATTCAACACTGCATTGTGCCTCCTCATCTTCCTTCCTGCCCTACCTTCTTTCATCTTTGATTATTGTGTTCAGTTTTGATCTTGTGAGGAAAGAAGCTGCTATTAATACAAAGAAGGAGCCGAGGGATCAATCCTGAAGGTGTTGCAGATCTGCCATGTCCAAGTCCCAAAACCCACAGTGTGTTCCTCAGGCTCCCTCTGCACACTTGCTAGCGACTGCACTTACATCTGCTGGATCTGCTGCAAAGAGATCAGCCACTGGTCCATGCAGTGCCCCATCTCCTGCAGGGGTAGCTTGCCAATCCAGTCTCTGCTCTGCTGACACCGCAAGTGAGGCCACCCACAGCCAAAAGCAGGGCAGCTTGTTGGGGTCTGCATCATCCTGCTTGCTCCCCAGCTACCACCTAGTGTCATGGACAAGTGGTCCAACACCCCGAGGGAACGCTCTTTTCCCTAATCCTGTGAGGTGGGTACCTGCCTCTTCTCTGTGAGCAGATGTAGGCTTTCTAGATGGAAGACAAGAAAGCTGAAGGGAGCAGCTAAGACTTGAGAGCTTTTGATTTTTATGATAAAAATAAGTGGTTTAATTTTTTTTTTGCTTGAATGCCTTCCCATATAATGATCTGGCCTGTTCTCAGAAGGCTTTTTTCCACCTTTTTTCTGAGCATTTGCATTATAGCCAGATACTGCTGAATTACATTAGCTCTGAGAGACGAGGCATATTTTGAGCTCAAGGGTAATTACCTGAGAAAAAGTCACAGAAAGCAAGTTACATGCTGAAAGGTACTTGCATATAGTTCACTTGTGTCCCTGATGGATCAATCCTACCACTTGTGATTAAAAAGTCGTATTGTTTCTTTTCCCAGAAACCAGGGGAGTCTTTCCGATGAGCTGTCTGAAAAGTCAAATGGAGGGCTCTTTATTCTAACCCCACTAAGTTAGCGGACATAACATTATCCTGTTACAACAATGTGGTGCGACTACAGTGTTGTATGTAGTATAACCAATTTAACAGGAACATTTGTTGATCTGAAAACAGAATTCCATTATCACAAAGCTAATCGCTTTGGAGTGCTGTGAATAAAATAACTTTACAAATGATAACAATACAAAAAATAATTATGCCCGGGCAACAAAGGCATATACCAGGAAAACCGACTTCACTGCCACTGCATTGGAAGCCTGTAAGCCAGCGTGACCCAGATCTCATCCACTTTAAATCCTTTCAGTTGCAATCTAGATGTTGCACATAATCAGCTCTGCTTAAGCATCCTTGCTGTTACATGTAAAAGTGTGCCTGCACTTTAGTGTTGGACCAGGTCACATGGATTCACATTTGAATGGGCCCTATCTACCTTGAATTAAAAGTTTCCATGTCCATAGCTGTCAAAACAAAGGCCTGATTGCTACTTATACAAATATTACTGTATATGTATTTGTATACGTAGCAGTCTGACCCACAAAAGGAGTCTTTCAAAATTAAAGACGACCCACAAAACAAGCAATTGTCTTTCACAGTTTGTTTCAGTTTGCAAAGTACAGAGGAAGAGTATGACCAAGTGATGTGCCTTTATATTTCTGCCTACTGTGTATATGCTATCTAAAAGGGCATTTCCATCACCAACGTACCATCAGGACCAGTGATATGGTTACATTTCACCTACCCACCTGTAACCTGGCTTGGAGCCTGAATACTTAGGCCACAATAGCGGATATCAAAAGTAAAGCGACTACACACAACCAATCCTAAGAAAGATTCTGACTATGCAATTTCCAAAACACATCAGCAATAATGCACCTTAAGTAACAACCCGCAGAAGTCTACTATGCCTGCTCTAAAGCAAATAATTTCTTTTCTCTTTTTGCTTGTTGGATGTAATAAAAACATAAAGAAGAGTTAGATAAGACATTGCTTCAGCAAATACTTAAGGCAAAGAGATGTATCATTTGTCTTCCAAGCACATTTTCCCACTTACAACAAGAAAACACCTATCTGATACGTGTTTATAAAAGCACAGGATAACATTTTGTATTACTGATTCTCAAAGAACTCTCAAAGACTATTTTTAGATACTCCCCAAATTAACAACCACATTAAACACATCAACATATGAAACTCTTCTTCTAAACTAGGTTATTTTTAATCTTTTCATAACAAAAGAAAGGTTGAGATTCCTTCACTTTCAGAGTCTCTCCCCCCACCCAAATAACTTCAGAGGTTCCAATGTCTGACCAAACCAAGCTATTGAACAGCGTTATTGCCTACGGTGTGTCGTTGTTGAGACGGACACGACACGCAAAGAGTTGTGCACAAAAACCAATAGGCCAAAAAGGGCCGTTTATTGTTCTAACAAGCCTTCTTATACATTTCTTAAGAATAGGTGTTTATACACGATTGGTTCACTCACAGACCATCAGTTCATGATTGGATGACTGT
>JAVJGI010000001.1:22763343-22796941 GCA_035590275.1 Ibycter americanus
GCGCAAGGGGGCCCGCGGGGCGGCGCAGAACCAAGGGCTGGGCAGCGTTGGGGACACGTTCTGCTCCCACGTTCCGGTCCCCTTTGCACCCCTGTGTTCGTGCGCCTTTAGAACTGCTGCCCAACTGATCTCGGCTGCCAGGCGGGCCCCCGCGATCGGCGGCGTGCATGGCCCGCGGCGCTGCTCCAAGCTCGCGACCCCAGGCTTCTGCTCACCTCTGAAATCCTCTGTTCAGACCCTGCAAGGGTGGCAAAAAGCAGAGAGACCACGAAGAACCTTCACATTTCTAGAGAAATGTTTTTGCCAGTGGTGAATGCTAGATCTTGAAAACGACTAACAAGTTTGGACTAAAATCCGAGGTCTAGAACAGCTAAAAAGTCAAGTTTAAAAATCCAAGAAAGCCACATCTCATTACTGTGGCATATGCTAATTTCTGTTGAAAACATGGAGTCAAGCTAAGCACAAAACAGCGTTCTAGTTCCCACCGCGATGGCCTGGGGAAATAAAGAGCAAATGAATGGCGAATGAGCCCCCTCTTCTGGTCACGCCACGCTAAGGCAGCGATAGGTTCCTATTTCAAGACAGTTTCAGTCTTGCGGCAGCCCAAGCACAAAGTTTTGGGACAGCTAAAATACACCGTTGCTCTAGATGCAAATGCTGCACGAAGCGTCCAGGTTCATTTAAGTACTTAGTCTATTCGGGACACCAACAGTGACCTTTATCCATAGTCGTATTTTCCCACGTAACTTTCTGAACAGCTCTGAAACAGTTTGCCAAGGATAGCTGGATAGGATTTAATTAATGAACTTGTAAACTCCCCTACGGTAAAATCCTGCTAAAAACAAGATGAAATGCACTGATGCTGATAACCAAGAGGTGGTACAGGACTAACTCCATGACAGAAAGGCCCTACTGTACAGAGTCTGCCTCCATTCCACTATCCTACTACCAGTTTGGATAGGGTAGTCAGGATAAGATGGAGCAAGATGCTCTCTGAATCACCTACACCATGAAAACCTTGGTGGCCAAAAGATACAGACTACTAGGGAATTTCTACGCAAAGCACCCGAGAAGATCCAAATGCCCCTGAGGTAGCAGAGGCGGAGACTGGTGACAGGCGGCATTCTGGTGACAGGCGGCATTCTTCAGGGATCTGTATTGGGACCAGTGCTGTTCAACATCTGTGTCAGCGACACAGGCAGTAGGATTGAGCACACCCTCAGCAATATTGCCAACAACACCAAGGTGTGTGGTGTGGCCAACACGCTGGAGGGAAGGGATGACATCCAGAAAGAACTTGACAAGCTTGAGAGGTGGGCCCATGTGAACCTCATGAAGTTCAACTAGGCCAAGTGCAAAGTCCTGCACCTGGGCCAGGGCAACCAATACAGGCTGGGAGGAGAATGGATTGAGAGCAACGCTGAGGAGAGGGACGTGGGGATGCTGGTGGATAAAAAGCTCATCGTGGCCTGATAATATGCATTTGCAGCCCAAAAAGCCAACCAAATCCTAGGCTGCATCAAAAGAAGCATGACCAGCAGGTCAAGGGAGGTGATTCTCCCTCTCTACTCCACTGTAGTGAGACCCCACCTGGAGGCACTCCATTCTGCTGTGGAGCCCCCAGCACAAGAAGGACATGGACTTGTTGGAGTGAGTCCAGGAGGGGCACGAAGATGATCAGAGGGCTGGAGCATCCCTCCTATGAAGACAGGCTGAGAGAGTTGGGGTTGTTCAGCCTGGAGAAGAGAAGGTTCCAGGGAGACCTTCTAGCAGCCTTCCAGTGCCCAAAAAGGGGCTGACAGGAAAGCTGGAGAGGAACTTTTTACAAGGGTATGTAGTGACAGGACAAGGGGCGACGGTTCTAAACTAAAAGAGGGGAGATTTAGATTAGATATTAGGAAGAAGTCACTGTGAGGGTGGCGAGGCGCTGGCACAGGTTGCCTACAGCAGCTGCAGATGCCCCATCCCTGGCAGTGCTCAAGGCCAGGCTCGACGGGGCTGGGAGCAACCTGGTCTAGTGGAAGGTGTCCCTGCCCATGGCAGGGGGGTAGGAACTAAAGGATCTGTTATGTCCCTTCCAATTCAAACCGTTCTGTGATTCTATGAAATGAAGAAACTCTTCCCGATGTGATAGATAAAAGCCAGAAAGTAATGTCTAAAGACCAAACCCAGCAACAGGCCTCTGACCAGGGTATAACCCACTGCTGAAGGGCCCTGCCTCATGAGCTTCTGCTGGTCTTGGATTAACAGTCCACATTCTTCAGCAAGCACCTGGCAGGTGACCTTTTAAAAGCATTTTATAAGCTATTACAGATACCTTTTATAAATAACATCAATTTTAAAACAGTCATTTTTGAGTCAGCTAAAGACAAACTCCTCAGAAATTACAGGGAATGTAGCTTATTGTCCTTCTGTAACTTAAAAACATAATGTAGATCTCACATACAAAACACTAGCCTTTTTTCTTGTCCTTCCTAAAAGTAATACCCTCATTACGGGACCATATAACAAAAAACTCCTCATAAACACAAAAAGCATGGGAGACCACTGCTATCGTACATACTTCCAGTAGCTATGGGCATTTCAAGGACTATGGAATGTAATTTTCACTTTTACCTTTTTATATTAAGAATCCTACTTATTCTGAATGGCTAGTGTTTCTACAGCATTCAGAGAATTACGAGACTGATGTAGGAAGTTTACTGGAATCAGTCTGGTCTGTCAAGAAGCAGCTTGGCTTCTTGTCAAAAGGACTTTCAGATCACCTCCACAGTGCTGCACCGGAGAAGCACAAATGCGGCCCTCAGTAATTTTCTTACAACAGTAGATTGAAATGATTTGGGCAGTTGTATCACTGATCTGTGTAAGTGTACTAGGCCAAAACTGTGTTCACGTTGAACTGAAGTGGCTGGTCTGATTCTGGATTTGTACTGAAGACAAAACACATTCTAGATCCGAAGCTGATTGGCAGAGGCAACTGTATATCTCAAGCTAAATACAGGAAGGTACGTTTGATGCACACCTTTTTCTTTTACTGTCAGATCTGTCCCACCAGGTAAAAGACCTTGTCCATAACAATACACCTTAAGTTACACGAAACAAAGCATTCTCCAGAATCTAGAGAAGTCTCTGACACACAGAAAGGCATATGTTACCATGAATTTCTTCCTGAAGTGCCTTCAATTTCGATTAATTTCTGTGGAAGATGAAGAGCTTGTCTTCTCAAACAACTAACAGGAATGGTCCCAATTCATAGCTGAATAAAGGCAGCACTCTGTCTAGATCTTCACTTTAATCTTCACTTTAAAAACAGGGTCTTTCTAAAAGGAATAATTTCTGAAAAACACTGTGACTTCTTGGGAGCCTTGGGAATAAAGACCTTACAAAGAAGAAGCTGTCTGAACCACTTTACCAAACAACCTCTTGCTATTATGGAGATTTGAAAATGCGCTGCAGAGATTGTTAGCAAAAAATGTATCCTTGCAAAAGTATACTGTAATTTGACATGCCTGATGTAATTGGATGCCTTACTGTAACTCAGCTGAGTTCATCAAATGACCCCCCTTGACTATCACTACATATTTAGCGATTTTACATTTCACCCGAGAGAGTAGCATTAAAAATGATGAATAAAGAATATGGTAATTTATCCATTCCCTCAACCTTACTCTGAAAGTCAAAATGGAATGCTCTCACTTGGAGCCCTGGAAGTTTGCATGTGTAGAATGAGATGCTCCTAAGAACATCTTCTTTGAACATCAGACATCTATCTGATCATAGTTGAGCTGACAGTGGTTGGCATGGACTAGAAATGCTTCTGCAAAAATCTAAGCAAACCTGACCCTCAGCTGCCAGAGCAGTTCGAATTTGAGCTGGCCGTATTAGTTTGTATATATGCGGCAAAAGGGCAGATGATTTATCCACACAGGTTAAGGCTGTGCTCTACATTGGAAAGGGATAAAGGCAGCAAATAGAGACTTCATGTTAAAAAGGAAGACAAAAAGAACTGTGCCTCAGTCTGGACCAAATGCATAATTCGTCCCAGGCTTTCCCCTCACAGCTCCGTTTTATCATCCCTGAGCTCTTGCAAAGGGCAAAACAAGCTTGTATCTCCACAACATACAGCACCAGATTGCAGGAAGCATTTTAATTCCACTTTGCCATGTTAGCACTCCCGGAGCACCTGTGAGGAGAGTGCTGAAGAGAGGCTATCCTCCTTTCTGTTCACAGAGCTGCCAGGCTGAGAATATCTTTCCAGACATGCAAGTTCTTCTGATGACACTAACAATTACAGAAGATGAGTTTCAACATGGGAGTTAACTGGCTTGTACGGAAAAGGCAGAAGCTGGACTTCACAGTGAGGGATAACAAAGAAACACTAGCTAATATTTAGCATGCCACTGGGGATGTGGGAAACCTAGATTCGCAGTCCCAGGTGTCCTATCACCTCTGAATGAATGGCCCAATTAAAACACTATTATTTATGTAAAGTAGAACAGCTCCAAAAAAGGAACAACAGACTAGTCAGGCACTAATATATTCATTTGGGACTTCAGAAAGCTCTCTGAATCAAAAACTCTCCAAGTAAAGCCTTAACCACCAGTCTTTCAACGGGCACCTGACACCGTGCAACGGAGCATGCTGTCGAAGTACTGAGTCAGCCAACATATCTGCACAGCAGAGCGTGCTGGTCAGGCATAACAGCAGGAAAGGCACATCAGCACATTGTGCCCCATCTTTTAGCTGGGTTAATCTGTAGCCTTGCACTGACACGTTTATCCTGTCTGTATTGCTGCTGGCTTGAAGGTCACTGCGTTGCCCACCATAGCAAAATGCGGAGATATCCTGAGACATCAGCTTTTCCATACTGCAGGAAATATTTGCAAACTTTTCAAAATTCCTAAATAAAACAATAAAATCTCTGGGATTCACCTCTCTATAACTGCAACCAGGCAGCAAAGAGGATTTACTAGTCCCTTCCACTCCTCTAGTTGTCATGTCTTTTCTTTGAGGACACAAGGATGCACAGCAAAGGGCTTTCTTAATAAAAATCAGTCTTTAATTCATCAGCCGAGACTCAAATTTGTGTTTGGCTAACAGTGAACGATATGCAAAACAGCAAGCATGCAAGTAAAGCCTATGCTGTGGTACTATGTTATGTTTTTCCAATACTAGTTGGTTCAGATCCTACAAGATCTGAAGACTAAATACTTTTTAATTCAGGGAAGTCAAAAAAAGTCTGGGTTCAGATAAAAGCACTGCTGTGAACTTAAACAACAGCAATTCTGTTCTCAGGCATTTCAGAGCCATTGTGCATTCTTCTGCCTAGCTCACAATATTCAAGTCCCCCTCTCATGCACTGCATTCATATCAAGACAAAAGGACCGCCCGGCCAGAAAAAAGCATCTCAATCTCAAACAGGTACACAGGGTGTATGAACTTCATTAGCTAAGCAGAATTCTAGTCTCAGATCCACACTTGTCTCTAGTAAGCTAAACAATAGTTTCCAAGGGGTCTTTGGTCCTGACTCCTGGAAAAGCAAGCTTCACGTTTGTCTTTCCACAGCTAAAACAGAACTTGCACACCCTCGAGAGGCAAGGTTTGCGAGAAGGAATGGTTTACCTAGGTATACGGAGTTTTTACAATAACTAGGATTGCAGAAGCGTATCCCAGGTGTCCCCTGTTCCTCTCCCTAGAAGTTTACACCCCAAGCTGGGTTTAAAAAATGGAAATATTTATCACTTGCATCATCCCTGCATGTACATAATTTTGTACAATTATTACTAAAACTAAAAAAGAGATGCAGAGGGGTATTGCATTCCAGCAGAGAATAGCATTATATATAGCAATGCTGTACTGAGTGTTTCATTTTACATATGAATACTAAGTCCATGTCTTAGGATAAGGATGTTTAGCTTTTTAAATGGTCTTATACCATACAACACAGTATGTTACGCGTATTTTTCAATAAAAGAGAGGAGTGGCAGAGAGGAACCGCTACATACTGTCTGTAACACCCTGCACTGCTCCAGGAGTGCAGGAGCCAGGAGTGAAGTTGAGCCTGGGAAGGGGGAAAAAAGGCTTGCTTTAATACCGGTTTTTTGGTCTCCTGCTACTCAAATCTATTTTGACCGGCAATAAATCAAATTCTTTTTCCCCAAGCAGAGCCTGTTGCCGGTGCTGGCAATTGGAGCTGCGGCTGAGGACCACACGGTGGCACTCCCGGCCCGCCGGCCCCCAGCCTCAACGCTGGGATGCTCCAAGGAAAAGCAGGCAGATTACCTGCCCTCCGGCTGCCAGCATTTCAGTCGGGCTTGAACGGTATTAACAGGCTTTGATACAATTTAATAGCTTAATTTAGAAGAACAAAAAGTTGACCACCATGCAAGTGGGTTTTTTTCTGCTTGAAATAAAAAGTAAACTACTTTTTCAATAATTTCACACTTCTCGTGGGGAAGGACTCCTCCAGATTGTCTGGTCCAGGGCAGTGAACCGGCAATTCTGCTGGCCTGTAGCAACTGCTACAACTGCTGTCACCCTGTCACTCTCCAGCTATAACTCTGGCAGATGGGTCCCTCCCAGCAAAGGCTCTCCACTCCCTCCCCACTTGAAGAAAGCAAGAAGAGGAAAACTAAACAGCAAACCATTCTGAGTTCCTCCTCGCAGAAAGCCTGCCATAAAACTGAGGACTTGATGATGATGCCCAAGGTGTTTTAAACAAGCAGATCTAAGGAAATGCTGTGGGCGATGCCCAGACCTCCTGGCAGCAGGATGGTGCTGGTTCCACCACCTGGTGCCCAGAGCTCTCCCTGGCAGCGGCTGCCCAGGACTCCCTGGGTGCATTTCTTTTCTAAATGTTTTACACTGCAACAAGCACAAATAGTGGCAGACAACTTGGCATGCTGCTCAGCATAGCCATCCCTTAAATTAACCTAGAGCTAATTTCAGTGTAACAGGTGCTCACAAACTTGAATAGGCCATATAACCTTGACATATCTGATTTTACATTGCATTTAAGATTAAGCACTCTGCTTTCACCACCCTCTGTACCACCCAGGATAGAGCAGAGTGCCTGCTGCTTTTTTGCACCACGGTACCTTTCTCATTTCTCCAAATTTGCTACTGTGTTGTGGTTTAATATTGACACATTAAGGAGGTTACATCATACAACCTACAGTGTAACTCTGCAGATAATATTCAAAGGAACATTAAACTCAAGAGGTTCCACATGAGAGAGAACAGCACGGGTTTTCTCACCTACCATCAGCAGAAATGCATTTGAGATTTAATGTGGTCTTTTAATGCACGGGAAGGACAAACCTGCCACTTTCAAATGCAAAATATATTATTTTTAGCCATCAGCACAGGTGCCTCAGAGAATGGTGTTTTCCACAACCTAATCATCTCCCAGAGTCAGAGAGAAAACAGTGCCCAGTGAGGATAAAGAAACTACAGTAACCTTTGAAAAGACTCCTGCTGTCTTTCGCTTTGTATGATCTTAGATTAGCTGCTGCTGTGTAGTCACAGTATAAGGGGACTATTTCTAAATTAATCAAACATCAAACTGCACATGTGCACAGGAATAGTCACTTCAGCTGTAGTGTGTCGTACAGGAGAGTACAGGAAATCTGATTATTGGTATTTTGCCCTTTAGTTTCTTCTCCCCAGTCCATTTACTGTTGCTATTTTAACCTATTCCTATGCTGGGAAAAGCAGGACCTTCTGCAACAAAAACAAAAATATGTTTGACAGATTTCTACGTACAGTCTCATCTCCTACAACATCTTAAGCTGCATAATACATACTTAACCTAGCACCACAATAGAAATGCAGCAAAGGTGAGACATGTGGGGGAAGATGCAGATGGTAGCCTAGGAGAAGAGTGAGGGTGCTGTGGAGGAAAATGGCATCAGACGGGAAACAATGCAAAATCCTATTAATTTTAAGGAGCACAAAGAGGCACGTCTACAGACATTTTTCTTGTGTGATCTCTGCATCATTACTGGCTCAAATGACAAAACAGCCCCAGAGCTCTGGGAGCTGAACACTGGGTGTTCACTGTGAAAAATGAGAGTGATGAGGCTCTTTGACAAGACTCCTGGAGTTGTTCTTTGCTGTCCTCTCTTGGGAGTCTTTCAGCGAGTGCACCGTCAACCACACAACAAAAATCCCAATGAATAGTAGATCCAAATGCACCTTTTTATTGTGAAAGCCATTGCTAGCAGAGCTTGTTGTTAATAACTTCTTCTGCTGTGTATTCCACCTGTCTGGACTAGGCACTAACAGCACAGGAAGTCTGACAGCCAGGCTCCCAAATTTCATAGAGGACATTCACAGTGATGCTTTTAGCATCTGTCCTCTAGCCCAATGTGCGTGAAACGCCCTGTCCTGTAAGAACATTCAGGTTGCAAAGACAAGCACTTCAAACCTAAAAACTTCCTAATGAAGACCATAATCTTTAGCCAACCCCCTTATGTGCATGTACTGTGAGACAGGCTGTATTTACGGATCACATACTATATATCCATGAGACCTCTACCTCCTTCAGTGAGTAGGTCCAAGCAGCATGCGCTTAAGAAACAAAGCTTTGAGCACTTATTTTTTCCATGATGCTCAATGGGGGCAAGAAGGACTTTCATTCTGCATGATAAATCTGATTTATGAAGAAGAAATTACTAATTTCCTCATAGGCCTTTCTGTAGTTCTGTTTTATACATATATATATACACACACACACATATTTGTAATAAGCACTAATGCATTTATCTTCCAGAACAGCTTTGTGAAGTGAAAGGCACTTAGTCTTCAATTTACAAGGCCAAATGTATCCTCTCATTTTGGCTGCATCAACCAGAAACGCTTTGAATCTTTTTTTTCAGGGTATATATACATTAGATGTAGCACTTTTGAATTATAAGTGACGTTTCTATTGGCTTCATTTGCTATAATGGGTGCTCAGTATTTCTACAGGTAGACCATGAATCACAAGTCAAACTGTCAAATAAAACGACAGAACACGTAACTGCTGGCAGTCCTTGAAAACCTTGAGGTTTCTGATGTGAGCAGCACCATGCAGGGCCTCTGAGAAGAAGAAAGTCAGTACCCACATCTCCAGGGCAGCGCTCTGTTTCTCAAATGGCCAGCTCTCTTCCCCACGATCCCATGTCTTAGCACAAACACCCCATTTCTAACACAATCCAAGCATGAATGCTGCCCTCCCCTGATTGTTAAACTCTGATTCACGTGTAACTCACGTCTAGCCTGTGCCCTGAAAAAGTCAAAGATATTATGGAAAAACAGCACACAACTCCATCACCAAAAATCTGCATCTGAGAACACCCCCCCCTTATTTCTGGTACTTCTTAATCTTTATGCGTAATTGTCCTCAGTCTTGCTCTTGGGAATGTCTAAATGCTTAGTAACGCTATTACACCTGAAATATGAAGTGTCAGGCTACTGAAACACCAGCCAGCGTTAGCAGTGTTACTGTTGGTGCATGTACACAGACTGCATGCAAGCGCTGCTGAAATAAAGAACATGCCTTTGATGAGACAGTTAAAACTGACAGAAATGGAATAGCAAATCTGTATGGCAAAAGTTTATATTTTTCAAGAATTGCTCGGGCTTTAACCACGCATACTCAGATAGTGGAGTCAAATTACAGAGGTGAAATCTTTTTTTACTCTTCTGATAATCCATTACTCATTGCAATATATGTACAGAATACATACGTTGATGAAGACAATGTCCCCTAATTAACAGTTAGTTATCTCCATAGGAAGAGATCTTCTTGATCCAAACAGAGGGAAAATTTAACATTCTTATCATTAGATACGGGACATACATCCTCTTAAGTCTCCCTAGTGTAGGCTTCTCCTTATTCCTATGTTTGGCAGCAAGCAAATCTCTCAAAGCTCCTCTGTGCCTCTCAGTGTTTGGGTACTCACAAGCAAAAATCACCCGTCAGCAAGCACTGTACATAATGCCAGTTTGTTGCCTGCCTTCCAAAGAAACTCCTGGACTACAGGGTCATCTATTGACATCTCCCCATGCCTTCTGGCAGCCAGCCTCATCTTGCCTCTTCTGCAATGCCTTATCCTTGCCACACAGCAATATGTCCCCATACCCCCTCTTCTAGCCCCATTCCACCCCGGGTGTCCCTGTCTCACCCCGCCGTTGCCATCAGGCTTTTGAAGGATCCACCTCCAGGCAGCATTTGGTATTTTGTAGAAAATCAGAGCTTGGCAGCAAGATTGCTTCAGCTCATCCTTCCTGAATTCAAACACCTTCCCTCTTCCTGCTAGCAGTGCACCGAGTAGCACAGCACACACACAATTTGCAGTGGGGACACCTGGGGACCTGCAGAGCAGCTGCCACAGCTGCTGCAGCGTGCAAACGGGTTGACAAAAGGCAGGAGCATGTGAGCCAAGGACATGCTTCACTAGCTGCTGTCGATACCAGCAGATGGGTTCAGCAGAGATCAGTGACGGGCCTCAGTTTCGGCTGCCGTGTCCATTGCCTGCCCCTGATTACATGGCATCATTAATGCCAGTTAGCATGGATCATTACTGCGGCGAGCCCTGGTCTCCATAGCAACAGAGCCTGTCATTTTGCATGCAGAAACCCAGAAATTGAGCAAAATGCATCCTCACGCACGCTGCTGGATTGACATCAGACGAGCTGAATGAGGTTTGCAGGATTTCCAAACTGAATTTCTGAAAGGACCTACATAACCAATGCTTTGTTAAATCAATACACGGCACTCCTACAAATTTTGAAAATCTGCCTTTTGCAGCAAATACTGGCATAGTGCGAAGTACAAACACAGCATGGAGGGACTGTGGTCCAGAAGCTGGAATGGGAACAGAAACTTGCAGGGTATTTCTGGCTCATCTGCTGATTTTCTATTTTTCTTCAGGCAAAACATATTGAAATTCTGTGAAAATGTGTAGAATGATACACCCTCTGTGGTTTTGCCAAGCACTCTGATAACTTTAGCAGATAAACATGTCTACAAAAGTAAGAAACAGTTATCTGACAGCAGACATGTTATTGTATTAATGCGCTCAGATAAAAATGGAAACTAAAGTTCCATGCACCTACCACCACGCAGATTAAATTTTTTAGCACAAACCTCCACTTCCCACCACCCTTTTTCCCCTACTCTCCAGCAAGTAGGGGGAAGAAATTTGGTCTTCCCCTCTGTCCAACGCCATCCAAAGCATCAGGGTACTTCCTGTAACATACATACTGTGTAATAAACTGTCTACATTTCTTCTCTTTGCTTTGCCTACTTTCTTATAAATAGTCTGAGCTTCCATGTAACTGTGCTATTTATAATATCATAAAACAAATGGCTTGCTTGATACTGAAGAACTTCTTTTCCTGACAGAAGCCATTCAAGTCCTGGTAAACTTCCTGTGTAATATATACTGATTTAAAATGTTTTTGCAGTTCTAATTCTCTTGCCTTAAATATTACGTGAATTATTTTGTTTCTTTACCCACAGAAGCCTGTTTCTGTCTCTCTATCTCTCTACACACACACAGAGACATACGTGTATATATATGAGGGGGAAAAAAAGTGTGTGTGTATATATATTAAAAACTTGGATAAAACTCAGCATTTAAGGAACTGTATTTAAGTACTGTAACATTTAAGTACTGTAACACTGTGGATAGGCCACAGTGCATCAACAGAACTCCACGGCAATCCAGAATAAGTAGTAGAGGATCCTGATCAAGGATCAGTCAAAATGTTCACGTTATAATTCGGTCAGCTATGATACGGTATCACATGGCTCACTGACCAGCAGATGAAGAAAATAAAAATAGCTGACAGAAAATAAAGAACACAAAGATGCCCCTCGTCCAGCAGTGCACATTGGCAAATACTTCAGATTAAGAATCTTGGCAGTCTTAGTGATGTTCTGAAATAGCCTAGCTAAATAACTGCTTAAGCATGTGCCACATAAAACCCGATGAACTCAGTGAAAGAAAACTAATAATCATTTTAGGTACGACAGTCTCCACAGTCACTGCATTTTTTTTAACTGCTCTATTCCACTTCATTTGGGCACATGGACGATAGCGAAGCGTTTCAAACACAGGAACTGAATGTGAAACTGCTTATGAATAAACTCCATCAAGCAAGGTCAATCTACAAGGAATTGTTAAAAAAATGTAATTTATTGTGGATTGGCAGTTTGTTAGGCACTACTCAAAACGCAGATGTTGTAGCTACTGTCCCAAAACCATGACGGCTTAAAGTCCTGAATTAAGATTTTAGATTCTCACAAACAGCGATAAGACTGACACTAGATGACAAAGCCCGAGAATGGATACAACTCAATCACAGTAAGTTACCAGTAAAGTCTGCTTCGAAAAAAGACAGAAAAAAAGACGAAAATAGATGTAAAGCAGCTTGAGAAGAGTGGGATAGAGAGCCAGATTAAAGAAAAAAGAAAAAAAAGAAAACAAACAAACAAACAAAACACCGCAGTCCTATTATCTGGAAGATCTATCATAATTGGTGCCCTGTGCGTTCTGTGGCCAGAGGATTTGTTGTGAAATTAATCTTTTTGTTGAAAGGCTTTCAAGTCATGTTTAACCCTCCTGGCTGAAAAAATAACCTTGTAGGAATGAAACGAGAGCAAACATAGAGCAGTGTGAGCCTGAGTCAACAGATCACCTGAAACACTATTAGAGAGGTTTAGTTCCCTATTTGCCAATAAATTGTTAGGCTTTGAAAGGTATTTTTACAAAACTTTATAAAATTTATAACATTTAAGAATATAAAAACTTTGCTGCTATGATTTTCACACAAGCATCCCAAATCGTGACCATTTCCCATGTAACCCTTAGATTCCTCTAACATAGTCCACACAAAACTGTTTTATCAAGAACAGTTTTATGTTCTCGATTTCTATGTTAAGATTCTTCTGGATGTAGAATGAGTGATGTAGTAAATAATCTATATTTAAAATCCTAAGCTTTTTTTGGCATTCTTTTCCAGAATATCTTTTCATCTTTTATAAACACAGTAATTTACTGCTTTTAACCAGCAGGTGGATGGCATTCTCTTACAACGACAACTTTCTACTCTTTTTACCTGCTTTTTAGGAATCTTCTGGCAGACTTCTTCACTAGTTACTTCAACCACAAATGAGATTAAAATGTGTTAGTTTTGGCCTCAGCTTTTGCTGTCATATGAATTAATTCAAATGCCACTGCCTTCCCAAGTTCTCTTTCTTGAATTTGATGTTCAGTGAGGGAATAACCTGCATTTTGCCTTCCTGCCCTGTTCAGAGCTATGACACGATGAGTGTCCTGCGGGGTCAATGGGGCTAGTTAAAGCCTCACAGCAGTAGCTCTCATGCTGTAGACTCTTTCACTGATGAAATCTTGGCTTTGTTTGCTCTTTGCTAGCTTTCTTGACAGGGCTTGCACTGATTGACACCAACAGTGTGTCCTGGGACTTTGTGATCTTTTTCTGCTTCTATTGAAGTTGTATTTTCGCAGAGTAAAAACATTGTAGGTAATAGCCATCTGGTCTACTATAATATCTGATTATGTGTTTTCAAAGCCATGCCATCTCAACTGGAACTGTAACAGGTGATGTGGGAAGTGGTATCATTAAGTGATGCACTAAATGTCATAGAAAAGCTCAGTCTAAGAATTCCCTTTTCAATACATAAGCAGAGTCGAGTCCAGGGACAGGAAGAATTAGAGAACAGCATTCATGAAATAACAGATGTGCTAGAAACACAAAAGCATAGTAGTGCTACAAATATAAATAACAATAATGGACAAGAATTTGGGAAGGAACTGCTACAAGAGCATCAATTATCCATTTTATATAAAGTTGCCAGTTCACCAGACAACTACACGCACTTAGGAGGAGAATCCAGGGTGAAAGAAAAGGGTAAGATGATTCCTTAGGCAGGTGAGATCTGGTGAGTGATTCCCTGAACAGCAGGCAGTTAACGAGGCACTGCACTGTCTCCAGAGAATTGCTGGGCCAGCTTTGCTCCCTTCAGTGCCTTTCGAGCCGAAGGGTGTAACCACAGCTCAGTTTTATGCAAAGGTTACTGACCACACCAGTGGTGATGGTCTGTTAGGTGAGGTAAGTAAATAGCCTCCATGTCCTCGTACTAACATAACGCGCACAAAACTATATTAAGTAAAAAATTAACATTTTCCTTGGACTATGCTCTGCTTTGAGCAAGGAGTCAACTAGATGATCTCCAGAGGACCCTCCATAAATCCAATTAACATACTATTCTGTAGAATATTAATGAGGGCTATTCCATGTGTAATTAACAATTAAATGTATGCTGGCAACCTGCTAAATGAACCTCTCCCATTTTACACAAAAGAGTAGCTATCATTTATCACCAGTACATTCCTAGCTCTTACATAAAAGATCAAGAAAGCATAGCAACGTCCTCATGTCTTTCAAAACAATACCATTTTTCTTACAAGCCTCTGCTAAACAAACACTGACCGGAATAAAAAAAGCAGTGGAACAATGCCGAAACCTCTGAAGGATGTCCTATTGGACTTAAGCTGTTCCATTCCCTGTAGACAGCTGCTCATGGCAGGGAGCTCGCTACCCTCATGTCACAGACCCAACAGAAGACTGAAATACCCGATTGTGCAAAAGCTCTGATGGCTGAAGATCCATCAAAGGGTGCCAACTTTAAAGAGTCTCAAGAACAAGGCAGTTGGGGTACAGAGCTGTCATAAAGTACAACAATAGAGAAGTCTGCTTACTTCTAATTGACCCAGCACTCAAGGCAGAAGAAAATGAGTTCTTGCAGCTTTACCAGCCCTATTAAACTATATTTTTACAGAAGCACACTGTAACAAGATTCTTAAAACGCATTAGTAAATTATAATTAGGGATTTCTTATCCGTTTTACATGCTTACGAATTAAAATCTCACTAAGTCGAAGAAAGGTTTCCACTGACTTAGAAGGCTTTAGAGAATCTCCCTACAATTTTCACTGATGCTAACAGGAATTGTTTGTAAAGGAAAAATGAGAAGATTGTATTTTACCATGGAGAAAACCTCCTGAGTTTTCCATTAGAAGGGCTTTCACAGGACCAAGCATGAGCAAGAAACCTCATAACAATCCAAACTTACTGCTGCAGATGGGTTTATACTAAACTGCTATTTCTACCAAGGAACTTCTCTGAAGAATTTTTCTGAGCTGTCGCAGATGAAAAGAAGGGCTATCTAAATGCAGAACAAAATATTTCTCCTTAAGCAAAGGCATCGCGTGAATCCACACAAGAACGCAAACAACGTGTGTGGAAAAGTCTCAGGGAACATTGTTCTGTATACCAGGAAAGCACGTGGAAAAAAGACAGCTCAGTCTAAGCAGCAAAAAGTGAGAAGATAGCTCTATTTCACAGTTACTAATGACACAGGAGCTCATACAGATGAATTAAAGCCAACCCCAAAGCAGCTAGGTCAAGTACTGACAGTGCACAGCCATATCACTCACCTCGTATAAAGAATCTGCTCAAAATACTTGGCTTACAGTAAATGTTTCTTAACAAATATATACATTACCTAAGCCTATTCAGTTTAAACATTACTGCAAATACAGGTACATGCACTTTGGTGACCTCTAGTGTTAGTGTCTTGTAGCTTAATTCTTCATTTAAAAAAAGAGCAAGACTTAAAAATAAGAATTTGCAAATTAAATTAATCGTTTTTACAGCAGCAATTTTTCCTAACTGCCATAGACTACATGGCCCAGCACTGTGAACAGCTAATCAGGCTCTAGCAACAGTGTCAATGCTCTGTTTCTCCAGGGTTTCCATGCGTTTGTGTTGTGACTGTGTGCAACTCATTTTAGTTTTCTCTTTAAGTCAATAATAAAATATATAAATTTAAAAAAAAATCTCACACGCGCATAAAATTTTGAGAACAGTAAATAGAATTAAAACTTAAATGCATGCATCTTCAGGCTACATGCATTCTTCTTACCTTATGCTTTTTGAAAGAACCACCCAGAGCCTTATAAAAACTTTACAAAAATAATTGGTTTAGACATATCTTATACTCTCCATAAGTCGAAAAGTAGTCCACATGAATTTTGTATTGTATCTATAACAACAGGTGTGATAGCACTTTGGATAATTAATTTTTAAAAACTAATTTACAGGACTATCTTGTAGCACGGGATACTGAGCTATCAACCACATGGAGGTGGAGAAAAGACCGTGAGATGTTCAAAATAAATTCTGTATCTGGGGGGAAAATGTGCTACTGGGTCTGGGGCTTTTGCCTCAGTATTAAACATACTAATTCCTCAATAACAAGGGTGGCATATATGTATATAACAAATGTTAGTAATTCGTTGCAGTGAGCAATCTATTGTGTTGGTTTGGGGCTTTTTATGGAGGCTTTGCTCAGTTTATCCCTGCTGCAAGGGTAAATATACCCTGTCTGAAAGCTGGCAGTGGGAAGTGTCATGGGAGGAGCTGGGACAGACTTGGCGCAGAAAAGCTGCTGTGCAGAGAAAGTGAAGTAACTCTAGGGCTGCTTCTGTTCTGCATACCACAAAAGTGCTCCTTCAGTGTTAAAATGAAGGGTTTCTTTCCAGTCATCTTTACCATTGTCATATGTCAGCAAGATATTAGTGGTCTCTTAGAAAATCTGTATTTTGCAAGTACATAAATTAGCAGACCAATAACTCCTCTGTAAATGTGCGCATCCTCATTGGGAACTTCAGCCAAAACCCAAGCTCTGGGCAGGGTGTCTGAACTTCCCAGAAATCGACCCAGAACATGACACCAGCTGCAAGGCACCACCGCCATGGCTGAATGAGGGCTGTGTGTTTGGGAGGTCTCTTGGACTGCAACCAGACGGGTTGAAAACAAAAGGAGTTTTCAGTGGGTATGAAATAATCGCAACACTAGAAGTGCTCGATTTACACTCAACTACTACCCATTTTACTGGGGTCTCTTCCCTTAGCATGATAGTCACAGTTTTCCCAACACCAGAACCTTACAAGAGGTAGGTTATAGCAAATTAATATTTCTAATCTGAGAGTTTTCACTGCTTGTTAAAGGCACCGGCACTTCTACAAACTGACAACACTATATCCAGACACAGACAGAAATAAGTGCTTCTCAGAACTGAACCCGAAATAATTGGCTTGCTATCCTGCTCTGCAAGCCTGTCTCAAGTCTGACACTTTAACAAAGCCAGAGAGGCAATTTTGGTGCCTGGGGACAAGTGAAGTGTTGGTGCTTGGGATGGGTCTTTGCACACTGTGTGGAATCAGATCATCAAATCTCTTCACATAGAATCTCAGGAATTTTTTAGATAACTTTTGGTGTCTTCATATCTAAAATATCTCTCTATGGTTATAAAAAGTTCCTATTGAAACATATTCAGGCAGAAAATGGCTTGTCAATACAACACTCTTGATGAGCATTGATCCCCAAAATTTTTATTTCCCACTGAAAAAGTTGGCCTTGCTTGTAGATGGGTAGGAAAAGAAAAAAAAGAGAAAAAAAAAGTGGGGGGAGGGGAGAGAACAGCACAAAAAATATCTTCTACTCTGCTGAAATATTTCTGCAGAGAAAACTATCCTTTTCAACAACAGCAATCATTGCCAGTCAGGACTTAAAATTAATGAGGAGCCATGGGATGGGGGGGAAAAGAAATCCCCAAGCAAAAACTATATTTGGGTGCTAATCTCCAGAACTATCCAGCACTCCTCAGAGCAGTCGTCACTGGAGCATAAACAGGCACACAACACAACCTGTGAGTCTACTTATCTGCAGGTTGCTTAACGTGCTCCGAGTTATCTGTTTTGATATCACTTGTTTCGTTGTTTTACCTTGATTTGCCTCAGGGTATCTCTATAAATAAGCCTAAAGACTGTTCCCACGCTTTTCCACAGAATTACCATGCAAAAAACATGCGCTGTGGACAATGATGGTTTTGGCTTCAGTAACTTTGAAAAGTAATTCTAAATGCATGTGTCACAATAATATTTTTTTTCCAAGGGTTGCAGGAAGCCAACGATGGTATACATTCTATTAAAAAATGAACCTCGAGCTCTGCTGCTCTGTCTAGATGTATTTCAGGAACGAAGACAGGACACTGGTAACAAGACATATTCACCTTCCGCACACACCACTTTCTAAAAGCAGCCCTCAATGCTGTCTTATTCCCCATCACAACGTCCTCCAGTTTGTGACAAGTGCCAAGCAGAGAAGCCACTTGACAGAATGAGCTGCGAAACAGATACCAGAGTAAGGAACAAAACTACCTGCCACCAAAGTATAGCTATTTCTGGGTTGGAAAGGGGGGTCCTTTTTGGTGAGGTAAAGCATATGGGGCAAAGCAATTGCAGGTTTGTTTGCATGTTGCAGCGCAAACAAAAGCTTGCTTGGTATGAAGAGATTTCCTCTTCATTTTAATGAAGCTGGGTACGCAGGAGTTTGGCCAAATTATGTTCATGGAGAACAACTTACAAAGTCAGTGTTACATTACTAATTGCCAAGATATTTAAGATATCAAGCATGGCAAAAGAGTCAGTTGCTCAATGCTGCACTGCTGGCATCCCCGCCTGCAAAGGATAAATGAAAATCTGTTCTCAATCCATGTGGCCAACCAAGTACAAGAGAAACCAATAAACGTGCCAAGACATCCTGAGATGTAAGATGCAAAATATAGCTTTTTTTGTATTTATCACACAATCTTTACATATATATATAACATTCCAAATACTTGACGACCATTATTATTGTGGATCTCCATCTATTTTAGCATCATTTTAAAAGAAAATTTTTTGCATTTGGTCTCCAGTTTGTATTTCTGCAGGATAATGTGTTCACCGCACCCTACGACGGCATCCCCTCCCTTCTTTGCCAACTCGAGCTTTTTTCCTGCAGTACATTCCCAAGCGCACACTACAGTTTGGTTTTGAATAGCTCAAGCAAGAACACAGAAAGCGGCAGCAATGCAGAGCAGCAAAAAGTAAAAGTAGCTTAAATTACTGTGAGGGTCGGGGGGTGTTAGATCAACAGAGTGTGATTAGATGTTTGGCCCCCACCCAGCCACCTCCTGCTCTTGCAAAAGAGCCATAAAATTCAGGATTACAACAAGTGACCAGAATCTGGTTTTTTCACCTCTTCACTACTTGCACGAACAGTGTCCTGGAGCAGCATGCATTATCAAGGGGGGGGAAAGCGTCACCTACTGACAGACAGCTCTTGAAGCCCTTCAGTTATCACCCATAGCCTGCTGCCCAGGTGCTTGTCTGAAAAATCCCAGTTACATCACGACACTGGACTAGATCACATCTCAAAATGGCAGAAAAGACCAAACACCACTGTGGTCTTTGTAAACCTCTGATGAATCAGGCTTCGCTGTGCCAGGTTTCAGATGAAGGCTAAATGTATGTTAAAGGATTTAACTTTCTCCAGATACAAGAAGCTTTATACTACAATGTAAAACACAACAAGATGTGACAACCGACTTCGATGCCTGAACCACTCCTCCAGGAAGGATGCACACAGGAGAGGAAATAGCAACAGTCAGTGGACAGCCTGCCATACTTTTAAATACAGCTTAAAATTCTTATATCACTTATAAAATAAAACCCCATGCCCCGTGCTGCACAGGCACTGTGAAACACATAGGAGTGCATGTGCTGAGGGGTGAGCCCACTGTAGGATCAAAGTTATGACTACTAAACTGATTTCCCTTCTCTTTTTACCACTAAAAGCACATGAAGTAAGAATTAAGTTTGCAGCTTTTTTAGAACTAGTAAGTGAATTATTCAAAGGTGAAGATGCATCTTCAGGTAGCTACAAAGTAGGAATACCTTTTTAAACATTACAGTCTGAGCTACTGTAACTAGCATTACATAGTTTTGTCTTATTTTAAAATTACACTGCACCAAGCATTCACGAAAGGCCAGCCCTCTGTTATCACCTGATGGGGATGTGTTGGGGAAGTCAAAGGAATCATGCTGATCAGAGCTTGATGAGGACCTGTCCTTTGACGTGGTCCTAAAGTAGAAGGAATGTGGCAATTAGAACAGTTTCTTTCTATATAATTTCATTCCTCTGTCAGACACATTTGGTCATTTGCAAAACAAACAGAGATATACCACCGTAGTTAATTTCTTCCACCCAGGGGTTGTGACATCACTGATCCAAAATTTGGCCAGGCTGTTCTAGCAGGCTGAAGAGTTTTCTTTGGAAGACCAAGCAAATTACTATAATCCCCTGCTGCGTTACTGACGTGGCAAAATCTCAAGAGACTGGAACTGGTGACAGAGTGACAACAGGCTTGGGGACAAAGTCTCTTTATATTGATAAACTGGGTGCGCTCAGTACCAGCAGCTGTAACTACTGTTTATTTCCTTTGTTTCTCCTTATTTTTCTTGTATTCAGACAGTATAAATACCAGTAACAGTCAAATAGATTGTTAACCAAGCTGTGGAAAACATAGTTACTATTCGAAAGCAATAAAATATAGCAAAGGTTGAGTTTTGCTTTAACAAAACTTTACAATTGGCAACCTAGTCGTCTGACCTGTATGGATCAGCAATTTGTACCAAAGTCCTAGAACTAAGGAAAAAAACCTGCCAGAACCAGCATTGTGCCTGAATTCAGAAATTCTCTGTGTCAACTCTCAGGTTCCTACGAAAAATACCTTCCCTACAACATTAGCACAACCTTCCCTTGCAGAAAGTAAGCCCTAATATTTTTATATTACCTCCCCAAGACCCAGTTCTAAATTTTTACCCCCACACAGGAAAGACACTAGTTGCATTTAACAATGTGCAGCTTTTCAAAAGGAAGCAACACTTACTTGACACTCAGGTGCTACATACCTGTATTTAGTCCCAGGGAAAGCTGATCCCCAGAACTAGACAGAAGCATTTGAAGCCATTGGCAGCAGGCTGCAATTCGCTGCTCAGAGAAATGCTGGAGAGGGACCTCCTCCAGGCAAGATGACAGAGTTTATTAACACCACAAGCATTGCCATCTCAATTTTTAAGTAAGATGACTACTGGAACGCAAAGAATAGACTTCTGCACCAAGTTCAGATAACAGCAGAGAAGGAAGAGTTTCCTGACTCCTCAGCCAAAATTTTGATACACAGAAAAATACTAAAAGACTCTATCAAACAGTTAAATTGTAAGGATTTTGAGCAAGGCTCTGTTGACCTACCTATGAAGTATTTTTGCCCTTTGAAATCTCAAGTACGTGGTGACTGTCACTCTCCTGCAAGACCTGCTCTATCTCGTTGTCCACTCGGCCTCCCAGGCAGCTGTAACGCTGGCTTAATGACACCTGCGTGGCACAGCAGAACTGGAACTGGCAAACGGCTTCCTGCTGACTGGATCTCAGGAAAAATGGGATAACCTTCATAAATTATCCAGAGGACTTCAATAACAATGGACTAATTGAAAGGAGTAGCTAACATGAATTTGTTAAGAACTAATCATGTCAAAGAAATTACAATTTTCGGGGCAACTTTATTTTAATAAGGCCTTTCAAATGGACCTTCATAAGCAAACTGGTATGGAACAGATGGAGATAAAATGACGAAAATAAGGCAGTTTCCTAGCAGAGTAGGGAAATCCATTCTTTGCTATGCATCTCTGACCCAAGAGTGCTGGAGATGAGATACTGTATTGAAAAGACCTTTCGTTAGTCATGTACATGGCCCTTATATATGGAAATTCAAGAGTAAGTTGAAGCTTTTATTTGGCATATGAAACATACAGGGCTGTACTGTTCCTTCAAATCATTTGAAAGGTAATAGCCCTGTACTAGCTACAGAAAGTCCTGTTTATCTAGTAACACCAAAATCCAAAATACCAGTTAAATACAGAACAGGAAAAATAACTGTGCTTCTTGAGTGGATTAACCTGCTCAGTAAACTATGCAAATTAGAAAAAAAAACCTGGTAGCCTAAAAATAGTTCAGAAGGAAAGTTTTTCAAAAAACCAGTTGCTGTTCCCAGGAACTAGTGCCCCAACTTCATTTCAGAAAAGAGTAAACAAAACTAAAGAGATAAGATTAATAAATCCTCCTGAGATGTGTTGCACACCTTGAGAACTTCCTAATGAACCTGAAGACCTACAACAGAGCGTTTTTCTGGGCAAAACCAACAGCCCTCAAACTGTGCCACTGTTGAAGGATGATATTTCACAGTAGTTGGAATTACTCAGCAGCAGCAATGGAAGATAACACTCAGAAAGCATGTATTGTACCGTTGCGCTTACTTGGAATAAGATTTTGTAATCCTGGACAGGGACCCCCCCATGTAACTTATGAGCACAAATTCAAGGCTGAACAGGGTCACTGTCAAAAACCACAGGGAAAGCCTCAGTGAAGACTGCAAGTTTGCAGAAGCTCCATCAGTTAGAAGATGTAGGGATGGAATCAAATTTGCCCTATTCATCATATCGCCAAAAATCTGAATCCCTAAGGTAATTTCTCAAGAGCTTCTACACGTCCGTCTTAGCTACTTCTCCATTGCTGGTTTAAACTTCAAAAATGAGAACTGGTCAAAGTTAGACAAAAAAGTTTAAAACATGCACACATCAATCAAGATTTCTACTGATCTCAGCGAGTTTTTCTGGGTTTCTGCCTGTACAAATAATACAGAAATATGGCTCTACACTGACACTCTTCCCCATGATACAGATTTCATATACTCTTCTGCTCTAATTGGTACTGTTTATGCAGTCATCTATTAATTTTATTAGTTGATATTCCCAACACGAATGCAGAACATACATATCTTCTCACTCCATTTGTCTCTTCAAAAGCATTGCCTAGTTTTACATAAAAAGTCTTCCTCCGAAAATAATCAGAGGAAAAAATTCCAAGCCTGCTGCAGATATGTTAATTCCAGTGTATGTCTTGGTTATGAAGATTTGCCTTTGATTTGGACACTTGTTTCAAGAAAATTAACATACAACACAGAAATTATCACAGATAAGACAAAGGATGAAATTAATTCTACCATTTCTCTTTTTTTTTTTTTTTTTTCTTCTTTATTTCCAGTCAAAACATTAAAAGTTCTGTGTTACGTGGATTGTAAAATGGGGACTGGTGTCTTTCACACACCAACTACCATTTTCTGTCAGGTAAATTTTGGTACCATCTAAAGCGGCTTTTGCCCTGCAGCATAAAAATTGACAATCACTTTGTTAATGTACTCTGGCTCCTTTGTTGACACACTAAGGGTGTAACCAAGTCAGCTGCAGAGGTTCAGTAGTTTGCAATGGGTTACTGTTTTAAAAAGCCTAGCGTTAAAGTGGGTCTTCCTGTTCTGAAAAATGAAGTTTCAATAATGCTTGAGTCAAATCACACAAAATTATTTCTTGCCAACCAAGCACAGAATTCTGTTCATGTTATTACAATGCCTTATAATTTATCTCAGTAAGCCATGTAGCTGATATTATTAATATTCATGAAAAAATTACAGCAGAGAGAGATGATTCTTTAAATGCTAAAATGCCCCAGCCAGCTACCCCCAGGCAGTGGGTGGTGGCCCCGCAGATCCAGCATTTCCCATCCAGCTGCTCACAGAGATGCAGGAAAGAAACAGCTGTGGCAGAATCCATAGGAGAGGAACTGAAAGGCTTGACAGCCCAGTGTGGGCAAGAGCACTGTTGATTTGATGTTTTGCCAATGTTCATGTTAAGGAATACAAACAAAACAACAAAGAAACAAGCCCTCCCCGCATACGCCTCTGCCCTGGCATGGCTGAGCTCCTCCTGGCCAGGGCACGCACCAGCTGCCTCAGCTGAAGGTGAGCATCTTCAGCTCCAACCAAGTTCAATAAAATCTGTGCAAATAGTAGTTCATGGCCAGTAATTAAATTTATTTGCAAGCTAGATTGCCTGCCAGGCTGTAAATTCACAGTAGATGTGATATGCAACAAAGTTATACACTGTGCATAGCCAGTCATAGGAAAACAGCTTCTTTAAAGGGCTATTTAATTAAAATTTCTAGAATGACAGAAATTATTTGATTTTCCATAAATACTTTGCTCAGATAATAACATAGATATATTTTATATTTATATTTTGCTCAGATAAAAATATTTACCTCTCAGAATCACAAGACTGTTTGCTATTAAGAATCACTATCTTTTAGCTCTAATTGGTAGTGTTTCTGCAGTAACCTACCACCACTATTTTGTGCTTTTAAAGGCAACAATTGAGAAAATATAAGCACACACTTTCATAACAACGCGAAGGATGTTTTAAGCAGTGCTGAATTGTACAAGAGCACTAAGGCCAGGACTGACATACAACATCCACAGGACCTAAGGGCCACTGTGCTCCACAGTTGGAGCAGATGAAAACGTCCTCTCCGGACACCACCACGGTGAAAGCAAGGCTTGGATACAAGAACTTGAGATGAGACAGAATATATACAAAAGTCTTCTGCTACAAAGTTATACTTCTAACATTAGCATTACAACTGTATATTATTGAGGGAGACATGGAGACCTCAGATACAAACTAAGGTGCAACATCCAGATTTATTCTTCAGCTCTGTTTCCATCCAGCTACAAACACGCAGGGGACCTTGGTGCATCTCACATCCTGTACACTGGAGAAAGGTGTCAGATGCAGAGGCTAGTAACAAGTACCTCTCACTAGTACACACCCTTATAGTGTCCTCTCCACAGCACATCTTAACAAATTATTTTCCACCCCTTCAAAAATTAGGGTTCCATAGACTTATGTTCAGAGGTGCTGAACATGACCTTGGCAAGAATCCACATAAATCTCTAAGAGCCAAAATAATCTTAACAGCCACACAGGCAGAACTACAGAAAGTTGCATAAGAACTGAATACCCTTCTCTGCACTGGGAATAGGACTTCCATTTAGACCAATGTATAAGACTGTTGACCTCTTTCGTTCATAATTATAAAACCTTCATACTCAAATATGAATTTTCTGTGAGATCACAGCCTTTGAAATCACTGCTCTTCTCACAAGTGTTTTCCAACTCACACTCAGACCAGTTCCCCTTAATGCTTGTTCTCTATTCACCTTAACTAACCTCTTCAAAAGGCAAGTTAATATTGTTCTCCCTTGGAGTTGCACCTTCTCATGTGGTATTTTTTCGCATTGCCAAGAAAGAAGGGTTTGAATTTTAAAGCTCACCAATGCCCATTCTGATCACATACCAGCTCTTCTTTGTTCATTTTTCCCTTCAGCATTTAATGCTCTTATTTGTCACATGATGACAACGCAATAAACATTTCTGTCTACAGCAAGCAATATTTCACCATATCCACTATGCTCCCAAGTTAAAATTCAAGATAAAAACCACACACACGCACATCTATGAAATATGTGCATGCACATCCATTGAGTCCACATGGTTGCCACTCATCCAAAGGAGCAAATTTTTATAGAACTCCAGTGATGACAACCATGTGCAACTGGGTACCTATGGGGGAAGCAAAAGAAACTTACAATTCATAAAGATGAGACTTGACTTTGAGGTATGTTGTTTTGAGACCTGGTTGTGACAGAACTTGAAAATTTTGCTCTGAATGTCTACCTTTGCGCAACAACTCTTCTTGGCAGAACTAATTATTTTCCGTTAGTGAATTATTTACTAATTTCTGCAACAGAAATATTTTAAACTGCTCCCTTTCGGATGCTCTATCTTCTCTGTTTTCCCTGTATTTCTCTAGCTTCTCTCGTTAAGTACTCTCAAAATCTGAATCATAGATTTTTGCCAGTCACAGGGATTAGGAAATAGTTATACATGTGGGCATGGTTTTGGCTCTATGAGACTCCTGGAAATCTTTCCCTCTGCGAAAAGCATACAGTTTTGAAGAAGGCTTACCTTGGACTAATTCAGTGAAGGTGATCAAACTGAGCTGGTATGAATTCGACCTCCAAAGCTGCTACCGGTTTCTCGTATGATTCTGGTGCTAATTCATAACAAATTCAGCTCAGCACTGCTGTGTCCTGCTTCAGCAAAGCATTTAGGTTGGTGTGTAACCCTGCTGTGGTTTCAGGCTGAGACTAAGACTTGACATTTTGCTAAGCCACAACCCCACGCTCCGTCACCAAATTCTTCACCTTGGAAATGAAAACATTGCTTCCTTTCTGACACCCTTTGGAAGACCTGAAACATGGTTTGGACATTTCTGTGGAAGTACAGAGCACATATTTTACAACAACGGTTTTAAATGGCACAAGATCCTAAAGTAGGTGAGCTGCGGAAATCTCTTGAACCACATCGCCTTCAGGAAAAAAACCACACACACTGTCCCCACCAAACACATATTTTAGGAAAGCTGTTAGTTATTTCTCAACATTTCTTGGTCTTCCATATTTGTAACTTTCATTACAGCTATCCAAAGCCAATCCCTCTACCGCTTGTCTGCAAATAACAACCAAAATCAGCATTGTTCATACTTCACTACAAAAGCCACTACCAAAGAACAGTTTATCTCCAAAGTACACTTTAAAAACAGCACTACTCACGCTAAAATGGCACAGCAAAATCACTTAACTATCATTTTACCAAAGGGAATTAAAAGATAGCAGCCTGAGACTTAAGAAAAGTCTCAGTGACATAGTATTCTTTAAACATGGTGTGATTAGCAGGTTACCCTTTCTTAATATTCTCAGCATCTTCAACAACACATTTCTGAGGTAACATACACACATAAATGCATGTCAATTGAGCTACCAGGGAATATTTAAATAAATGTAGCTAAACTGATACAAGCCCTTCTGAAAACTCTCTCAGGGCTTTTAAATATGAATTACTTTTTTTTTTTTTTTTTTTTTATGTAAACCATGAGAATTAAATACGTATAGGGTTTCTAGTAAATACACAAATGCAAACACAGAGTAAACAATAAGAAACTGAAAAGTCATGCCTAAGCTACTCCGAACAATAACACCTTGCCAGCTGTAATACAGAAACACGGAAAACTAGTGACCCCGAGAAAGAACTAGTTACATTTCAAACCATCTACTCATTAAATACCAACAGAAATATAATATTACGCTGTGTTGTAAGCTTCCTCTTTTTAAAGCAGCAGCCCAAATTAAGTCAAATGCTATTTGCCCAGCATATCATCAGATAAAGCCCCAGCTGACTTAATGAAGCAGTATTGAAATTCTATCGCTCATTATGAAGGAGCTGAAACTCTAGACCTGCCCCAGACACAGCCACCTCTTCTAAACAGGAGAAAGAGATTTTGAAAAATAGCAAGCAGTAGCGTTCTGAATACTGTGAGTCCAAAGAACAACTTGAAATGTAATACCAAATGCAGAAAAACATGCACCTGAATGAAAACAGATTATATGATCCCTCTTTTCTGAGAAGATTTTCTGGAGGTGGCCTGGCCTTGGCAGGCACAGAGAACAGAGGAACACGCACCAGCATCTCAACGGCCACGAGTGCCGCGCAGCAGGCATGTGGTTTTAGGGCTCTACTCAAATGAACTTGGCTTAATTTAATTTTTCTATTCACCCCAGTTTTTCTCTCCTGCATATCAAAATCCAAAATAAAGTACTCAATAGAAAGAAAGAGAGGCTACATAATTTGAAAGAAATTCTAAAAGACGGACTTTCCACAATTACATTGATTTTCCACTTTTTAGGCCCGCGAAGATTGGATTTTGCAAATCTGTGACAGAAATACAAGTACTGTGTTGAGGTACATCTGAACAGACTTTTTGCAAAGAGAAGCAGGACTGTGTTAGGGAGCGACTGTGCCTAGAAAATGACCAGTGCAGTAGGAATGTATTTCAAATGCTACTAGTATACCTCAACACACAAAAAAAAAAACGTGGGGGGAAAATTATGGGCAACTTTGACCCTCAGAGTGAGGGGGAGGCAGGGGGAAATCTCTTGGTGAAGTATTTCTGATAGACTGAGGAAAACAGAACAATAAAGACTGGCAAGCGTATCCTGTCAAGCAAAAGTAGGAAAGGAGGACGACCTCAGCTGTATTGGGTTATAGCATGGATCAAGGCCTTTATCTCAAGTGGTTGACCTACAAAGATATTTCCTTTTGATGCTATCCAGACTCAACAGACGTGAATGAATGAGGTTTCCTGATAAATCTGAAAATAAATAAAGCACTCTATTGCCTATGATGGCTGCACACAGCCAGAACAAAAAGAACAATAGGTCTTTTAGTGCTCTAATCTTTTTGTTCCCAGAAGATTTCTGACTTCACACATGCAGGGTGCCTTTGGTCCTCAGATCCAGCCTCCTGACAGGGCAACACATCACCCACTCCTAGCCACAGATTTCTCTAACTCCATGCTAAAACAGAGAACTTGTCCCTATGCTCTTAGCAGAGTGTGCCTCCAAAACCTCAATTACTCAAGCGGTTAAAACCAGTGTAACTTCAGGCCTAAATCTAATCACAGAAAATCTATATCAATTTTCTGTTTGTGCCAACATTTTCATCTCTTACAAAACAAGCTCCTTTTCCCAAGCCTCCTCATTGGCCTTTTCTGCCCTGTTCCAATCTGAGATCATCTTTGTAAAGTCTGGGTTATCAAATTTTGCATGTTATTACAGATGAGATGTCAGCAGTGTTTTATACAACACCACTGACATTCACCATCTCTACTGAAAAGACTATACTTGATATTATCATATAATTGCTTTTTTATGGCTATACCAAATCTGTGGCTTATCTTTATCCTGCCGTCAACTATATTACATCAGGGTCCTCCTCACCTTAGACTTCCAAAACGTCAAGATCCAAGACAGCAGCAGAAATTTTTATGAGGTCACAACTGCATGACGCGGTATTTTATACTAGTACCTCTTCTATAACATCTCTTGAGCACTATTCATTCTTACCATGTTCCACCCTTCTCAGTCCTGCAGATTTAATCAGGAAGTTCCTATTTCTAGCATCAAAATGAAATTGTTTCCAAAAATTAAACTCGGAGGATGTCAGTCTTCTGGTTCAGCCTTATCTGTCAGATTCCCTTCAAATGCAACTCACGAGCATCTCTGCTTCAGCCAAGTCCTTACTGCCAAGATGGCAAGTGAGTTCTACCCAGACTCAGCAAAAATGTTAAGACTAAACATGAAAGCATAGATGTTTCAGTGCTTTACCTGAATATCTAGCCAAAGGGGTTATAGACAGAGCTGGCTGGGAATTTCCCCATCAAAGGCAGCCCACTTATATTGATTTTACTCAAACAACGGCAAATCTTGCTCTTTTCCTTCCTATCTCCTATGGTGGTTGTTCAGCCCAGGTGCCTACAGTTCCTGCCTTCAGGCTACTCTCTTTTGGCTGTTTGGAGTCCTGAGAATCTTTATTTCCAAAACTGGAGGTCAACCCAGACAGTTCCTGCTCGCTCTCAGTCACTAACTGCCAGAAGGAAACAAGAGCTTTGAGTTCCCAGATCAAAAGTCTTCTGAAAATTAACTACACAAAACACTGGGGGTTTTATTTCTTCTTTATATTCTAAAACAAAATGAGGTATTTTTAAAATATATAATTGCAACAGAACATAAATTCTGATAATTAGTGAGAATGTTAGAGATGTAAAATTACTCATAGGCTATCCCTGTGACAGCACAGCACTGAATGACAGGTGGTCTCATCTGTGACAGTCTGCAACTTTTTTCTGTCCCTTCTGCACTAACTGTTTAGGATAATAAAAAACATTTCTTCAAGCCAGTTGTAGCTGGAGGCCCTGCCCTAGCAGCTGAGAGTGCTCTGCAGTTTGTCCTGCATAAAAGATTAACTCTGAAGCCTTGAAGAGGTGAGAGAAACCACACATACATTTTTAATACCCTATCTGCTCACGTCCCTGAAACCCAAGAACGCTTTTCATTCCCTGCTGGAAGCTCACTGCTTTCTATGAACAGTTGATATACATGCCAAGAGGAACGTGAGCAATTAAGCCCTTATCCCAAAATATGTTTGAAAACCAATCCACAACTTGGTATCCTGTGCAAGTGCTCAGCATCATATTAGATTAATCCCTGATTTTAGACACAGAGTAAAAATTTAAGTAACAAAAGCCATCACACTGTTCTGTCTCCTTGGCAATTCCGCCTTGTTAACACAACTATTGCAAAATGGAAAGCACCTACATCTTGTTTTAAGAGGAAATCTTTAACATTACGCTGTTACCAGAGACATATCCATTATACAAACCAAATGACTTAACGCTGCTAATAGTTTAACTCTTGTTTCTGTACATATCAGGATCACTAAAGAACAATTAAGCATAATGTCTAAATGTTACGTCTATGTTTCTTGTACTCAGAATGAATGCTGAACTCTTCCCAACTAGTGTGCTTTATATGAATGACACAAAATGTCATTATCTATATAAAAATGCGTACATCAGCACATGGCATCAAATATGCAGAAATTAGCAGAGATCTCACATTTATAAAGGTCGACTTATAAAGACTGGGGATGAGGTGGGGGAAGGGAAAACGTCTTCTACAAAAGACTGAAAAGGTGAGCGGGGAAGCTGCGGCTGCGTGGAGGAGCTGCTGCTCATTAATCTTGGCAGTGCGGCTGCCGATGCCCAGACCGCTACCACCTGCTGTTATGCCTGCCCTCAGGAAGCCCAGCACCTGCACAGGGGTAACAATATGACTGGCATAAGGACAAAAGCTTGAATAAATTCTGAACTAAATACTTGGCTAGCAGCCGAGTCAAGCAAGACAGAGATTTTAGGCATATTCTTTAAAAATATCAAGAGAAGAGATGAAGGAAAGGGGGTGATAAATCATATTTTCAAAATTACACCTACAGAACAGAGAGATGCTGACAAAAAGCCCATATTTGTTAGAAACAGACGCAATTCTCTTCCAAGAGTTGATCCTTTTTGGATTTCAAGTTATGTTCCTAAAAACCTTCCCATAATTTTTTCTTCTGTGGGTCTGCATTTTATTTCACTGAAATTATATTACGTGCCAGCAATCCAATTCTGAAACCTCGGCAGTGAGTAAATTTCCCAGAGGCTACAGAAACATTTCTTCATTTAGAACAGCTGAAGAAATATTTCTTTATTCGAGCAGACACATACATTGAAGACATTTAACAACTCAAGAAAAAATTCACTGAGCACTACACGGAGTGACATGTTGCATGGCTGGAGTGGACAAAGGTCTTCAGCAATCATTTGAACCTAGTCTGCAGCCAAACCTAAAGATTATGTCAACTTTAACAGATGCTGAATAAGATCAATGTAAAGAAAGTAGGTTTCTTTTACCTCTGTTCTGAAATGTTTTATAAGGCAAAATTTAATTAAAATGGAATTTTAGAATTTTGTCCAGCAAGACCTGTGAGTTACAGAACAAATATTTATAGTTGTATTCATGAGACCAAAACCGAAACAATGCTTTTAAAAAGAAATTTGAAAGAGGGAAGGAATCACACTTTGACATTTCCTGCTAAGGTCTCGAGAGTTTTTTGAAACACACTGAAACATCCACTCTCTTTGCTGCTCTGACAACAAAGACTGCAGCATGAGTTTTGGCATACAAGCAAAATTCGTAAATGGCAGCATCCTCTCCAGAATAACTATTTACTCATTTGCAAGTAAAGTTACTGGTACAGCAATTTGTTTGCCTAGAAGTGTTTTCCATTCCTTACAATCACACTGGGTACCACTGCCCCTGAATAATCCCTGTCACTATTTGTAAGGGTTTTCCATACCTGGAATTTTCTTTGTAGTTTTCTTTTTCTTCTGTATCAGAACCTCACTCTGCGAAGGCAGCCCCTGGGTCCTCTCCTCACCTAATTAGCTCACCTAATGCTAGCGACTGCCTTCACACAGCATTGCCCTTCCCACTACCCTCAACTACAGCCAACATCAGATTGAAATTCTGGACACGGACCACAGGAAAACTTGCCAGAGCTACAATAAACCCTCAGCCTTATTCTCTGTTAGCACAAGCATCCAATAACATCATCCATATCCCTCGACATTACTCCTGTAATGAGAGAAGCTCATTGTCTTTCTTAAAATGAAATGTCTGTCATAAGTGAAGCTGTTGCAAAAGCTTCTCACAATTAATGTGCCCTCCCTGTTGCCCTTGGAGCACTAGTTATGTACCACATTTTAGATTATCCTTGAGACTGCAATATCTGTACACCAAAAACTCTGATGAAGGCTTTCAGCAATGCAGAACAGCGTAACGATTTTGCTGAAGTCACTTTCTGACTGTGTGAAACAGACTCCTCAAACCAGTCAACACTAAACCTTTCCTAGGTCTGACATAACAGGGCAGCATCAGGATTTTCAAATTTAGGTGCAATAAGTAGGCAACTCAGTTCCTGTTTTGGAAATAATCACACAGCCTGATTTTCCTAAAATTCATCCTTATTTCCAGCAACACTGGGAGGCTTACAGGAAACTTGTGAAACAGAACCCTGCAGGTTATAACAGGGGAATCTAATAAAGACTTTTAACTAAGTTTATTTTACCACTCATACTTATTTTGTTACAAATTTCATTCACTTGCAGTCTTACACTCCGATCTCCACAAGCACCAAGGTGGGTGTGCATGAGCAGTCAGGATAGCATCACCCGCAACACAGAGGACAAGGGAGGGCAGCTACTGATTTCTCACCGCCTCTGGAGTTGTTTATTGGTGGCAGTGAACAAGTTTTGGAGAGATCATTTAAACCCATTAGATGTCAAACAGTTGTCACAGGGTGGTAAGAATCTTGCTTACTTCACCTTCCATAAATCTAAGTCAAAGCACTGCTGCTTGTTGTCTGTTTTTCCTTTTTTCTGTCTAAAATATAAGTCTGTTGTCCTGGTGGGCTAAAAGGAAAAGAAGAGCAGGCATGATTTGCAGCAACTCTTTTGCTGTCCTCCAGTGGATGGATGCAGGGTCTTCAGGGGCCAAGTGATCTTTGTTGCAGTGGGCTTTCCATAGCACAGTCCTTCTGGCATGGACTTAAACAGCACGTTTTTCCATCTTGCTGCATTACCAGCAAAGGCTACTCTTTGCACCCTTATTTTCTTGTCCCAGTTGTTTCTGGTCTTTACCACCACATCCCTGTAATGTTTCCATTGACATTTCATTCATGCTAATCTCAAAGTTATCACATCATGCTAATCTTAACGTTTGTTATGAATTTATACAGACATTCCTTACCGCTGGAAAAACTAATTGTTCACATATTGATCTCAGTGCCAATAATTAAGATGATGATACTACACTAGGCAATAAAAGAACTGAATTTCCAGCAAAATAATGGCTCATCTAGTCAACGTGCTTGCTTGTACCTAATTCCAGCTTTCTTCTCACCGATTATTAACCAGAGCTCCAGCAATCTTCAGTAAAATTCTGCTACTGATATATCTTACAAGTGTAATAATGCCTTCAAAAAGGAACAAGATGCTTCAGTGCCACATGTGACAGAACACTGAGGTATGCTTCACTATGGACTAAAGCAGGGGAAATATATCCCTGAGTCTTGACAATGGCATAAAGCGAAACACAAAAGAATTGACGATAGGCAGTCAGAAGTGAGAGCTGCTGTTTGATGTACTGTTCTTACAAAAAAAAAAAAAAAAAAAAAAAAAAAAAACCC
>JAVJGI010000001.1:22797041-22807528 GCA_035590275.1 Ibycter americanus
TTTTTTTTAAAAAAAAAAAAAAAAAAAAAAAAAGTGAAAATAATCAGCTCTCCGCAGAACAAATTGTTTTAATGCCATCTGGAATAAATAATCCACCCAGACATCTCACTACCTCAAGGCAATAAGCGATGGACTTATTCAACCCTTGCTACTGAGATACAGGTAGGTAATAGCCGAGTACTGCTTTTCTACTTATAAGGTGAATTCACGTGCTTCAGTACGAAAAATATCTGTATGTTCCTACAGGTATCTGTTTGCTGAATTTTATGGCACAAGGTGGGAAATGGACTGGGTATTATATGTTTCCCACAAACATCAATATATACTGATGGTGGTCATTAGTATTGCAATAAAAGCATCCAAATAATTTCACTAGGTAACAAGGAAAAATTTTCCAAACAAGGATTAAAGACTTAGCCCCAGAATGTATCAATCCAAGCTCATAATTATATTGAGAATTAGCCCTAATTCAGCTATTAATGTAGCTACATGCCATAAACGTCAAGGGTAAACAAGGAAATATTCAACTCATCCCTGATGGGCTGAATCTCAAAGCCATGAAAAGGCAGCCAAAATTACTGAAGGCAGTAAAATTACTTAAGTCAAGTGAAATCCTTCCATTAACTTCAGCAAGCTTTGACTCAGGCTTTAAAAATGAGTTGCAGATTTTGTCTGAATGCAGCTAAGATAAAGCTCTGCTTTCCAGGGCACATCTCAAGATATTAATGTTAGAATCAACCTGAATGAGCCCCCGAATACTTCGTGTAACCTCTGAGAAAAGACCTTGAGCTCAGAAGGTCTTCAGATGAAAAGGACAGGGCACAGAAAGCAAAGAGAAGGGGTGGGGTTTTAAAAAGTGGGGGTGTGGCGAACAGAGGCCCCCGAAGCTGGTCCACGGCAGTGGAAGAGAGGCAGGAGAACAGGATCGCTGGATTCTCAACCTTGCTCTGGCACTTGCGCCTGAGGCTGCCCCTGGCAAACCACTGCAAAGCAACTGACTACAGCACAAAGCAGCAATACCAATTTTATTCTGTAAAGCATATTAGCTACAATGATGAAAAATGCTATTTGTGAAAATTACTGTATATTAATATCCCCATTATTAGAATGGCAGCCCAATCTTTGTTGGTTGAACCATGCATTACAGTAATGTAAATCACACTCATTTCATTTGTATTGCTACAAATCACATTTTAGACAGAAAAAAGCACCAAATAATTATGTGCTTTTCATACTGTTCCAAATAAAGGTTTTTTATAAGTACATAATAGTGAAAAAGACCCAGAATTTTCTCTCTGATGATCTAGTCAAGCACTGAAACTGTCACAAAAGAAACGGCTCCACCTTCTCTCCCATTCTGCTGTATAAATACGAGCCAGACTGTATTATTTCTGTTCAGAGGTAGCAACTGGTTTATAACAATAATTTCTAGGAAAGGCATGTTGTACATCAGTATCCTAATTGCTGTCAACTATATTTCACATGGGCCACACTCCTAAGCTCACACTGCAAAGGAACAATCTTGCATTTTAAAAGTCTACATTAGTGCATAATGAGTTCATGGCAGCTGTTTTACAATTGAAAGCCATCGCCTGCTGCTTCTGCCGGTGATGTTGCTGTGAAAAAAAGCAGTTAGGCTGAAGACCAGGGGGGAGAGAGGCGTGTACAAATACATGGCATTAAATATAATTAACCGTAAGTCTCCACACGCTTCTACCTCCAAACACAATCACAGTGACTGCAAGCTCTGCAAGTGCCACGGCTTCCTTGGAAAACACCTTCTGCACCATTAGAAGAAGTTAATTAAAAATAAATGCAACAACAAAAGCTGTGCTCATCTTTCAGGCAGCGAGCACAAGATAGAGGAGGAAAATACTGACACCTTTCCTCCCCAGCTCTGAAGTGCACCAAAGGAAATGTGTAACAACTCTACACTTCAAGTGTTTAACTTGCATTTAACACAAAATAACACAGTATCAGTAGTTCCAGTGGCTGAGTGGAAGGCCATGATCTCTAACCGGAGCAGTAAGTCTTTGGCAGGGCAGTGACCTTTAGACAAGGCGCAGAACACGTTCCCTGTCTTTCTCTTTTCACTTGTTTTTGTGAATACTGTAGTCATCACTCTCTCTTCAGCGTGAGTAAAGCAGTTAAAGCATAAATGGAAATGCCAGCTCATAAAGCGTCTTTCTTCAGTGTTTCAAAGCTAATGAGCATGAATCATAGATTGATTGGAAAATCTGTGCCTATTCCAGCACTTCTGTTTTCTGATATTCACCACGCTCTGCTCTGTTGCATAGGTACACAGCAACAAGAGCCCAGATCCTCAGCTGATGAAAGCTGGCAGAGCTGCTGCTGGCTGTAACAAACCTACGCCGACATCCAGCAGAGACTATGGCCCGCTGTGTTCCGTTGCCACGCACCAGAAAAAAACATGCACAAACAGGCTGAGATATGGCATAACAACACAAACCCAAATACATACATACACACACAACCCATAGCCCACTTCTCCTGATGTTTATGCCTATTCATTCATTTTTTGATTGGATCACAGCAATGCATCTACCAGGAGAGTCAGATGAGGTTTCTAATGGTTTGCATGATGAATAACTGCCACTGTTTCTTGACATTTATATGTTGACATCTGCTCTCTGATACAGAAAGCTGCCAGATGTATTGGATATTTAAAACGGTAAAAAAAAAAGAGGAACTAGCAGAGTCTTTTAGTCGCAGGAAAGCAGAACAATTTTTAATACAGTAAGAAACAAACTAGGTTCAGAATCACATCTTCTATAGAAGGGTATAAATTGCTTATAAACTTCATCAGTTCACACTGTTCATTTATGTATTTCAAAACTATCACCAGTGTTCTTCACTGCCTCAACTACATTGACACATACTTCAAACTCTGCCTTATAAAGAAAACCCAGTAGTGGAACAAATAGCAGATTTAATTATCAAGAAGCTAAATTGTTGCAGGTATCTGTGCATTCCTGATGCCAGTTTAAATCCATACATTCTGTTTACTCAGATCCAATATATATATATAAACGCATGCCATCCAAGAATGGATGAAACAAAAGCAGCCAATTGCTTCTGAAATACTTTGCCTGTGGCAGAAACCTATATGTTGTTTAACCTAGAAAAATCATTTCAAACGGCAATTATTGCCATTTACTCTATCGTTTCCTTAGGAGCCGAGACTGTTCTCCAGAGAGCACTTCATTCATGGACGAAATTTCTATGTGTGTGTGTGTGTGTGTGAGCTCAACTGAAAGAAAATACTAGCAGGTTACAAATTGTTTACCTGCATGTAACCCAACTGCAGGCTAGATGGAAGCAGCCACAGTAAAGGTGAGATCATACGGGTAGACATTTACCTTCACTCCCTAAACTGCTGTGTGCTCCAGGAACATTGTTATTTCAAGGAGGGTTGGGCAAGACTAATCAATGCCCACACATTTGACCTGCAACGCCTGTAAGGACGTGCTGCCTTTTTGTTTAAAAGGCAAAGACGTAATGCTACATTTCCATCCTCCAAAATCACACTTACAAGAGAGAGAGATTTATTTGAAAAATTAATTACATGTATTTTCAGCTACAAATTGTTTACAAAAAAGTGATCTGAAGCACTTCACTGCCTCTCCCATGCAATTTTAGAAACTACTCTGAGGGAACCTCAAGCACTGGCCCATGTCCATCTGCTTTCTACTTTCTAAAAGAATTTTTCCCTCCTGTATTTGGTGCCAGAGCACAATGAAATCAAGTAGAAATAAATGAGAGAGTGCAAAATTACTAGGATCACACTAAACAAATAACAGTACAGCAAGTTTCTACTGAAAACGAAGTATGGAAATCATTATTCCTACACAGTGTAAGAATAATAATAGTAAGCTCAAACTTTCAGCTCAGCAATTTCTGTCACCAAGAAAAAAATCAACCAACTTAATCAGCTAGGAAAGATTTTGAAATAATTAATTCCTGCAAATAAATGAGGATGTAAGAGCCCCTAGTCATCTTATTATTTTCTTGGCCTCCCTCTGTTCCTTGCATTTCAGAGCTCCAGGGCTCCCAGCGTCTAGTCTAAATATCTATGTGCCGCATATGTCAGCCTCAATTTGTAGAGTGGAAAAAAATTTCCTAGCCAGAAATGCCATCTAAAGCAACAACACAGCATGCCCAGCGGAGGCAGGGACACAGAGCTGCAAAACCCATGGCATCTCTGATAGGGATAGGCAGGTAGGAGAGGTAGAGAATGTGAGAGGCACTGATACACCCCCCAGACTGCTGCTCAAGTCAGCCAAATAGCCAAGCGTCGTGCACACATCTCACTAAATGGACACTGCCTGAAGAGAGAAATGGTCCAGTGTTGGCTCCATAGGTAAGATTTTAAAAAGCAAACCAAACCAAACAACAAAAGAAAAAAAATCTACAGAAGACCAAACAGAACACTCACTACGGATATATTGATGAGTACCAGGCCTTCTCACCAACTTATCTTGTTGCTAAAACCCTTCTCCCAGATGCTCTTCCATCATACACAGGCTGCAGCACAACCAGCAGGAGGGGAAGCAGAAAGAGTGCATGTGGCTGCCTCCAGCATGGACCCCAGTGTCCCCAGAGCACCGGGACAGGCAGCTTTCAGCTGCTGCCTGAAAGCCCAGCTCAGCCTGGGTCACTGCTGGCCTGCAGGAACGTGTGACGAGGCTGCGAGATGTGCGAATGCGATACAATATGTGCAATACTTGACAGCCCCAGGCATCCTGCAGGGAGAAAGGGAAGCTGGCTAGGGATAAAGGGACTCACTTCTCTGACTCAATTGATGTTTGCCAAACATTAGTGAAAATGAGCAAGAGCTGAGAATGATAAATCAGGAGCCCAGAACACGTGGCAGGTGGATGCAGGCTCAACACATCACACAGTTCTGTATAAAATTCACCGCTCTTACCCAAATTATTTCCTCCTTGTTATCTTCACATTGTTTAATCTGTGAAATTTAGCCCTTGCAGAAATCTGCTAATATGCTAAAATAACTCCATCCCTTTATAGATTCCTATTACTCTATAAAAAAACCACATTCTGAAAAGCACTATGTATATTAACTTGAAAGTCCACAATGAATAAATGCAACCTTATAAGTAGTTGTGTCAATTCTAAGACTTGTTCATTGCTTATTCCATCAATACAACAGAGCACAATAACGCTTGAAGTGATCCTGTTACACTAGAACATAAAGACCTTGAAAAGCCAGGTTCAGCCGCGCTGCTAATATCACATGCTCTCTCCATCTTACACGCTTTATAACGCTAGAAAAACAATCACAGCGACAACACAAAATGCGATAATCCGGATGTTCAGCTATATTGCCCATCATTATTTTCCGTGTCTCATTGCTGTAAGTAAATGGAAATTATTTCTCTAGAGTGTCAGCCACCACGGGGCTGCCATGAGAGAAGCAAAGGACGTTGTGCTGATGCAACCATCAGAAGTGATGGTTGCTTTGTGGCAACTAATAACATAGAGATAAGGCACTTCATCTCATAATGGAATAAACACACATCATTTTTGTTTTGTCACCACCACGCATAGCAACTAAAGCTAGAGGGAACAGGCAAGGAAAGAGAGAAGAAAAAAGACGTCGAAGCCATTTCTAGTTATGATGTTAGTTATATACCTGACACAAAATGTGTTGGAAGTCTTGCGATCGGAAGAAAAGGCAAAGGGAACAAGCACCTAATCTCAATAATGCAAGAATATCAGTGGAGTTGCATCAGATTTACGATAGTGCAAACCACATTGAAATGTAGTGCAGGCATTTAGAAATGTGTCTCATTTTACCTTTAAAAGTCTCTTTACAAACTTGTCTGTTACCTCTATGACCTAAAGTTTGTCGTCATCTCCATCCATTCTCTTCTTTCCAGAGCAAACGCTAGTGCCATTTCTCTGCTTCTTTACTTTCATGTAAATTGGACTAACTCAGCTAAAAGCAGAACAGTTCCAGTCCTCCAGAACTGGTTCAGCTGAAAGAAGAATAAAATCTTCCAGACTTACAGAGGCTATGTTACTAGTAAAATTAACAATATCAAACACTGATGAGTTGGGTTAACTTATAACTACTGCTTTTGATTTGTGATAAAGCCTTTTAGATAGCCTAGTCCTGAATGGAAAAAAAAAGACTGTGGTTTTCCTCATTAGCTCTTTCTGCCTGTTCAATTTACTGAGTACCATCTGAAGGAAAATTTTTCTTCTAAAGCTAGAGGATGTGATCTCTCTTAGAAGAGGATGCATACTCTGGTTTCATATCAGTTGGCTCTTCAGTGTTGCCACAGCTATTTGTCTGTCACCAGCAATAATGGCAAAGTGAGGGAAATAGCAGTAACTAGAGAAGGCTAAGTGGGACTTCACAAGTGTGAAATGAGGGCACTTTAGAGGAAACGCCACTCAGCAGATGGGAACTGCTGTCATACAAACCCCCATACTGATTTCAGGGAGAGATGGACACTGGTTCAAATTTTTCTTCCGGTGGCATTCAATTTTCCACTAAAATTAGTAGCTGGAAGAGTGAAATAACCAAGTAAACAAACATTTCAAAATACTTAAAAAGCCATATTTACCACCAATTGAACTGTTCTGTAAATGGCATCATTACGGCACTGTAAATGACATAGGTGAAAATACAGGAAGGAACATGGGAGTGGAGGGACCTCCTTCAGTTGACTCCAGTCCAGTGATACGTTTGAGAAATCATCTCTTTCATAATTAATCAAGTTTCTTTTGGCTCTTTACCTGATTAAACCTATTAGAAGGTTGCTGAAGAGCCTCACTTCCCTTTGCCCTCAGATAGCCTTTTGCTTTAGCTCACCAAAGCAAATCTTGTAGTTTTTGCATAAGACAGGCTCTCTCTTCTTAGCAATCCTTCTCTGCATGTTTTGTGTCCATTTGGATTCTTGTTCTTGAATGCAGGTATTGCTTGTATTCCAGAATGGGTCTCAATTACCTTATGCATGGAATGAGTAGTCTTAAGTAATCAAAATTAATTAAAAGCATTAGCTTGTACACTTAATGATTCCATTAACAAGTATACAGCTTCCACTGGAAGTACCTCACATAATACATCCAACTTAATTTTTTCCATAGATACATTTAAAACAGGAGATAATGCTTAGGGTTAGGAAAAGTAGTATTATTTCTCTTCCTTTAAATCAGCATTAGAACTTCCCTGAAGCCTTTTATAGTACGAGCCTGACTGCAAGCTTTTAATTTCTCTTAAAGAATACAAGTGACAAGACTGAAAATCTGCAATAAGCTAAAATGGATTGGTTTTGCATCAATCCATCAATGGTGTGTGCTTTATGATCAGTGGAGTAAGAACCTGTGGTTTCTGGAAACCCCTTTCCCATCAGTTTTTAGTACTAGATATATGAATACACTTCATTTTCTACATGATGACCAACAGTAGTTGGTTTTAATCTGAAACACTCTATAATGAAAAAAACATCCTTGAGAGGAATTACAGGCATTTGGTACTTGGACACTTCACAATATACTTGGCAAAATGCTGAAGGAGGTCTCAAAAAAAATAAAGTACCACACATCCATATTCACTTGCTATGCTATCCCTTCAACACAAGTGGTATGTTGGCTACCAAGATGAGAGGGCCAACACACATGCTGCTCTCCCTGGGTTTCCACACAGTTACACCAGCAACACAATGAGGCTGTTCTGTTCACTTCTGTCTCCAGCAGAACGCATCCCATGATCTCTGATGCTAGAACTGTATGAACACAGAAACTTAGCATGATTTTTTCCCCCAAGAACACAAATTTCATCATATCCCAGTTATGTGGAGGTGAAGTACTACAGGCAATCCAGATGCAACCCTACCACTGGATTCACAAACCTAATAAGGCAGCCCACTAACTCAGCAGCACGCACAAAGCCAAACATCACCACAAGCATTAAATTCAGTATTAGCTGGACAGAAATTTTCTCCATTTCACAGAAGTTTTGCGTTTTGACATCCTGTATTAGGATGAAACTGAAGCCTCTTCATTTTGAAGTGCATGTGCATTAAAAACAAAAACCTGGGGTACTGCTGAAAATTAGAGAAAACCCTACATTGCTTCATAGCTAGGACACCCTCCTGGAATATAGAATATCCAGCTGAATGCTGTATCCAAGATGTGTTTCTCTCTGTCTCTCCCAATAAATACATAGATCAAACTCATCTGGCTCAATTAATATTTAATTAACCACATAAAAGGGATCAACTTCCACAGAACAGATAGAGGGCATGTTGGATGGCGCAATGCAGCTTCGTTCAGCAAAAGTAGTTCAGGACCTGAAAACAGGCTACATTACTTTTGATTTTGGAGGTCTTGCACATGGCACTTTCATTTCTGTTCCCAAAATTGCGTCTACCTAGTCAAAACACAGGGGAATTCAATCTGGAATTCTTGTACTCTTGGCTATTCACTATGTCTCTTTCTTATCAAAAAAATTATCTATTTTTAGGTTTTAAGAAAATAATTCTTGGAAGTTAAAAAGGAATATTAAAGCCTGGAGCTGTATTTCTTCATGAAATCACTAATGATAAAGCTTCGTGAGAGCTAATCCGACACCAGACCTGAGGCACCAACATCTACTGCATCCAAACTGAGCAATTAAGAATTTTGTGGTTTACATTTGTCAGTTGAAAAGACCCAATTAATATTTTCTAGTTGTAAAAGATAACTTTAAAAAGATACCCAAACATTTATTAAGTTTTTGAAAAAAGGAGGTGCATCAGCACTTGGAAGACTCTGAATACGGAGACTCAATATAAGAGATGCTTTCTAAGCACTCATTTGGCAGCACTGGCACATACTTGTGTTTCAACCTTGAAAGGCTCTGGGCCACTTCAGAAACAATGGCAAAGCAAGAAACCACGTATACGTGGATAAAAAAGAAGAGATGGAAGCACCTGCTTCGCTTCCTTCATCTTCAAAACCTCTCCCCTAATATGATAATGTTCCCAGGTTATCTAGCAGCCAAATTAAAACCCTGGCTACGCACTTGATCCTTTGATTTTTGCTTTTTCATATGAATTTACATACCCACACAAATAAACCTTTCAAATTCAGAGGCAAGATGAAGCAGATATTCCCTCTGCTGCTTGTCTGTGCTTAAATATAAGGCCAACATGCTATATAAAATCCCCCACTGTGTGGAGATCCAGGCAATATTCCAGGCACAATGGGGTGGGGTGAGGATGTTTTTGTTCAATTTCTTGCTTAGACTGGATTATCTCATGCCCTTACGGTTATACGTACAGAATCTTCCCTCTGTGATAAAATGGGGCCTAACAGTGTCACCTATTGCAAAAGAGCTTTTCTTCACCAGGTCAAAACCCTTGCAAAAGTCTCTGAATAAGTGTCTGTTTGTAGCTCTATGAATTATTTCCATTTGTAGCAATCTGTCTTGCTCATACACCAATGTTAGTTAAGATGCAAATTCTACGCAAAACAAGGGACTGAAAAATTCATCAGTGAATATACTCTGTCTGGATTAAATTCCTCCTCATCCTGCAACTAGTCCCACATATTTCAGTGGGGTAAGTCACGTTACACCAATTAAGCTTAAAGAAGGGGAGGGGAGATAACTGTAAAGCAGTATATGTCATAATTATGCAGAACCACAGACATCTTTCCTCTTAAAGGGGAGAGAAAACCCAAACAGAAATCAGTAGTTGCCTACAATTAAAGCCATTAAAAAGAAATTACCTCAAGCAGGGGGCTGAAGCAGTGGGCACACTATACCTCGCAAATCAACCATTTATGACAGAGAGACTGGACACACAGAGAAAGTACCCTGGAAACTGGGTGTGGCTGGACAATTCACATTTTTACCCCATTATTTTTCATTAGCATCACCGAATTACCAGAGATGGTACAAAAGCCAGCAACGGATTTCTCTAGGATTGTTCATAAGCCAATCTAAGAAACATTTCTGGAAAAGTAAGCTAAAGATTTATAAACCTGCATCTGTATTGCTTGTAGAAAAAGGGACAGAAGCACACAAGTCAACAGCATCATGTGCAGGTTTTATATTTCTTCTGCCAAAACAAACTGCCCTCTTTCTTAAGGGGAGCACAGGGAAATCCGCAGCAAGAGGCACCCGCTGCCTAATGAAACCAACTTCAACTGAACAAAACAGAGAGCTGTTTGCCAAAAGGGAAATAGAGAGAGAGAGAAAAAGAAAAAAGAGAGACAACCCTGTGCTTAACCATCTAATTCAGTTATCGCAACGTTATCAGTGTCCAGACAGGGAGAATCCCCTCGCTTGCGGAGCGCCAGCAGGTTGGCTACCGAGCCACCGGCCAGCACAGCACTAAAACCCCCCCCGGCCCCGCCGCACACCCCGGCTTCGGGCGAGGTGCCGCACCCCGCACCCCCCGCACCCCCCACCCCGCTCCCGCCCCGGCTGCGCTACCTGCCCCGGCTGCGCT
>JAVJGI010000001.1:22807674-22891087 GCA_035590275.1 Ibycter americanus
GCCCAATAGGATTTTCCGAGTGCCTGAACGTCTCCCTGGGCAAGGAGTCCCGTGGCTCCTAAAAGGGGGGGAATAAGAGCTCCAAGGCAGATGCCGCACGGAGGGAGGCCCCCTCCCAACGCAGGGCAGCCCCGTTCCGCTGCCCCCACCCCGGGGCACGGCCGCCCCCCCGGGGGCAGGCGGGTGCCGGGGAGCGGGAAGCATCGTCAGCATCCCAGCGAGGGCTGGGTGACCGCGGGCAGGTCACCCTGACCGACCCCCCGCCAGGAGCAGGGACGGGTCTTCCCCTCCATCAGGTTGCTCAGAGCCTCCTCGCAGCTGACCTTGAACGGTTCCAGGGCTGGGGCATCGCCCACCGCTCTGGGCAACCTCTGCCAGCATCTTGCCAGTTGGTCTCTCCCCACTCAAAACAAGTCTTGTTGAAAAAAGCGCGTTATGCGCTTCTGTTTCATCTGCCAGAGAGAATGAACATCGCGTGTCAGGCGGCCCTGGCTCGGTACACTCGTTGAGCAGAGGTTCGTTATTTGCTTTATTTTAATGGAGGACCCAAGAAACAAAGAGATTTGTGGAGAAAAGACGCTCTGAACAGAAAGCATTTCCATGGAGAAAGGGTTGCGTCCTCCTTCCTCGGATGTGACAGAACAGCCCTTGATAAGTCAACCAGTGGTTCTCCAAGCCTGGCTGCACTCTGGGAAGGAACACCCGGTGCTTCCCAGACATCCCTGTGGCCCAGGGTATTGCCCTCCTCATCCTGAAACCCATACACACAAGCGAGGCATTTGGCTGCAACTGTAACGTCGAAGAGATGATTCACTGTCAGTATTAAAACAATGGCAGCGTGATTGGCACAGCATAAGGCAAGAGTTTGTACTACTAAAATAAATCACCTCCTCCTTGTTTTGAAAGAACAACACAGCAGCATTCACATGTAAATGCATGTGAGAATAGCAAATGTATTCTTGTTTCTTCTGGGGAATATGTTAAAAAGAAAAAAAAGTATCGTTCCACTTATAACCGAACAAAACAGCCAAGTAACTTGCCCTCCTGCTTGAACAGTAGCGAGGCTGGGGAACAAAAGAAAAAAGTCACTTTAACTGCTTACTCAGCAGAGGAGAGGTTGGAGAAAGTGGAAAGGACCCAACGAGGCATGAATACGCTCTCCCACGATCACACTGGCTGCTACCACAACGAACATCTGCAGCACAAAAACAATGCAAGCAGTGTAACAATCTGACAATCCCTTTTTTTCTTTCTTTTTTTTTTTTTTTACTTTAAAAGTGATTTCTTTGTTACTGCTAGCAGTAGTAAGTTCTACACTACAAAGAGAAATCACTCATTTAAAAGTAAAGGGAGCTACAAATCTTGAAGAAGGCGGGTGCTATACAACACTGCATCTGTTACGCCATAATTAGAGCTGCAATCACAGTCACAGCAAGTATTTTGGGGAAGACATACAACAGTCATTTTTTATCAGCGTCAGACATTGATGGAAATCATTTGTGAAACCTGTAAAGATGTGGTTTTTCTTTTAATTTACAAACAAGCCTACTCTGCACACAAATGTTGTTTTTAAAGAGGTCATCTCCCCTTTCACGTTTTAGTCAAATTTTGTAAAAATTTGTTTGTGCAAAACTAAGCCTTTCACAGTATCTGTTGAACATTTGTTTATTCCCACTAAGAACTGATCCTTGGGTTAAGGCAGATTGTCGAAGTACGTGGCGATGATTTATTTATGATTCTTACAATAACGTTTCTCGGAAAATTGTATTAAAAAAAAACCAAACCACTGATATTTCTGAATGTAAATACAAAGAAGACTTAAATCACACATGACTGTTCTGAAAGCTCAGAGGTGATGGCACAGTACTGTAAATGGGATGAAGAACACAGTATCTCACTCAGCCAAACCCAGCGCTTGTCCCTCCTTCCCTAGAAGAGATGGGACTTGCTACTATATTTTTAATTCTATATTTAGTTTGGTCTTCAAGCTGGAAAAGAATAAGGAAACAGGATTGCAGGAGAATTCCATGACAGCCAGGAAAACGAGCAGATTTTCCTGAGAGACTGTTGTGATTGAAGGTTTGATGCCTTGTGAAAGGAAGAACTCGCTGGGAGTCACCACGAGTAGCAAAAGGCCAGTACCCCTGGGAGGCAGCCAGTGCTAAGTGCAGGCTGTAAGGCGTGAGGAAGAAGTGAGAAAGACACAGTTTAAGGATTTTCAGTTCCATTACGTAAGTTTTGTAGTTCCTAGTATACCATCTTCACATAAGGCCATGCCACGGTGAAAATATAGAGGGAATTAAGCAGCAGTTAGCTAGCTAGAAAGCTAAACTGCAAGCACAGTTGGATCCCTCAAGTTAAGTAACCAGCCTGTAATTGTCCATCGGGAAGCTGCATGTTTCTCACCTGATCTTTTTCTTTTTTTCTATCAGTACATGAGAGTTGCACTGCCATACCACTCCCTGCAAAATCAAGTGTATGGTGCGACAGTACCCACAAACAAAATATTGGAAAAGCCTATTGTGACAAGTATCTCAAATACTTATCAACAAGAGCTACAAAGCCAGCACAAACTCACAGGCACAAATCTACTGAAGGACGACAACCTCATTAACCTTAACTGCTCTTAGGTCATGTCCCCACATCCTGGGCATTCACCTTTGGCAACACAGTTTTAGGTGTAATCAAAGAAAACATGCTTTTGCTCAGTAACGACATATCAGTACTCTCTGTTTCCCACGATCCCAGAAATCCAGCATGAAACCTAATCAGCCTAACCTAACCAAGCAGGGAATCACGGCGGGTGTGAATTGACAATAGGTCTAACAACTGCACAAGCTCAGGTATAATAACCACACAAGCTGTCTCAAAGAAATGGCCAAACACCCTAGTAAGTTCTAAATATTCAAGACTGCTGAAGTCATTCTTTGCCATTTAAAGCAGTTAGAAAAAAATATTATAGCATGTGGATTGCATTTCCTTCGCAAAGCAAAATTTATTACCTGGAAAAATAAAATGTAGACACAACCAAACTTCTAATATGGGAAACTACACAGGAAATAATTTTTAACTCACCTGAAACAGAGGGCTGCAGGCACCTATGTGATCACCCCTCAGCAGTTTATAAAAGGAATATCATATCTCCAACCCGCATCTATCAACTCCTGGTGCAGGATAACTGGCTAGTAATTTACGATCAGGCAGTTCCCATGAACAAGGGTTTAGATGATCAGGTAGATTAGTGTGTGGAAACTTCCCACGATATTTCCTGTCAGTTATGTTGTTTTGAGGCCTGTATTCATTACACTGAAGTCCAGGCGCTTAGCTCAAGTGCCTTAATCCACCCAACATCTGAATCACATTCCAGTTAACAACCTTTCAGGTTAACAACATACAATTACCTCCCTTCATACAGATGTGATGAAGAGGATTCCATCCCAGCTTAAATTCACTTTGTGGAGCTGAAAAGAATTTATGCACCAAAAGCATGAAGAAACTCCTTGAAAGTTCTTCAGCAAAGTGCTGGCCAGCCTCTCCGCAAGCATTGCCAGAAGCTTCTTGTAGTACATTAGCAGTAACGGCAGCAGTATTAAACGAATCCCTTTAATCTTGATAAGTGCAGGCAGTTGGAAGAGTTTCATTACTGAGTTCTGCTTGGGTGTTTTCCAGACCTAGGACCCTCACTCCCAAACACATTCATGTAGACATGTAAACCAAAGAAAAATACCCTCTTTACAACTGTCGGCAGATGACACTAGCCTGCACTGAATTCTGTGATGATGCAGTTGGATCACTGCCGCTGTGTAAGCTATCAGGCTTAGGACTAGCTCAGGCATGTCTACACTGTCAGACGGTCACTAGCGTCCCCTTTTCTGTCATAGAAGTCATGCTTTCCTAGTAGAAAATCACCTTTTTCTGGAGTCAATCCTTATGATATCATTCCTGGTTACTTCCACAATTCAAAAATCTAATCCAACAAGGCCAGCTGTATTCCCACTGAATTCAACAGCAGCAGATCCATTCAAGATGTTTAAAATCTCACCATTACAACAGAAACTAGAAACTTAACTTATAGTTAAACTAGGACTTCTTTCTGCACCTTGACCTTACTTCATATTCTGCACTTGTGCTATCCATATATCATCATCATCATCCATAAGTCAGAACATTTCCAGGTTCCACATTTTTGAAACTGAAGGCTCAGGGGGTATCTTATCAATGCGTACAAATACCTGATGGGAGACAGTAAAGAAGTCTGAGACAGGCTCTTATTCTCAGTTGTGCCCAGTGACAGGACAAGAGACAATGGGCACAAACCAAAGAAATTCCATTTAAACTGAAGGGGGGGGAGGGGGCTGAAACTTTTAAATGTGAAGGAACAGATTACCTAGATAGCCTATGAGTTCCCATCCCTAGAAATACTCAAAACTTGACTGGACCCAGCCCTGAGCAACCTGCCCTAGCTGACTCTGATCTGAGACAGGGATCAACCTAGATGATCTCCAGAGACCCCTCTCCACCTCAACTGTTCTGTGACACTACAAATACAGAGCATCGATTCTGCAGCTGTTTGAAGAGTGCGTTGCTTTTGGTAGTCATTAAAGGCATTAAAATACTCAGGTGTTCCAGTTGAGTAATTGCAAATATTGTCATTCTTAAAATGGTGACACCTATATTTTGTCAGCTGCTTCTAATTTTTATTATTCAACATTTAAAAAAAACCAAAAAAAACCCACTAACAAAACCACAAAAAAAAAAAACTAAAAATCCTCTAAATATCACGTGAAGTAAGTGCTCTGTATCTGTTCAGCTGTATGCCACAGACGATCATCTGGGATTTTATCGACTTGCCTCTACAGGAGTTTCTGCTGGTTACCTTGAGCTGAACCCTCAGCTTCCATCTGTCCCACTCTGATAAGAGAAGAACAGAGTGAATGAGAGGTGGATGAAAAGGCCAACTATGGGTTACCACAGAAACCATTAAACCAAACTCTAATAGGAAAGAGTTAAAGAGTGCATTTAGTTAATTACACCAAAAAGTCTGACCAAACAGTTTTCATGATAATGAAATGAAATTAAATAAAACATATCACAGAAATGAGCCTTTTTACGCAGTTGTATAACTGATCCCTATTTGTTCCCTCCTCAATGAAAGGAGCACAAACAGAACCAGTAGCAGAGGAACAAAGGTGCAAGCAAGAAAAAAAAACCCAAAAAGACCAAGGAAAATATTTTCATCCTGCTCAACAGATCATCAAAATATTCCTTTTTACTGGCAGGGCACTTTTTTATTATTCTTTTTTTCCCCCTATAGTTTGCTCTGTGTGAAAATTCTGAGTGAAATCCTGGCCCTGATAAAGACAAGGGGATTTTGTTGTTGACTTAATCCAGCCTAGCCAACCATTACCATTTAAACACAAAAATATCTCCCACTAAGATAAGGATTGTCCTTATGCAAGGAGCAAGCAGGGCTTTTAATACACAAAACTTCAGACTCAGAGACCACAGAAAATGATGACTATTATTTTGTTTAATGCAAACTGGATACAACCTAATTTCTTCACTCAGTTCTGTGTGCTCCTTGGTATGAAAGGATCCATCTCTTGACAAAGAGGATATGAAACAATAAAATTATTTAACTGGTCAATTTACATCAATTTAATTTCATTTTCCCCAGCATATCTTCTAATTGTCAGCATGGAAGAGGAACTACAATGGAAGACCAATGGCTGAGCCACCTGCCAATGACCACTGCTGACAGACCCTGAGCAGATTAACCGTACGGCCACAAACCCTTGGCTACCTGTGTCTGACTGAGGGCACACAGCAATAGTCAGTGCAAGTAGGGCTAGAAACAGAAGCCTGAGTACGGTACAGGTGGGTCCCCAACCCGCTGAGAATCCAGACAGCTCCAATAAGGGACCTGAGCGGAACCTCCCATTCCAGGTGTTTGCTACCTCAAGCAAAATGCTAGATACAGTCTTATTTCTTCCTTCTACCTAGCTGAGGGTGGGGCCAGGGAAGACAAAGAGATGAACAATCTTTACAATAAGAAAAGTTGAGGTTCTCGCCCAAACTATAACTTACCAAGTGTTTAAAAAAAAAAAAAAAAAAAGGAGAAAAAAAAAAAAGCGCACAGTGACCAAAGAGGTGGGTCAGTGTTTGTTTCTACTAATTCTGACTGTAATCTCCTAAAAAGCAGATTCCTCCAACAACGTGTCACAGTTTTCCATTAAAAATTACCTGTTATGCTGTGTTTAAGAAATACTGGCATGTTACAGATTTTGCATCTAAAATACGTGACAAAGTGGTCTTTCTTTAATCTGGATTTCTGTTGCACAGTTATAATTGACCTGGTAAGGAATCTGCTTACGACAGTAAGATAGCCAAGATATACAAAGCCATCTTCCAAGAAATATATCTGATGTGTTCTTCCATTCTTGTAATAAATCATGTTTGAAAAGGAAAACCAATAAAGTAAATAAAAAATCCCAGCTCCATTTTACTCCTTGTTTCCGACTTCAGCACCCCTGTGGTGGACAGCAGTGCGAGCCAAGCCTCTTTCCCTACACCATGTTGGAGGCACGGTCCCAGGCACTTGCTTTGTTTCCTTCTGCCTCCTAATGCTGGCACAGCACAAACGCCTGTCATAGCCGGTTTCCACACAGCAGAAAGACAGCAAATATTGCTGTGGCAAATACACTTGGGTGACTCATTTCCCCAGATGAGTATCTGTTGTTGGTAGCAATCTCAAAACAAAGATGATACCCATCTGTGTGTTCTTGGTATAAAGCAACAATATGTAGTAGCATCTTATCATCAGTCAAATATACCATAGTTGATGATGCACAGTAATACTGAAAATATATATTACAGAAAAGGTTCTTCTTTCAAAGGTAAGTATTTCCAAATTGTGAAAATTTCGCATCTGAGTTTCATACTGTCAACAACTTGTATGTGTGTTTAAAATGCATGTGTGTGTGTATATATATATTTAATCACTTGGCTTTATTCCTTATTGCTTCTATCCTCTAGAAAAGTGTCATTCCATGGAAGTGGCAAGGAACTATCAATATTTAAGATTTTTTTAAATGTGATTCTCAACAGCCTTTAAACACTGACGAAAGTCAAATCACCAGTGCTATATGCTGGAATAAATCTCAGACTACCTATTCAAATACCCATTAAAAAGCAATGAAGTATGCAAATTTGACACTATCTTTTTTTTTTTTTTTTTTTGCTAGAAAGACTGCATTCATGTCAAGCCACCAAACAAATAAAGCAATTGTCTAAAGAAAGAATTAACTTTAAAACAATTGGTTATTTTAATGAAACACTAAGTTACTTTGTCCTTCAATATTGAGACCTCCTATTTGCTGGGAAGTATACAGTATTTCTAGCATTATCTGCATTTATAATTATCAGCCAAGTTTTGCAGATGTATGATCGCGCAGTTTGAAGTGCTCCATAAAACATGTACGCAGCAAAGACTGACATACAAACTGATAGTCAAAATGCAGATTTAAAACACATGATAGGCTGTGGAGATGAAATTCTCTGCACTTGTAGCATGCTGTAGATCAAACAAATTAAAATCTATGAACTGAATGCACCATTTTCTGCCCAGTGGGAGCTGCAAATTGATCGTTTGTATTATCCATCCATCTGGTAGTTACAATTGAGTGTATATGACCTCACATAACACCTCTGTTTAGAGGACATCAAACTTATGCAAGAGAAAAGGCTCTTAAGTACCTTGCAATTATCATGCTGGTCACGTGCTCCATGGCGATTGCTATAGTAACCAGACACCATGGACACTTTCTATCTAGAAGCATTCTTGTCCTATGCCTCGAATTTTTATTCTTTGGGTAATTCTTCAGTTATATTTTATTTTGGAGCAAAGTAATTGAGGTTTTCGTGTTCATCTGGCACCTTAAAGATTACCAGAAATGAAATCTTAAATCAGTTACAGAAGAAAATTAGAATAAATGTTGCTGTTGTCGGTATTACAAAATACAGTATCTTGTATCATTTAACATGCATAAACTGCAAGAGAGCTGTGTCATATTTTCAGCAGAATGTAATAAAATAAAGAACAATGTGGTTTTGTCCTGCCAGGTACTCAAATGAGCCTCTATGGTTGAAATTATTATAGGTATAGCTGGTAGTTATGATTGTTATATACAGCCTTCTCTTACTAGGTACTGTTTTCATTTTCTTGTAAATTATTCTGATCAAATTTCCACCTTTTGGATTTAAGGAGGGGTTTTTTTATACAGTATCTCTCAAGATGAACTTGAAATGTTCATCTGAGAGTTCAGCTGTTGAAGGTTTAACATCCACATGCTTCAGATTAAAAAGTGAAAAAGGGTAACAGGATTGCCAACACCGGGGCAGCAAAACCAGGACTGAATCTGGGAATGACACCAGTGACACAGGAGGAGCAAAGAAACTACTGTGAGGTTGAAAAAGGGAAAACCAGACCAAACAGTCAGTGCTTCCTAAAGCCTAGGGTCCTCCCAAGGCAGGGTGGGAGGGGCGTGCGACAGGGACAACATAAAATGTCGAGATCTACAATCAGCAAATGGTTTGAAACTCTTCTGACAAATTATGTAGCAGCTGACCTATAGAGCATGAAGCTACTGCTGTTATTACTAAGAAAGAGCAGATAGTTGTCTACTGTTCCAGAAGCAAGGAAGCGTAAATAGCAATAGTACTCATGTTACCTTAATTCCACCTGTATTAATGCATTGTACAATCTAATCACATCATTGCGTACCTGTTATTTCACTAGAACCACCTGGCTCAGTCAGGGCTTAGATGGCTACACCACACGATCAACAAGAGATACAGGGCGAGGGCATCTGTTACCTGAGTTGCAGATGTTTTCAGAGAAATTGGAAGACCTTGTGTAGGGCACTGTAGGACTAGGAACAGGATGGTGGCTTCACAGCTAGGGCAACTGAACTTCACACCAAATACAGGATTCATGCTGCTGCATCTGTCCCTGACATCATACTTAATACAAGACAGGTGCTTAAAAACAAGCTGTTCACAGGGAAGTTTCTCATTTTCTGGATGCTTATCAGAGATCTTGCAAGCTTTTCTTCAAAGGGTTAAAAACTCCAGGTGTAGTCAAAGACAAGAGGACTGTTTATAACCATGATCTGTGAGCTGGAACACACTGAAAAACAGAAGTCCACATTTTCCTGAACTAAGGGTCCAAACATAGTAAAAACTTTTGAACGTCATTTATCTCTCTCAGCATCCCATCTATTCAATAGAAATAATTGTGTCTTTTCACTTAACAGAAATGTAATGACAATTAATTATTTCTTCAACACTCTGGATATTACTTTGATGAGCACTATAGATGAGCCCCCAAGGGAATAATAGTTCTGTCTTCAAAGGGAGGTTTGAACATGTTGTAAATAAGGCCTAGAGCCACAAATCGAACAACGAGAAGGGAACAAGCTATTGAATAGCTGTTCATTAAACGCGGATCATCTATTTTGTGCACTGAATACAGCAGGAGCTGGTGGAAAAATTATTGTGGGCGTGTAATTGAAGACTGTATCATGATGTATATACATGACTGGGCCAAACAAGGGGTGCAAAAGCATCTTCTAACTCAGCACTCTCAGTTAACTCCTTTCAGTGTACTTTTTAAGTATATTTATCAAAAAAAGAGTAAGCGCTCGAATATAATACAGGATCAGAGCACAAGACATTCTGCTTTGACAGTCACTGCCATTTTCAGTGATCTCATACATTGGGTACATTGCTTTTACTTGATATCGAAGTCATCATTAGAAACTTGTTCAAAACAGGAAAGGGCCAGCAAGAATTATTTCAGAAGGAAAAGAAAAGGTTAATTAACTGAAAATGTATATTCCACAGGGCAGATGAGGAACCGTGCAATCTTCTGACTTAATCCCAACACTGACACCAGCTTCTTTGGCTTTCATTAATCATTACCAGAACAAATCCCTGACACCCTAGGAGCTTACCAACTGGCTGTGAAGCAACTGTATCCAATTGCTCAACTCCACGCACCAACCCCATGAAACACCACACTGTCACAGGGATATAACTAAATGCATCCTATTATAAAATGATTTTGTGAACTCAAGAGAGGATCATTAGCACAGGACACAACAGCAGTCTGAGTCCACCCACAAGCAAAGGAAATGATTCAGACACACAAGGCAGCCACTTCCAGTACTGAGCTCTGCACAGCGTGGAGACCTTCTGCTAAGTCAGTTGATCTTTTATAAGATTTTAGTGCCTTTCATGAGATTTTATTTTCAGTGATTATTATTACTGTTACGTAATAGATTCCTTCAAGCTATTCCACAGCCCTGTTTCTCCAGGCCCAAGAGCAAGGAGGTAATACTGTGTAAGCCTCGGTAGTAAAGGGGACTGAAAGCATATGAGCACTCACCAAATGAGTCCCCCTCCAAGCCACAATTCCAAAGGCTAACGGCTGCAGGAGAAAATCCTAATGTTTTCTTAACCCATGAAATCACGGCATCACAAAATACTGAGACCTTGAACGATAGCTCTCCCCTAAAAAGCCTCCCACTCCATGCCTGACTACGCTAGCATCTTCCCACACCCCTTTTTATCCTGCCACAATGTTCCATTTTGAAGTGTTTCACTTAAAATATCTGGGACAGTTCTTGCATTGAGTGAAAAAATACTTCCTCCAACTTTCAGAGAAAAACTGCATGTCTATATATTTAGCAACAAAAACTGGAGTAACATTTAACAAAGAATTTATTCTTCCCTTACTGTAAAAGAACACTTCAGCACGTCAATCTGACATTCTTCTACTGAAAACCCATCTTGTTAGAAAATATACTCTTTGGAACTGTACCAATATGTATTCAATGAAATACACGTTTAAAAAATCAGAAGTGCTTCCTTTTTTCACCCACAGGTATTGTACTTTGTAAAAAAAAATATTTTAAAAATAACCACTTTCAGAATATTAGGGGAAAGTACCACTTCAAATGTTGTCTTTGTGTTCAGATGAGAGATTTGGCGCACAGATAAGCACAGGTCCTCAGTTTTGCTCTTGATGGCTACACTGAAGACAAACTCAGGCCCAGGCTGTGGCGGGATTTTTTGCTGTTGTAGCAAACTGATGTAGGCAGCGCTCTCTGTGCCTCAGTCATCTACGGTCAACAAAAAAGAACCTGCAGGTCCCAGAGGCTGCTCTGAGCTACGCTGGCAAATTGCACGGAAGAAATTGAGTTTCAGATGGCCTTTTTACAGCTCTGTCCTCAGAGTACAACATCTAGTGAAGTTTCAATTCAGTGAAGCATTTAATCACATCCAAGTGCTTTTCTGTACTGTGATAATCTTAAAATGCATGCTGGAGTGGTGTAATTATAAAATAACCTTATATAACAGCCTGTGGGCTTACCTATACTGCAAATTAAAGTGTAAAACAAAGCAAAACAAAAAACCCAAAAAATCAGATCTGCATAGTTCTTCACCTCATTTAATCATCTCTAAACAATAAATCTTTTTAGGTCAAAATTCTCAAATATGCAAGAAACTAATGCTGTTCGTTCCTAGAGACGATGAACACTTATTAAACTGATTTTTTCTTATTGTCTAGTCTTGCCATTTCTGTCAAAAAATGCAGTCATAGGCTTCCTAAGTTTCCCTGGATAGGCAGGACTTGCCTACAATATACAACAACTTGCAAGTAAATAATATCTAATAATCAAATCAATGATGAGTGTTGAGTATAAACACCAGTTTTAACATTAGAACATACTTTCCACCACAGAGCTCAATTTTTGAAACACACTGGAAGAGACTATCTTTTATGGCTGACACTCCCTCTAAAGAAATTGCTAGTACCCCGCATGTAGCAGCCCTCCTCTCTCAGATTCACCTTAAGGAGATGGCATTTCTCTTACAATATGGCAATTAACACACCCACATTGAGTAACAGGATGAATCATTCTAGCAAAAGGGGGAGGGGGGGGAATAATTAAGGAAAATGGCTACACTGAATATTCTTCTGCCTTAAAATAGGCCTTGCCTTCATATGATGTCCTGCGAATGGCCTAAATACGTTTGATCTTAGAATAATCTTTCTGTTTATAGTATCTTAAGCCAAAGCATATAAAGAAATGAATGCATTTATTTTTAACTCCCTGTCTCAATAGGGAAACTTTGGCAGTGAAAAGCTAGGCCAGCCTGCAGAGCACTGTTGGCTCTGGAGCCAAGGCTGCGGGGTGGCGCGGGGCCCCCAGGGCCTGCTCGGGGGAGCCAGCGGTGTCCGCAGCGGCCACTCACAGCAACCCGAGAGGATTTTCACATCGTCTTCCTCAATAAACGCTCTTCCCAAAAGCTGTGTTGGCGTGATTGCTGCCCACACAGACACTCCAGACAGATGCATTGTGGCAAACCTAAATCACTGTATCTGATCATTTTCGCAATCGAAAGAAATCTTTTCCTTATTCTGCAAAATAGGCACGGGGTCCAGAGGCAGGTTAGACGACCTCCACTGCACACCAGGAGCTCAGCTCGGTTTAAAAAACCCCCAAAAATAAAACAATACAAATCCAGTGCTGGTGAAATGTTAATCTGACAAAGCTCTGGAAGATTAAGGTCATCTCACAGATGTGAATAAGATGTAGGATAAGTTTGCCCATAAGAAAAGTCCAAAATTTTTGTGGTCTGAGACACCTGCTGTGGGAAATGGAGGAGAACACAAAACCCGAGTTGGTTCTCAGACAGGAGGCTTGGAAAGCTTTTCAGAAATTACTAGTTGTGTGGCAGAAAACCTTTCACTCCACAGTAGCAGCAATAAAACAGACTTAAGGGAAAAAAAAAAATGCTATCAGAGTATTCTTCCAAGCAAAACTTTAGTTTGCTGTTTAAATGCATGCTTGAACCCACCCCATCATCTGGAAAGTGTACATTTCCCCATAGAAGCAAGAGCTAAACTTCTGAAATCTACATTAGTTCGAGAGCAGGAAAGGTGACCTCCTTCCCCTATTTTTGTGCACTATATTCCAAACTTTTTCTCTCCCTCCAAAACCGTTTGCTAAATAATGCTAAATAATGCATTTATGAAGAGCTTTCAAGTGAAAAAAAAAAAGAAAGAAAAAAACCCCACAACATTTCGAGTAATATACACTATTCACAAAAAGTGTTTTGGTAAATGGACCACATTTTGATCAATTAAAAAAAACCCAACACATCTGTATCTTGTGAAGTACTAGCTACTTTTCTTTAAATATGACTTTGGGATAGTAACTACTTTGCTGCAATTCTGGTGGCATTTGACAGTGTCATTATAACACAGTAAAAAGTCCAACCTGGAAAGTCACTAAAAACAGAGCCTGGGATGGAAGGCAACACCTGAAGAGCCTCACGGCACAGGGACGGCTTTGCTGCGACTGCAAGAACCTCCGATACACTTGACCTTGAGACAAGCGTGTGGAAGGTACTGGTGTCAGTCCAAGCACAACAAGAAATCTTCTACTGATGCAAGGAAAACAGATGAAACAGGAAGAAAAACAGAAAGGAAATAAACCCAAAGACAATTCTGCCCTCATACATAATTGATAAAACACAATGAAGTTAATGAAATCAATGAGTTGAACCATATCTTAGCGGGAATCTAGGAAACTCTGAAGAAAGACATTTTGTCTATAAACTATGGGTTATAAATACAATGCTTGCTTGCAAAACAGAAATACACACTCGTAAGTTCGATGAGGAAAAAGCCTGAAATATTTCAGTGCAACTAAAGGAGGGCACAACAGGTAACAAATGAACTTGGATTATAATATGAAAGAGTAACTTCAACTGCAATATAACCAACATACATCTAGTATATGTTTTGTTCAATTTTTATAATGGGGATTTATTAATAAGGGCTTCTTTTTCTTCTGTACTAAAGTCAGGAGTCTTAATGAGAACAGAAGGAACACAAAATATCTTTAGCATTTCTTTCCTGGAAAACCAGCTACAATAGCAAAGACAATTTTGAAACCCAGTCTGATTTAAACATCAGGGCTAATACAACAGTTAGGAAAATGGTTATTTTTCACTCTCTGCAACTGTAATTGCAAAATTTTCATTTTGGAAACATATGAAAAATTTCCACATGCAGAATAATCAGAAAAGGTAAACGAAACATTTTATGTAAAATAAATGGATGTCTTATCCTGCAAAGTCTTAAAAATATTCCCCATTGCCAGTAAAAATACTCATAAAATTTGGAATGTGAAACAACAGCTGGGAACAGTTAGCTACAGGAGAAGCAGTCAGTTGTAGCTATTTTGCAAATCAATGCACATAGTGGCAACCATAAGGTTTCATTTCCTTTGTGATAAGCCTTTCACAGAAAGAAAACTCAGCAGTATTTCTTTTTGCCATAGTTTGAAACCTATTACGAATTTCATAATTTCCTATTTGAAGGACCTAAACCACACTTTAAAGCACAACAGTCAACACAATACGGAAATCACCATACAATGGATGGAAAAGACCTTTAATCATGTGTTAGCTAAAAAAAAAAAAAAAAAAGCAGCATCCAGATAATATCAGTCTCGTCCAACAGTTCCAATGCTCACTCCAGAACTCCAGACATCTTTTTACTGGCTGGATGATTCAGGTTTTCTTAGTTCTGCTTCTAGCAGAAAGCCAGAACCAGTTTCTCCGCAAGATGAATTTCTTATTGCAGCAGATGTGAATTTTATCTTACACAGGTTTTTTTTTTTTACTCTTTGTTTCAACAAACACGTTTGCTTTTTACTACACGGGATGAGAAAATCTGGTACAAGAAAATTACTTCCAATTCCATGCAAGCACCTACGCAGCTAATAAATCTCAGCAGTTGGCAAATGAGGTATTCACTTCCTAACAGCGTAGACAAATGCTATTGGGATGCCAATACTGACAACTGGTTTCACATTCTAAACACAGAGGTAGAGAATTTTATCTGAAATATGAAGAAGATAAATTAGAAAGTCTAATGTCAAATGCACAGGTTTTTGTTTCAGCAGAAAAGCTTTCATTAATGTTTCACTTGATAATGTGATTTTTATTCCTTCCCTGCAGTATTTGTACTGTTCGAAAAATAAATGTTTTCATAACATTTGAGAAATGCCGAAAGTAAATTTTGTAACTCTTCATTTCTCAGTTTCATTCCAATGTTTGCACTGCTGTCACTGGCATGAAACCTAGATAACATATCTGAATGAAATACAGGCTATGGTGAAAAAATTGTGAAAAGCAAATGGTAAGCACAATTCCTCAATATAGAATTCAACTTACTTCATTTTTAAAGCACAAGACATAAAACCAGCTTGGGTTTTAACCCATACTGCTGCATTACTCCACTTGTACATTAACATCAACAGGCAAACCCCAATAATCTCACATATGGCTTGTAATACAGGAGTAGAAGTGCTCACTTTAGAAAACGTATATTTGAATAAAGTTCCTTTTGGGGCATAACAACACTCAATATTGCCTTGGTAAAGTTTTTTTTACCTTTTTTTAAGGAATCCCTATATAGAACATAGACTGTTCAAGGCCTCTGCTTTTTTCATAGTGTTGCATATGATTTCGTAAGTTATATGATCTCAGCAAGGTCAAGGACTCGCATTCAATACAAGAGAAAAATTAAGCTTCAAGTCCTTTCATTAAGAACACCTTAAGGAGAATAACTCTTAAAATACATATTAAAATATTACTATTGCGGATTTCTGTCTTATCTTAATACACAGTAGTTTAACCACATCAAAGACTGAGATACTACTGATATTATTAGAGGCCTGGAATCAACTAACACAGAAAACATTGACAAGTCAGTTCTCCCACATCCAGCTCCATATTAAAACAGGACTTCTTCCCTCTAGAAATGCTTTTTGTTGGTGGCACTCTCCAATCAATAGCGTGCTTCAGAATATAAACCAGATATATCTCCCTGCCTGTGAATTTTGAAAGCATGGACTCCAGAAAAAAGTAGGCAGCTGAAGTCAAACAAATTCGTTCAGCAGAAGGGGCCACAGAGGCAACTCTAGGGGCTTTCACAGGGATACAGGAGCCAGCAAAATTCTCTCAAGATGATGGAAAACCATCTTGATATTTCTTCCCCAAAATATAGCAGTTCCCTGTTGGTTTGCTGCAATTCCTCCCTAGGTTTGTCATTTAAAACATTTTGACTTTTATCTAACTCCTCCTATCCTATGTATAATTTTGTCTGTCCTATTTTCCCCCTGTAGATTTTTGCCCTTTTTGCCTCATTCCCTCTTCTCGTGTCTCCCCTTTGCAATTTCCCTTTCAGCTAAATTGAACCCAAATATATATATGTTTAATAATAACATGCTGTGACTGTTTACCAACCCTCCTGCAGCTTGTTTGTTCTAGGCCTTCTGTTGCCCTGTGTGTGAATCATCCATTTAGGCAGTAAACTCTTCAGGAAAAGGACTGCCTGTTGTTCTAAATTCGTACAGTGCCTAGCACATAGAGCCCCATTCTTAATTATTATAATAACTTCATTAATGCGTTCTGGTTTCTCACTTCTGGATTGTTGGATGCTTGCTTTCTATGCATTCATTTCTCTATTAAATCCTTAAGATAAAAATTACAATGACCATTGAATATACATTGAACAGCACGTGCGATAAAGCAGAGCTTTGTGTTTGACATGGAAACTCTGTTGAAAATCTTCACTGTAGGTCACCTACTAGTAAATGTTACCCTGTGACTTCTGGCAGTTGAAAGCACACCCACTCAAAACAATACCCACTACACTAGAAAAACTTCCCATGGTTTTGTTTTTGAGGTTTCTTCTAAATTCAAGAAGATACTGTTCGCATACGTTTATCTACAACCAGTTCTGATGGCAGTGCAAGGCAGGCTCTCATGCTTTGAGAGGAGCACAACTGTGACCAAAACAGGTTGTTGCACGCTCTCCCCGTGCAGAGCATCATCTACAAGACCGACACACATGCTCCCATTAGGGCCCTTGATGTACCCCCTTTTCTTAGGCAATATGTGTGATTTCTGTTAACATCCACAGAAATTTCACATGCAATAGGCGGGGAGCAGGGAAATCAAGCCATGCTGCACAAGCAAGAGCTACTGAAATCCAAACTCTGGCAGAGGGGTGGCAGCAAGAGGAACGAATGGCATGTTCCTGCTCCCAGACACTCTGAGTTCTGCCTTCACTAACAAAAGTTTCTTTTCATTAAAGGGTGGGGGGTGGGGGGGGGAATCCCCTTTTATTCTCTAGCCTTTGAAGGGCTTACATCATTGCTTCTTCGATTTCAGGATTTTAGTGAAAACAAGCTTTCTACTGGGCTGGTCAAATGACTGTTAACTAAGAATTCCTGGGAGCGTTTAATCTATACTCTTTATTAATTGATGGTTAGGGTACCTTCCAATAATGACTCATCTAATGAAGAAACAAAAACGCAGCAGAAAACCTGCCTGCTCCTAGAGTATTAATGTTACAATGAACCTGGGCATCTCTCCACCAAAGAAGTCACGCTTCTTTGTTGGGTTGGGGTTTTTTTTGCCCTCTAATTAGAGCCAAGGCTTCCAAGAGAAAACTGTAACAAGCTTTACATACTGCAGAGAAAATATTTTAACACTACTGATTCACTGTGTACGTAAAAATACAATTTCATCGTCAAGTGTGTCCAACAAGTGCCTTGAAGACATGAATAATTTGTGAATAGGAACAGAGGTACACTGGCAGAACTCATAAGGGAAAATAGATAGCTGCACCAGCCCTGTCTTTTTTTTCCCCTGCAATTAAATAAGTAATATATTTTTTCCAAAGATATCCAACCTAAATGATTTGATTCTATATCCTTGTGATTCCTTTTCTTTTACTTCACATGCATGCACATCAGCTTTGAGAAACCTGCATAACTCAACAGTAGTACAGTTTTAAGAACATGAGCACACATTTAACCTTAGGCAGGGAAATTCCCTGTTGCAGATTTTGAGGGAAGCTTCAAATTGAGGAAAATATTTGTATTTTCTTATGAACAAATATGTTGTGCCAGTGATTTTTTTTTTTTAACTGAAGGCTCTAATTGCAATTCTTCCCAAGAACCCTTCCACATTTGTTTTACTATTCCTACAGCCAGGCCTACTAAACTAAAAATACTTGGAGCAATATTTTTCTAACCTGTTCTGTCAAGGCGCGACAATTTGGGCAGTCTGCTTCTGGGGGTTAAATTCACCTTCCTGTTTAACTAATAGACTGCGGCACGTAACAGAGAAAAGAAACAAGGGTAGGAATTCAGCTGGCTGTGGATAAGTGGAAAGGATTGCTCCAAATTCTAGAAGCTGTTAGTGACTTCTGAAAAATTACAAGCTAGCTGAATAGGTTTTGGACACTTTTCGGAACCACCTGAGTACCGCAGACACTGCAATAGAAGGGAACAATGGGAAAGAACTGAAATTTTTGCATTTCTCTTTGCTGGTCTTGTCTGATATTATACTAATATCTCTACTTGGTAATGAAACATGGCTAAAGCAATTCTTTTGAACCAATTTTTGTAAATTGTTAGAAGTAAATAATTGGATGTGTCTGTATAAGAAAAAGACCCAAGGACAGAAATAGGAAAAAAACCCAAAGACACATAAAATCTCATTACACATAACGTCTTTCAGACAAGGTATATTTTATTGTAATTCTTCCAATGTTATTTCTGTCTAATTCCTAGAGTGATAACTATATATGTCAATCAAAAAATACCACCTTAGTAAAAGAAAGCTGCTCTTTTTCCTAAAACAGGATGCTTGAAACAGGCTAAACATACACAATCAAGTCATTTCAAATTCAAGGCAAAGTAATTTCTTCACCTACTTTTCCTGCCAACCAGCTAAGACAATTCACTGTACACAAAGCTGGTTTTTGTACTTCAACTCAACACAGAGCCTTTAGAGAACCAACCAAAATAGTTTTAAATTTCAGGCTAAATGCAATGCTTCTAGTTACGATTTGAGGTACTGAAACCTGATAAGGAATTATGAAATCTCTCATCAACCCAGGACACAAGTTATCATCTGTCACCTATAAATAACCTAATTTCATGAAAAAGGCTCTGCTACAGTAAGCAGTTAGCCTACAGTTAATCTTTGTCTTGACCTGTGCATGCATTGTAACTGCCTGCAAGCAATTCCTTACCAAAGGTTGCAATATACTGAACTGTAATTTGCTATAGAGCTTTCAATATTACCCGCCATAAATTCTGAACCAGTTCTTCAGACCCTCAGTTCTTCGTGGTTGACATAAAACAACAGACCGACTCGCAACAAAAATAAGTGAGCTGGCACAGAAAGGTATCACCACAATAGTAGGTGCCATTTGTCGGTTTGTTCACAGTTTTTGGGTGTTTAGGTCAGAACACAGGCACCATACAGGCTTTACTGACCAGATCTTGATGGATGAGACCAATCTGTCTTTCTGGGAAAGGCAGCTACTTCCAATGGGTAAAACGAGTACCACAGTAAGAAAATCAGTGATTTGATGACAAATCAGAGATGTATCTGCATCCTCTGTTTCAAGAATATGCACCAGTAAATGATAAGAGAAACTGGAGGAGTAAGAGACTACACTTGCACACAAGATTTCCATCAGCCCGTTCCTAATCTATAATTTGAAAAGGATATTTCTAGAAAAGTAGTTACTTGGGAAATGAAAATTTCTACTTTGTGCGAGGCAGAAATAGAGATGTGTTATATGTACGTGTGGCTGAAGAGTTCACTCAGTCATTACTGTGAGGTTTTCTGATTAAAAGGTGTTTTGTTTTGTGGGGTGGTTTGGGGTGTTTTTAGAAAATCCTAATCTGTTGAAACAAAAACATTGTTTGGGAACTGTTGTTAATTGAATTTAAACACTAACAGTACTCAGATATAATACTATCAGCAAAGAACACGTTAAATTATAACAGCTTTAAAATTTATATTGTTTATAGATATATATAACATGCATTATATATTATATACTTGTATATATAATATCTAAGTTTATATTAAGAATCCAATTAAGAATCAAGCTAGCATTTTTTCATCAAAATAGAACAGGACTGTTATTTTGCTTAGTTTATTTTTAAAGCATCTTTGTGCCAATTTATGATAACAACAAATGATACTATGTTAGAATTCCAGGCAGTGCAAATTTTACGATTTAAGCCAGCTGAGAGTCCTTTTTCAAAGCAATGATGGTCTTTAATGTTGATCAGAGCAGAGGTGCTGCTGGAAGCTAAGAAAAGGATTTGGTCTATGCATGGGTAGGTGAATATTAAAGCTCCATGTAAATGAACATGCTTATTTTAAAATAAGATAGCCTATTATCCACATGATGTATATCACAAGCCAAGTCAACTTCTGTGGAATGATCTGACCTGAAAATACCTTTTCGATCTGTGCATGTCCACTCATCCCCTGAACTCAAGATACCTGAGGATCCCTTTAACGTCGAGGTGTTTATGGGAGCTGCAGAAGTGTCAGTAAGTTCGTGGTCACTGGCATAAACTAGAAGAGTGCGTTGATCACAAGATGTGAAATACTCTGCCAGTTATGTAATTGTTTGATCTGAAGGACGCTTGCTAGTAAATATCAGCTATGACTAACTTTAGCCTAGAAAGAAGAACATCAGACCCTGAAAAGGCAACTCAACCTTTGGCAAACACAGCATTAGACATTCTTGAATGTATTTTGTCTGTGAAATTCAATTGCATTAAAAACAGTTAACCAAGGTGAGCAGTAAAATTCAAGCAGAATTGACAGGACTTCTTACAGTTTGCGTTCATATTTTCATTAAATAATCGCCAACAGTGATCACAACCCAAATCTCAATGTTATACTAATAAAGGAGACTGAACGTAAAATAGACCTGAAGGAATTTGCAGCTATAAACAAGCCTTTGTCCAAAAAGAGAAGAGGCTTCACCTCATCACCTAGAATGAAAAATGTAAACAGCAAACCAACGAATGACATAAATGCAATCTGATTATTCATGTGGTCATCTCTGTAAATGTCTTTCTCCGACCTGGCCTCTTAAGCTTTCTCTGCCTTGACACATATGCTTTCTTTCCTCTCTGTACCAGACTATTTAGTAAATAGAGAATATGGAACCTTAAGGATTTAAGGAAATATTTGCTTTGTATCAGAAAATTTAAGTTCACTCTCTGACGCGACATAGGTAGACAACAGTACTTATGAATTCAGATTGATTGCAGTGAAAGTTTTTCATCCTGGCAACACTGTTGCCATAGCAATCCCAGCTGATCGGATATTCTTAGCAACCGCTCATAACTCTCCAACCCCAGCATTCCCTGGTTTCCTCCAAAGCTGAGCTGCATAACCTCATTTCCAAAACCCCAGCGATCTCCAGAAGAACGATTAGAGTAGCATGAGCTCACGAACTGAAGTGCCTTCTCTGCAAATACCATGCACGCCCTCTGATACGCTAGTAGAAAGTGCATTTTGCAAATGGGAGGACATGGAAAGAAAGCTTGGCCTCTGGGTACTGCACAGGAAAAGTTTGCATTTAGCTTCTCCCGAAACACCTTGGTGATCTTAAGTCTGCTTGTGTCTTCAAAGAGATGTCATTCACATGAAACTCAAATTCTTACATGAATTATGCGAACATTGTGAATTACACTGTGTATTATCTGCACACAAAATTGCAGACTGAATTTATTACCAATTAAACATGCTGGCTCATTGTGGGAGAGGTGGTGGATGGACACGACATTTGATATTTTTTAGTTACTACTAATCCTCAAATTAAATTCCAGTTTTATATGAATATAGCAAGATTTTTTCTTAACTTTCTCATTGATTGCATTTATCCTACAGTTCTGCAATATCTTGTTAAAGAGTTGGAGAGTCTTCCAGTGTTTACCCTCAGTTCTCTAAATTGCAATGCTTTGGTGAGCAATGGGACAATCCTTAGACTGGGCTTGCAAGCCCCCACAGAGCTTGCTGGGAAGTGCTGCATAGGACAGCTAGAACCAGAGAGGAAGCACAGCATTGCCCTTTTCAACAGACTTTACACTGGGTCTGTAGAGCAATTAACTAGTGAAGTTGAACGAGCAGGACCTTTGTGGCCAGCACCTCCCTGGCTCTAACTGATGGCCTCAAAGAAAGAGAAAGAGAAGTCATGCTGGGCCTGTCCAGCTAACCTTTTCAATCCTCAGGACACAAACAGGAGAGCAGTGAAGGTCTGTGAAGTTCCAAGACCGTAAAAATCCACCTTATTATTCTTACACACATACCTAGTTCACTACCATTCCTCTGTGCTAAAGTAGCATTAGAAAAAGTCAATCTGAAATTACATTGCTGAAATCACAAGATGTATGCAAGACATCATCTCGGGTTTTATAGCATACAGCAATATTAACACTTAACAGTTAACTATTAACACTATTAACCATTGTGTCTGTCTCACAGAGCTATGCACACTGTGTTAACAAGCATGCCTGTAAGCCAGCTGAAGATAAATTGGGAACCAGCAAACCACGACACCTATGTCACTCCCACTACACGTACTGCGTTTGGCAACCGCCTTCAGTTCCTGTTGGAGACCATGTGCTGCCGCTGCTACTTACGGCTGGGCTTCCCTCCACTGTTCACTGGGTGCAACAGTGACAAAAAATAGGAGTACCCAGAGCCAAAATAAAATGTGAGTTTTCATGCTGATTCAATTTATGACTGAGTGATTCACACCTCTTCATTCAGGTGAAGCTTTATGGACTTAATCTGGGAATGAAAATAGGAATAAGGGAGAATAGTACTCATAGTAGAGGTGGGAAGGGGAAGTGAAATTGATAGAGTGGCAACTACTTAAACACAGATTTGGACCTGCTACCCACTACCAAACCTGGATATGCTACCACTACAAATACTAGATAGTGCCAAGAGTAGTGGATTTCACATGACTGACAGCTGCACCACAAAGCCTGATGGACCAGCTGCTCTGTTCTGGATAGGTACTCACTAAATAATATCACTTACAAGACCCATAAAGAAAAACACTGCATCTGCTCAAAACAGATAAAATAAGCATAAACCACACGAAAGTAGACCTTCAAGGAGGTCTCTTCAAAGGTAATTCGCGAGATGCAAGTAAACGAACTGAAAATACTACCTAACTGCACATTCTGAAATAAAAGAACCAAACTACAAAGAAATATAGTTTAGAAGACCTTCTTGGCTCTATTTCCAAAAGCCAAAGAACATCAATTTTCAAGAAAGTATGTTCTTAATGCCATGTTAAAGTTTTTTCTATTGCTATAGTAATTGCATACTTCAACTAAGACCAAGGTCCAAAATGCATTCACACTACAAATGTGGAATAAAAGGCTGTCACTGAACAAGGTACTTCGTTGTTTCTAGACAAGAAAGCTCCTGATAAATTTCTGGCTCCCTTCCTAAACAAAAACCTCCAAATGTTCCCTGTTGTAATTATTAATAAGCACCCCTAGTTTGACACCATGAAAATTGCAATTTGCAAGAAAGATAGCAGGAGAGCAACAACAGCCTGGCAAATAGCCTATCTTGACCCCATACCAACATGTACCAAAGGAAACTTTGATCAGCTTTCCAGAATCATATCAGCTTAGCTTCAATATATATAAATAAAATCAAGATTTAGGCCTGACATTTCAGTTTTGCTACTTTTCATCAGATGCAAAATAAGCAGCATTCTGCTAGATGCTTAGCTAATATGCAGACAAATTGATAAATATCAGCTAGTGCTTTACTTTTCCATATCCTGCATTCTTCTGTTCAGAGGGATCCTGCGAAGATGCAAGACATGGCATTGCAAATGACCCAACTATATTGTATTTACTTGGACAGATTTTGTGGTTTCTTCCAAGTGTGCTAAATATAGCTGGTTATTTTTCTTTCTAGCCTAGAAAAGGAAAAATCACAGCTGACACAGATTTCTTCTCAGCAGTTGCCTGCAAGACCTGGTTGCAGATCTCCTCCCACAGTAAAGAACAAGCAGCACAGTCGTGTAGTTGCAGGTGCTCTGGCCATACACTGGACTACTACCATGTGCTCTTTTCTGTTCCAAAATTAGGTACCGATAACAAAAGGGAAATGCTGAAATATCAGTGCTTCAGGTCAGTTACCAATTCATTGTAATTGCAGTGTAATCCAGAAATAAGTTTTAAATATATATATATATATTCCATATAGCATATCATATTAACCATTGGGCTTAACACATTCCCAAAGCAAAGCCTGCACATATTGCAGTACCCAATTTACACACACAAAGCTTTTTTTTTAATTTTTTTAAGACCAAAGAAATGCCAATTGACAACCTTTCACAGTTATGTCACTTTGATGGTGCTGAGCCAGAGCCACCATGTTAGGAACATTTACATAATTTATTTCGGTCATCTTCCTTCTGAATAGGTGAAAAGAGGCATTTTAAAGATTCCATATTAAACATAGCAAATTTTGCTTTTTTAACCTTTTAAAAGTGTTAATAAATGAAAAAAAGCTGGATATGCCACCATCTACCCAACACAATTTATCCTCCTTATTTCAATAATCGCCTTATAAAACTCTATTTTTCAAGGTGAAAATATGTTAAAAGCTCTCCATTAGCGGCAAATGGTGCATTAAACAAAACTTACTTATGCCACACTGAAAGAAACAGTGTTAAAAGAATATGATGCTTGCAAATCTGTAAGCTCAAACAGCAGGAAAGCTAAAATTACACAGTTTAAATCTGTCCTTTTGTGTATATCAATATTGTGTATCACAATACCATGGAATAGAGTATTTTTTCAGTAAGATCCCACAGCAATTAGGGGACGCCTCATCCAATCTCCATTCTTCACTCATTTTTGGCCCTATTCTTTCCTTTTGTCTGTCTTTTAACACAGTGCCTTTGCCCAGGATCATAGCCGTTAGTCCTCTTCGGCCGGTCCATGCGTGCCTGCCTCCCAGCTGCGCCCGCTCTCTGCCCTTACCCGCTGCTGGCCCAGCGTGCCCATGCAACCCTCCATCTCCCGGGCAGTTCTCCTTCCCCAGCTCCCCCACAGCCCACCACGACTCCATCCCACTGCAGATGGTTAGTAAGGTTACCTACGGCCCCCCGACTGTTCTGCCTCAGCAGGTCGCTGCAGTTAGCAGAGCAAGGCTACTCCACTTTACAGGGGAGCAGAAGGTAGCCCCTTGCTCCTGACAATGTTTGCATATAACACATGAAAGTTTATTTTCAATAGAAACCCTCACAGAGAAAATCACGCGTAAGGCTCCTGAGAATTTCCTCAAGCAAATTTGGAGCTCATTAGTATGACCCCTAGGGCTATTTGCACACATGCAGCAGCTCTAAATCAATCCTTCCCGTAAGCACTGTGATGGATTCCACAAATCATTAGCACCACACTGGGAAATTTGTCTCTTTTCCATTCATCACAACTGATATGCAGCTTGTGTACAGCAACTTCAAAACATCTGCAAATACCTGAACTGCAAGAGTTCAGTGGAAAGAAACTTAGTGAAAATAAAGTTGTTGAAGCGATGTAAATTGTACAGTGTTAAATGTAAACGAACCATAGCAACTGTTTCAGAGGCAGAGACTCCAGCCTTGTTTCACTGATATAGATCTGACATAACTGAATCTCCAGCCAGATTCTAGATTCATTAAAACTAATTATTCCAGCAGTTCATGTAAAGGAAAATTAATCCTCTGACCTAAGGGAAGGCAAAGCAAATTTGGTCCCAAGCCAAAGGAACCACAGAGCGATAGAAAAAATGAGGTTGGAAGGGACTTGTGGAGCTCATCTCACCAACACTCGGGTCCAATTTGACCATGCTGTTCAGGACAGTATTCAGTCAATTACTGAACACCTCCGAGGACAGAGAGGCCACAGCCTCTCCGAGCAGACTTTTCCAGTGCTTGACCACTCTCAAGGTGAAAAATTCTCTCCCTATATATAACCAGGATTTGCTGTATTGCAACCTGTGCCCAATGCCACTTGTCCTAGTCTTAGCACTGCGCACCTCTAAGAACAGCGTGGCTGTCTCTTCCCTATCAAGTAGCTGAAGGCAGTAAAACAATCTTCTCTCAGCCTTATTTTCTTCAGGCCAAATCACAAAAAAATGAAATGCTTACAAATTAAAAAAAAGCAAGAAAAACAAACAAACAAACAAAAAAAAAAACCAAACTCACCTCTCTGAAAGTTCTAAGCAGATATGCAAATGCATACTAATCAAAAACATACATATTCTTTCCTGAAGATTCTCCATAGGAAAATAAAGAGCAACAGTTATTCCTTGTTATTTTTCCTAAAACTAAGATGTTAGCAAGTTTTTCCTATGTGAATGGCAAAGATGAGGTTCAAGAAACAAATGGCAAAACACCAGAAATTAATAATAATCGGCATGCATTGCACACTGCTTGGAAAGGGGCAAAGAAGAGATACCAAGAAACTATGCTGTAGTCTTATCTAGCTTACTAGAGAGAATACAGCAGAAACATTTTATGGTTTGGGGCTTTTTTTAATTTTGTTCCTGTTTTTTGGGGGTTGGGGCATTTATTCTTTTTGCTTGGGGGGGTTGGTTGGATTTGTTTGTTTGTTTTTAAAATCACAACTTACTTGCCAGCATATGGCCAAATCATTTCAGATTTTTTAATTGGATTCTTTTTACTGATTTGACTGGAGTGTTATGTTAAAAAATAATAAATCTACCTACGCCCAAGTTCCTTGGCTGTGAAAACCTTGCACAGACTCTAGAATGGTTATTTTGATGCTCTTACCTCAAAGAAAAAAATTAATTCTTCTAACCTATAATATTTGTTGCTGTTTATAATCTGTTGTTCACAGATAAAAGACAAAGATTTTGCGGTGGTTCCTTAATTTTAAGTCACTGTAACTAACAGGTTCAGAGATTTAAAAAACAGAGTAACTGTACTGCCTGTCATGTGATCAAAATAGTAACCCTGAGTTCTGGAACCCTCTTGACCAAGCAAATGAGGCTTACACAGTCAGGTTTTCCAAGACAGACATTGCTTCAAGCTTCACTGAAAGGAGCGTCCGTTTGTCAGTGGCAAAATCAGGCACACCACTGAAGGTTTTTTAAAGCATGTTTTACTCATGCAAAAAGAGAAAAGCTTCCATAAATCAGTCAGGGAAGATTCTCAAACCTTCAGCAATTCCCATGTAATACAGTGATGCATGCTGTTCCTATTAAAGGTTATCTGGCAATTTTTTTAATAAGAATCCAGCAAACAAAGCTCCTTGTGCATTTAACATTGAACACGTGCACAGTGTACATAATCAGTGTTGGGAAAAAAAATCAGGCTGGAAATACTTTAACCGCAAAGGTCACTAGCAGTTGAAACGATATGGCAAGAGAGACAACCAACTATTGCAATTATCTTCACACTGTGGTGAAAAGATGATGTAAAGGATATGTGTCTATTCAATTACAAATCATTGGCCTCACAGTGAGCCCCACGCCACTGCACTCCATGGCCTGTGTTACATCTTAGATCACATTACATCTCCATGGTGCTCTCTTGCAGTCTCAGATTCTACTCGTTGCATTAATGTTAAAAAAAGAGGCAATTAAGATGTGGTCACTAAGTGAAATCCCCCAGAAATCGCATAGATTCATTTATGTACTGGATTTCTTCAAATCAGACACAAGTCCCCTTTCTTCATTGGCAGAGCGCAAGTGCCATACTACCTGTACGTCTCTGAAGTCAACGGCCACAAGCAGAAACTAGTAACAGCCTTTTACTCTTGTGTGAAGACAAATTTTTCATTCTTACTTTGAGAATGTATTGTGAACTACGGGCAGATGAAGGGCATACATAATTTCACTTCACACGTGAAAATCACTACCTAATTCTGGGAGCATGTTTAGAATTTGATCCTGCAAACCCATGTAGCTTTGTGCTTTTATCTTTGAAGACGCATTTGCAATTTTAGCTTCATCTGTTATTCATCAGGAAAGGAACAGATACAGGGTTTTAAGTCTTATCCCTACAACCACACCTTAAGCTGTAACAAAGTAACTTACAGCTTTGAAAAAATGTTTTTAAACTGGACAGAAGTCTGAGATTTATTTTGTGGAAGTTCCGTGTTTACAAAAAGACAGTAAGTGACCTACTTACTGGATCTTTTGGTGCAAACAAGGGATGGTGATGTTAGCCCAGAGTGTGTGAGTTAACAAAAAAAAAACCACAAACCAAAACAAAAAAAAAAACCTGCCCCACAGTGCCCGATGAACACACTATTTTGAGAATACACTTCTCAGACAACAAAGAACTAAAGGAAAGACATAGGGGTCTCCCCAGGTTTTTAAAGGTTTTTTCTGCACATTTTAAATCTTCGAGACGTCAGTTTTTCAACAACAGTTAAGCCTTGAGCTCTAAGCCAAAGTAAATATACAAATACAGGGAGATCATGATAAAAACCCTTTTGGGATATGCCCTATATAGCTGACAGAGATCAAGATTTTATACATATTAAGCTGAGTTACTCTAAAAACTCCTTGATAGCAGAAATGTGAGGTAAAATGAATTAAATCACCAGAATGCACTGAAAGGTCCTGCATTTTACTATCTCTCATCTCTGCTTGCGAGGTGAATCGGGGCTGGAGTCCGCAAAGAGGGAACCTTGCAGGGAACCACCTCCGCCCAAACCGAGTCTGGGCACAAGGGCAACAGTCCCACCGACCCCAGCCTGTGCCGGGCTAGGCTCCCCGCGCAGCCCGGGCCCTGCCGGCTTCCACTCGCTGGTCAGCAGCGGTGACAGCTCCTTCCCACGGCAGCCCCCAGCCCCACCGGCCCGGGAAGCGGGGAGGCTCACAGCCACAGCATGGGAGCTGGAAAGGAGCAGGTTGGTACCAAGGAGTAACCAAAGCATCAAGTGCCGCAGCAGGCGCAGGGGTGAAGCAAAGAGTTAAGAATGTTGGAAGAACAAAGAAAAGCAGACAATAAAAATATCCGGGTGGAGTAGTGAGATGTTTACAAAGCAAAAAAAGAAGTTTAAAGACTAATCCTGAAGAGACCAGTTATGAAACAACAACATAGTATTCTCAGGATACTGGCAACACTTATTAAACTATAACTATATATAAACATCCAAACAACACCTGAGCACTTCAGCAATCTTTTTAAATCTTCCAACTATTAAGAAAATACATTAAAGGGAACAAAAGTGGATTGCCTTTGGTTTTCTTTATATGGAAAATCCTGCCAGGCAAGCAAAAGCCACATAAATGTTATGCTATAAAATACTTTATAATGAGAATATTCAATGGTAGTATTATTAATGTCAGCGTGCTATAACTCAGATGACCTAAAAATCTAACGGCAACTGAAACCTCATGATGGATTTGTTGTTTCTTCATACTAGGCTGCTGTTTCTGATTATTTTAATCAGTTACTATTTGCAATACCATATTTAGGGAAATTAGACAATAAATTATATAGCTAATCATGTGGTAACGTGAATCATATAAACATCATATTACTGTGTCTAGGAAACTGCCTGCTGTTCTACTTGGAACTTAAGTAGAAAAAGAATAAAATCTGTCACAAAGCCAGTGAATCTTGATGTTATTTTAATATTGGTGCTTCATTTAGCTTGATGCCCTGCAGGCACATCCCGCTGAGACACCAGCGTGATGTGTCAGAGGCAGAGACTAGGCGAACCAACACAGCAACACGGTTCAGGAAAGGCCCGACTGCTGCATCCCTGGATCAGTGAGGAAGGAAGGAGGATCTAGGACCTCCTGTCCCAGCACTTCGAACCTCTTTCACTCCCAGACCCATACTAAACAGTCAAACCAGAGTCTCTACTAAATATCCACTAGTTTCAACCAGTTGACTTTCCGGGGCCCATTCATTCTAATTACTCCATGCAATAATCAATAGAAGTGAAAATAGTTTACTTGTACGTATTAATTGTGGTTAAGGTTATCATAGTTCTGCCACAGGGGAAGAAACAACACCTTCTTCCTACCCTGCCCTAAGACTATTGCTCTTTTAAGAAACTGTGCAGAAATAAATGAAATTCAGGAAGTGTGTAGGACCCTGTTTTCCCTTCCCCCAGTTTCCTCTTCCCACTCTAATCTTTCTCAAGACATCGAAAAGACTCATTGAAAATACAGTTGAGTGGATGATATCGTATATTCAGTTTTGGTTCACATGAGATTTGACTCTGGGTCAAAAGATTTCTTCAGTAAATTTTCATTTCCCTTGGAGCAACATCTGCATACTAATGGGGAACTCCTGGTGTTTTTAAGATGACAGAGATTCACATTAATGTTATTCCTTTCATTTTTTATGTATTCTTTCCACTGAGTTGCTGCAGGGAATGCAGGGGAGAAAATGTTGTTAAAAAACAGGGCAAAATTTTGCTATCACAGAAATATGAAGTAACTCCTGAGAAAGAGGCAGGAATTCTCCAGTACACACTCCCCTCATTTCAGACTTCCAATCTTTACTGATGTAAATTGTCAGAGGATGGCTTCTTCTGTTACATGTAAATAACCTGAAAACTGACCTAGCTACACTTTGCCTAACAATTTTCAGCTAAAACTTTGACAATTAAAGTTTGCCAGCATGCTAGGTACTGTGTAACTGAAATTTGCATCGCTCCACAGAAGTAGGTCAAGGATATAGTTTACCTACTTATAATTACTCTATTAAAGCAGTAAACAATCTTCACACCCAACTTTTTACTTGAAATGACAGCATTTATAGCAGTAACATTATTTCAGCCATTCTGCTCTCATATGAGCTTGAGTTAATTTGACTTTGAAATTTCCTTCCAAGTCCAAAGCCAAGATGCTCACAAAGCAGAACCACACAACTGAGATCACTAGACGAACTAAGTGCCAGAAAGATCCCTTCTAAAAAGACAGCATCTTTAATATTCTTTGTTTTGTTATCCACCGATGGCTTTATGGCTTTACACCATAATCAATTTTATTTACCCTTAAATTATAGAATCATAGAATTGTTTAGGCTGGAAAAAACTTTTAAGATCATCAAGTCCAAATGCTAACACAGCAATGCCAAGTCCACCACTAAACCATCTCCTTAAGCGCTCTATCTGTATGTCTCTTAAATACCTCCAGGGATGGTGACTCAACCAGTTCCATGGGCAGCCTGTTCCAATGCCGGACCACCCTTTCTGTGAAGACATTTTTCCTACTATCCAACCTAAACCTCCCCTGGCACAGCTTGGGGCCGTTCCCTCTTGTTCTGTTGCTTGTTACCTGGGAGAAGAGACCAACCCCCCCCTGCCTATAGCCCCCTGTCCGGCAGTTGTAGAGAGCAATAAGGTACCCCCTAAACCTCCTCCTCTCCAGGCTAAACACCCCCAGTTCCCTCAGCCGCTCCTCACAGGACTTGTGCTCCAGCCCCTTCACCAGCTTTGTTGCCCATCTGTGGACACACTGCAGCACCTCAATGTCTTTCTTGTAGCAAGGGGCCCAAAACTGAACACAGGATTCGAGGTGCGGCCTCACCAGCACCAAGTACAGGGGACAGCCCCTGCCCTGGTCCTGCTGGTCATGCTATTTCTAACACAAGCCAGGATGCTATTGGCCTTCTTGGCCACCTGGGCACATTACTGGCTCATATTCAGTTGACCAGCACCCCCAGGTCCTTTTCTGCCAGGGAACCTTTCCAGCCACTCTTCCCCAAGCCTGCAGCATTGCATGGGGTTGGTGTGACCCAAGTGCAAGACCCAGCATTTAGCCTTGTTGAATCTCATACAGTTCGTTGATCCAGCTCATCAGGTCATTGATCCAGCCTGTCCAGATCCCTCTGCAGAGCCTTCCTTCTCTCAAGCAAATCAATACTCCTGCCCAACTTGGTGTTGTCAGCAAACTTACTGACGGTGCACTCGATCCCCTCGTCCAGATCATTGATAAAGATATTAAACAGGACTGGCCCCAGTATTGAGCCCTGGGGAACACCACTTGTGACCGGTTGGCAACTGGATTTCACTTCTTTTACCACCACTCTTTGGGCCTGACCATCCAGCCAGTTTCTTTTACACAGCAAAGAGTACACACATCCAAGGCCACGAGCACCCAGTTTCCCCAGGAGAATGCTGTGGGAAAGGCTATTGTAATAGCTTATAAGAAAGATTTTGTAACTCAACTGAGTAGTGCCATTCAACACAAGTAGCCTCATTAAAATCAAGTAACAGAGCCTAGGTTCTAGTTGGTAAATGAAGTGAAAAAAACTACATAAGCCTAGTTCAATCTCAGTAAATACTTAGTTGACACTAAAAATACTCATTAATTCTGGCAAAATGAGTAACTAGTCAAAATTAATGACCTATTCCAACTTCTAAATATTAAGGCATTGTCCCAGCTGGCTACATTGCAGAACACTACAAGCTTTGCCATGGCTTTTTCCTCCCTAAGAAGGTAGATGAGTGCAAGCTGCTGTGGTGATTGACCTTGGCTGGACATCAGGTGCCCACAGCACTAGGAGGGCTGCTATGAGGCTTAGCCAGACCCAATTCAGCTACTAGTAATTCTCATTCATATTAAAACCAGACACTAATATGTGGATTAATTAACACACAAATTCCAACCACTTAGTTCTCAATTTCAGTAAACCTCATTCTGCTGCTTCTCTGGCCCACTGACATGAGAGTGACTCAGTCAACAAGACTGACAGGCTTTCTTCTAACACCTCCAGTAGCGTGGCTAAAGCAATAAAATGGTACTTGAAAAACATTTACAGCTAAAAGCTGAATTCTCTCACCACATTCATGATGTGGATCCATATTAAAACAAAGACCTTTACCAAAGCAGCAGTGATGCTTTGCTGGTGACTTGCTCACACAGAGCTGTTCAGAGGCAAACCTACTGTTTCCGGGTTATACTTGGTGGCTGCAGCAGTTTGTCAGAGCTTTCTGGTGACTGAAGAAAGCATTCTGGGCATTATGCAACGGAAAACAAAACCGGATAAGGCAGAGGGGAAATAAATCACAACAACAATACTATGAAAATACATTAAAAGACATACATAGGAAACGCCCTACTCCAGAGTATGTATAAATAGTCAAATATCAAGAGTCCCAGTGAGTTTCCATGTCAACTTGACGCACAGAAAAAAGGATGGACTTAAATAGACTTCTTTAACCAGAGAATTATGTAAACTAAGAGTAGTTATGATTTTAGTTTGCTCAAGCTTCCCAGAAATGAGTATTTGTTTTGGAATCACATATTAATTATATATATATGAAAATAATAATATAACTATTCTGCGAGGATGAAGAGACACCTTTCTCTTCCTCTATCTTTATTTCAAGAGGTTCACAACCCTAAGAACTCTCAAAAGGATAAAAAAAAAAAGTGATGAACATCACTGTAAAGCAAGTAAGGTAATGTTCAAAAAAAAATCCAGAACAACAAAAGCCTTAGGAATATTAATAATGCATTGTTAATACCAAAATTCAAAGGCTTGTCAGGGACCGTGCAAGTCCAAGTTAATTGTGCAGATATATTATTGCAGAGATAATAAAATGAGAACAACAGCAGGCTTGTTTGTAGTGACAATAAACCCATAAAATAGCAACACACAAAATAAAAAGCACAGGAAAAAGTAAGAAGATTGACAATATTTCAAATTGCAAAAAACAAGACCAAATAGTAAAAAAACATTTTTATGCAACGCCACTACATATTATCTAAAACCACTTAGAATTATCATTCATCCTGGTCCCTTTGAAATGTTTTAAATTTCTTCCAAGTCAGCTACATCCAGTAACTCACACCACCAGTTCTTTGAGCTTGGAAGCAGGGGACTTTTTCTATACAGAAAGCATGGAGAAGCTCACATTATTTGCTTATAGCCATTTTGTCTGCTTTGTGCTTTTTGTCTCTGTTGCTCTGTGGTCTCTAGATGTTCAATTAAACTCCTGCTCAAGAGAGAAAACCTGGTACTTTCTTTTGGTAACTACGGACAGAAAGATACATACCTTTAAGGGGCATACGTGTGGTCTTTTTGCTATGTTCCCCTTGAAGGCCAAGGTAGATGTCAGCACCTACGATCCCTAGCAACTCCTCAGCCAGTTGCTCCCTCCTCCTTTTCATGGCCAGAATCAACAGCACGTAACATCACAGTAAAACCACAGTAAGACGTTAGCCCAAAAATGGGACAACTTAACTGGCAGGTGGAGCAAGCCTCCCCTCTCGCTCCCTCCTCAAGCAGCACTTTGCTTTTCCTGCAAGCCTGCAGGAAAGCAAGTGTTCCCCTCAGCTTTCATCCAGTCTACTTTGTGCAATTCACCTTTTCCAAGCATACATCGTGCTCGCATAGGGGCAAGGAGAGAAACACAAGGTGCCTGTAACAGAAGCCAGTCTGATGCAGCCTACTGGTAACAGAGATGAGCTATACACCACAGCTTTAAGGTAGAAGAAATTCTGGAAACCTATCAGAAAATGAATACCTTCCTCCCAGGTAAGAGAACTGGTATGTTATAGCTTTGCACAGAGCTTGGAAGGCACTCTTGTTCTTTACTCTGAAACTAGAGAAGACAGTAGGAGCCAACCTCCTGAAAGCCTGGAGAACTATCTATTCATTGGCATACAGTGATCTGTGCTTCTAATTGTAATTAAGAATACTTAAATCCAACTTTCTGTTACATGGATTATTTCTTCAGCCGTAGCTACGTGAAACAAAATCTTGTGGTTTATCTAACATGCTACTCATCTTGCTTCAGACTCTGTTATGTATTCTCCTAACGAAACTGATAACGTGCTTTGAATGGCTCCTTGGAATTTACAGGGAGATTCTTAATACTACACAATATCCACACATTTTTAAAATCGCTGACATTGCAAGTTTTGACACAGGCATGCTTTTCAAACAACCATGGCCTAGCTCCTACAACATTACTAATTAAATCACTTATCATTAGAATTCTATGAGTCCTCTTGTCTGTATTTTTACAGATTCAGAAGATCAAGATGGCAGTAGAAAGCATATTGGATTCAGAAAATAGTACAACTGCCTCCAAAACAGACCTCAAGAAAAAGCCAGCAGCGTGACAAGTCCATCTTAAAGCAGCCATTATCTAGTATATGTTGTGAGAAAGGCAAATGTAATGCCATCTTCAGGAGCACTTACACATGTACACAGTGAAAAAAGAACTATTATGCTATTACACTCTCCTATTTCTTCCACTCTGTAAATAGCAGTAAGCGTACCTGAAGGAATAGGAAAGCGGCAAGAAAAATATGATGAGAAGCTTTCAGGTTTTTCATCAAAGCACTACACCATTCTGCTATGCTTTTTTTTTTAAACCACATAACTGCTACTGATCGAGGTAGATGACTTCAAACAACATAAAAAACCCCACTGATCATTACTACTATCTAGCATCTAGCTTAAATATCCATCATTTAGTTTCCATATCCAGTAAGAATTTCTAACCTAGATTTACTTTACGCCAGCATAACTGCATATTTTTTTAGTAAAATTTATGCCAGATCCGTGAAAATATAAGCCATACTATCAAGCCTTTTGTCATAGCAATTACTCCTGTATGAGAAGTATCACCTGTAGCAAAACGTCGTCAAGAGTGGTTCCAAAGAATGTTTATCAATATGGTGATAGGCACTTTATATATCTAAAAATAAATATATATCTAAATATAAATATATATATATAAAAAGCAAAATGCATTCCATTCCCTCTCCATTATTCCTGTGGGGTACGTACCAGTGCCTGCCTGCTGCGGGGCCAGCTTCAATGAAGTTCCTCTGAGCCCTGGTGAGCCCTGAGCCTGGGTTCAACACTACAGCAACCAGCACGTAGACGTGTCACATCCAGATATATCAGAAAGGCAATCCAAAAAGCACATGCAAAGGGCAAGTTGCTTGGTGTCAACTAGGGAGAAGTACCACAGAGTACGTGAAACATTCCCATAGGTACTCAGTGTCCCCCATGGTCCCATTTACAGTGCCTGCAAGCTTCCTTAGAGCTGGCCCTGAAGTGCATGTCTCCCTCTGGCCCTCCGCTTCCCTCTCTCACACACATACACACAATTTTATCCTTCTGCAACTGAAGGGTGACACAGATGTTGACCTGCTAGCTCAGAGGGAACAGCAGGAGATACAGTCAGTGGAGGGAACTCTACCCAACAGTGAGGCTGCTGAGACTGGGTATACCAAACCATCACACAACACTGCTCTCTGCCAATTTCCAAGTACCACATGCCATCAACAAAACAGAAGAAAGGATACAGAGGCTACTGTGGGGGCTGAATCAAAGTCCTCCTGGTACCTGCACCACACTCTACATAGCCTAAATGGGTTAGAGCAAACTGGAGAGATGAACTTTACCATCTTCTATCCAGCTCTGGTAAGATTTGATGAGCAAAACTTACAAAGCAGCTGTTCTGCCATCCAGGAACAAGATGTACTATGTCTGAGAATATAGTTACTCAACCAGGTTCAGGCTAGAAGCTTGGACTCAAATCTCTCAGGCTTATGACAAAAAAATTAGCAAGCCATCTGAAGCCCTGTTGGGATGATGTCTATGCTGACCTTGCACTGTATTATCTTTCTTTCTTTTGGAGGTTTTTTTTAAATGTTTCTTATTGCTGGGCTGAAGCAGTCAGTACACAAAGCTTTGCATAATTAACACACACAGATACCTGTTCTCAGTGATGCTTTGACAGTGTTATGCAGAAATACAAAAATGTTCCTGAAAATCTATTACAAGTAGTGCTTATGGATGCAAGACTCCTAATGAGCAAGATCATGATTTTTTTTCACATTTCATTGTACAGTGACTGACCCAAACCGGTTTGGCGAGATGACAGAATGTAGCAGAGGGCTCCTTAGGCTTCAAGCAGATTTTCTGAATAAACAGAAAAGTCTTATTTCCCATAGAAAGACTCATGACACATGGATTTTCTGTGAATTCAAAGATGGCTTTACCAAACCAAAAATGAGGAGATGAGACATGACAGAATTTTTCTGCCATTTTAATTAATACTAACAATATTGAACTATGTTAATCTAACAATATGCCACAATTTGAATTCAAAGATATCTGTATTATTCATAGACAATCTTAATATTCGTTCTAGTCTGCACGTCAGACCTAGTGTTTAGGGTGATGCATTGTTATAAATCACTCAGAATAGACGCACTCAGCTACAAAATCATTAGAAACTACTGGGTTGTAATTCAATGCTTTGTCTTTCTACTTATTGGATCTGTGCCAGCGCACATACTGTATTGACAGTTGAAATGAATGGCAGCTAGGAGCTTAAATAACTTCAAAAACCTGACAAGTGCCACAGTGAGATGCTTTATGATACATTCAGATTGAGAAGTCTAATAGAAAGGCACATTTATTACATTTTCTTCTCAAATTCTTTTCTTACCTAACAAAAGTGTAAAGATAGAATACCAAAAAAGCTGTTTTATGTTTGCCTTATACATTAGTATTGGAGCACACACTAAAACTTTATGTCACACATTAATTCCAAAAATACTGAGCATAAAACACAAATATGTTCTGGAACAGTCAGAGTTGATACACGTCAATCTGACTATTCCATGTTGCTTTTAACACATCTTTTTCTCTTGGCTGTCAAACTTGGGCTCAGTTTTAACATATTAGACTGTGCTACTGTTCCAAATTAAAACAAACTGAGAGGTCCCTATCCTCATATTTGCTGTCTTCTAGTCACCTCATGGCACAGCTAAGCATACAGTAGAAAGTGGCTCATTAAAATCTAGCTAAATTGAGCAAAGCTAAGCCCTTTCTACTGATTTAATTTTTCCCAGGGCTGACATTGCTTTACAGAGATGCATTTTTTTCTACTGAGACTGGGCATTTAAAAGTATCACACCATCTTGTTCTTTAAGCATCTGAAAAGCTCCAGAGGTGGGTTTATATAGTAGGAAGGGTAAGCCATAACGTTATAAGTAGATTCTCCCATATGTACACCTGTTTGTTCTGTATTGCCATTTCAATACATACATTTACTTATCGTGTACACCAATAAAAAAACCCCTGCAACTCTGCTAAAGTGATAGAACATGGAATTCAACTCAACACCATCCTCGTTATAACTCATAGTTAGCTCACTTTTTGGCAATTCAGAAACACAAACTGCTATCTTCTGAATTGGAATTACCGAGGGCTGAGAGAGGCTCTTGGTTTGCATTACGCAACTGGTGCATCTGGCCTCCCATACTGGTTATGGAAAATGCCAAACAAGTTATTTCATCAGAGATTCCCGGTCTTTTAAGATAACAAAAAAAATTAATACTACGTCCATTTTACAGACCCACAGAGATAAGTTGGTTGACAAAGGCTCCCTCTCATGACGGACACACTCATACAGTCAAATCCCCCTACTTTCCTCACATCCACAAACTCAACTTGGCAAACCACAAAATTAATCTAATCCATGGTCACAGGCTCTTCCCTTTGTGATTACAGACTGAAACAATCAGCTGTCAACTTGACTACTTATAACGCAACACACAATCTCATTAAGTTGTAAGATCACAATACTTTTTTCCTTAAATGCATTGGTCTACAAACATTGACAATTTGAATTCTCATGGATCATCAATTGAATTGCAGAATAAAGAAGCGTTATTCAGCCTTTAAAAGATATATCGTAACCAATCTGCAAGATTGACTTTTTTTAAATCTTCATTCAATTTCTACAAAGCCTCTTTAAGACAACATGTGTTTCCTATTAACAAGCAACTGACCCATTAGAACACATGCAATTTTTATTTATTCTACTTTACCCTGTTTTCAGCAGATATCTAAACTAAGGATAACACAGGAAAGGCTTCCAACTACATCTCTAGACAGGCTTGCAGTAACACAGAGGATCTACAGGAAAAGGGGCTCATTTCATTCCAGGACAAATATCTTCTTAATGCAACAGCAGCACGAAATTGCAGCAGGCCTCTTCGAAGAGGCCAATGTCAAAAATTCTAAGGAATACATATAGAAACTGGTAAGAAGAAACAGTTATGAGTAGCAGAGAGGCGTGCTCTTGTGGACATTTCAAAAAGTAAGACAGCAATGAATAACTGCTCATTTCTATTGATAGAAATGTTGTTCAGTCAGTCATCAAGATGTGGTCCAGAATCACAGAAATCCCCAGATCCCTGTGGTACAAGAGGGACATCTACAATCCCTAGTTAATATCCAAAGGAATACGCTGCTGCACAGCAGCATGCTGTGTGGCCTCTTCACTAATAACGTGCTGTCAAGTGTTATCAGTACACACAGCCAAATGTCCCTTAAACTGCACAGCAGTGTTTTGGCAGTCCAGTTACAGTAAACAGGCATCCCAGATACAGGGACACAAACTGACCCAGCTCGTTATGGCCATTACAGGGCAGAGCTACTACTCTTCAGATGGTTCCCTGTGAAACAACAGCGAGGCTGATACCGCGGTTGCCATGCCGCATTCTCATCTTAAGGAAACATTCCTGCTCCAGCGGCAGAGCTCAGAGAGCAAGCACTCGGCCATCTGCCAGTCCAGATGTCTTCCCCACTGTCAACAAGGCATGAGAACAGAGTCTGTGCCAGACGGGCACTGCTGCCTCTTCACACCAATCCCAGCCTGCCAGGAGCTGCAGAGGCCTCTTCACAAACGTCCATAGACACAGGTTGTTTGGTGTTGGGTTGGTGATGGTTTGGTTGGGGTTTGGTTGGGGTTAGGGGTTTTGTTTGGTTGGTTTTTTAAGTGGTCAGGGGAAAGATGAAAAACAAAGAGCTGACCGCTCTTAAAGAAAGAGGACAAGTCTACGCTCAACACAGCTGTTGGAAAATGGCAGTGCGTAAGGAACTAGTCACCCAAAGCTGTTATTTGTACTGATTTGTCTTCTATACAAACAGAAGCACCTAGAAAGGTCTTTAACTGCTCCTCCTATCCCCTTACAACAACCCCAAAAGCAGGCTACTAGCTATAGGATAAACAGAATGATGTGCTTCCTGCCCCAAAGGGTTCACTACTTTTAGTGGTGAAAATTGAAGCAGCCTGGAAAATATTTTTGCAATAAGGACAGCAAAGGAACCAAGCAGCATGAAACTCACAATGGTCATCATCATCTTAATTTTCTTTATAAACAATAAATGGTTGTAATTTCTATAATGCAGAGAGCCTGATGCTGTACATTTTATTAACACTAAATACTGTTTGTAAAAAAAAAAAAAACAACAAAAAAAAACAACAAAAAAAGGCTTCAATGGAATTACTTACTTGAGGAAAGGCTATTGAATGTGACCAGGTAAAAAAAACCTAATCCTCTAGGCCACTGGCTTCACACAGGTGAACCGTTCTGCTAATTATGTTATATTACCACAGACAGTTACTTGATTTATACATCTTACTACCATCTCTTACATGTAACTTAAAAAACACCTTTAATCATTTCTACAAGGCAAACACATAACTGCATATAATAAAGTTTTTAAGTCAATTATGAAGTCTGAAATAAATGCTGCTTGCTCAAAATGCAGAAGAGCTAAAAATAGTTTAGAACTCCTCCTATTGAACAGCTCCTTATTTAACAATCATTTGCAGCATGATGATTAAATAAGACAAAAACATAAGAGAATAGAAAACCCAGCATTATAAAATACCAAAGCAAACATTAGTTAAGAGAACATAAAGTGTCAGCATTATATCACACAGAAGAACAAAGATGAAAATAGAATCAAAAAGTTGAAATGGAAACTCTTTCAATTCTGCTATCAAACATTGAAGTGATAAAAAGTTCATGGTAGGTCTCTGAAATGTGTTTTTAATCACTTCCTTATTTTATTCATACTCTAATGGCATAATAGTTCTCTGCATGAAGAGTGAAAAAGCAGAAACCTGTCAAAACACTTTGCATAAGTAATCTTGCAGGACCAGATCTGAACATAACAGAGCCATGAAACACAGCAAGTGTCAAGAGGACACAAGCTGCAAGGGCAGATTAGCTATTTTGATTCTCTATCTAGAGAAGCTGATCCATTAGCACATGAAGATTAGGAACTGCTTTGCTACAGCTGTGGCTCTATCCCCTCCTTTTATTTTTGTTAATAATTATTTTTAAACTTTGGGTTTAGTTCGAACTGATCCTGGAGTGATCAGCTGCAAAGTGAAAATGCAAAGCAGTAAAAAGAGAACTGCTGCTAATAATACAAGAATACATGGAGGAACCGTCGTAGTTAACCATTAGCCTGTTACAAAGTAAGGAAACCAACAAAGCCGATCAAAACCACAACGCTTAGGAGTTACTGCATTTGGTTTTTATCATCAGGAGAAAGATTATTTATGCAAAATTAATAAGAAACTTGGTCTTTATGTGAAATGCTACAAGGGAATTTCTTTTGAGCCACTGATGTAGTAGAATATTTATGAGCATTGGGAATCAGGGCAGTCAGAATTACAACAAAAAGAGGTCACAGAGGGTAGGATTGCAAGGTTACATTGGTTGGGTTTTTTTCTTTTAGTTTGTTTTTTATTGAATGCATACAACCATGCATCTTTACAGATTTTTTTATTGCCCTGAACAAAAAGAAAGAAAGGAAAAAAAAAAGAACTGTTGTGAATTTATTTGGAGATGATCTGGATATAGGCACTGCAATACCCATTTTTATTTACTTTTAATAGATATCTCCATTTGGACTAGTTTTCCAACATGCAGAAGACTCCACTGCTCAAATGCTTGGTTTTTTTTAACCATGAAACTGCCTGAAGCTAAAAATCAAAACTAAAGTATGACAAAGAGATCATACTGAGCTGGACACATTAGGACTGTATAAACAAGTGGATGGACTCAATAGCGGTCACCCCAGAAAGAATGCTTTAATATACTTTTGATTCTGTATGCAGTTACTGAAAACTTTAAAACAGCAACCAAAGCAAGAAACTTCCTTTCTCAGATCCAATTTACAGAGCAATAAAACACACACCTGCACAGGTCAGAAAATGCCCTGCCCTTCCACAACTGCTTTGCCCATCAACTGGAGCAGAATCCTTTTACTACTTCATTGGTGAGAAGATACAATTTTACAGTAATACTGGAGCATACATCCATCTTTTGTCCTTTCCTTTTGTATACACACAAATGACCCAATCTAGCATAGCACTAAGGGAATCTCCTGAGACAGACAAAGTTCATGAAAATATTCATAGGAGAAAAGGTATGTCATTATCCCCAGGCTCTGCCTACTAGGCTGTAATTAGAAAGATACCTCTTTCTTAGCAGATGGTTCTCCTGGCCTCTTTCCAGTCTACACTTCACATTGTCTATTATGGCAGCCCAAACTGTGAATGAAGTAAAATAAAATATTTCCTAGTGTACCTTCGGACAGATCCAACTCTCATACACATGTGAATACAATTTTTTTGTTATTTTTAAAACTAGGCACAAAAGCTCAATAAATCAGTAACTGGCTATAGGATCACCTACACAAGGATAGCTGGATCAAAGCTCCTTCAGCAATGCAGAGACAGGGTCATTATTCTGTGACAAGCTGGCGATTTCTTTCTAATTACTCCAAGACAAGTAACTGTCATAAGAAATAAGACTACAAACACAGTCTTTGTCAGCAGCCTTATGCAGGAAGATCAGACAAGAACTGAAAGGCCTGTTCACTTCTTTAATAGCTTTGCCAAGTCAAAGCTAGCTAGGATGTTGGTACCGGTGCTATCTCCTGTCTTAGTGAGTATAAACCTTCAGGGCTGTTCAATTTACCCTAATCACAGGTATTTCCTCCCCCAGCCTTGCCAAACACCCAACAGAAAAGACAGTTGTTTGCTTCTGGCTAGAAAATAGCTAGGCATCAAAATAAAATTACAGTGCACATGGAGGAACAGCTAAGAATGAAAGATATCATACCAATATTAGCGAGGACCAGACCATATTTAGGAACATAATGGCAGGTGTAGTAGGAAAAGTGGTATCATAAACCTTTCTGTGTTGTTTCAGCACCATTTCCCCAGTGAAAACACTGTTCAGGCTTCCAGAGCCACGCATCGCTTGGTCTCTCTGCAGCTAGCAGCAATGAGGTTGTCAATTAATATGAACTGTGGAGGTGATCCAAGAGATGGGGATGTGTCTGCGGGAACTCCCCGGAGCCCATCAGACTCATTTTACACAGACTGCTGAACAGCTATCAGATGGTGTCAATTTTCACTTACTGTTACGGCTGAGCAAATAATGAGAAAAATGATATGCAAACACCCCAGTAACTTCTGTATGATTTTGCTCCAACTGTGTTCCCACATCTTCTGTTTGACCATCATGGACGTTTTATGGGAAGAGTTTGCTCTCAGCATTCTCTCAGGACCACAGAGCAAATCTTACTACCAACAGCAATTTTCAGGAACAAAGATTATTATGCGCAAAATTATTATAAATAGCAAACAAGTTTGTTAAAATTGCACTCTGTTTGCAGACAATCTGCAATCAAGAAAGAAGGCTAATTCATCAAGCAAATTGTTACTGAAAACTGTCTTCCTCAGCTATAATCACTCATATAACCAGGCCCCTTGGGAACTGAGGTAAGAGACTTCAGTGAATCCTACCACCAGTTCCCTGTTTTATCCACTGGTCCCAGTACATAAGTTCAATTTAGGAACTTTGTATGTGGAATAAGTCCCAGAAAGCATGGAAGGTCTAGTAATAAAGAACTTCAGCTTCCCATAAAAAGATGTGTTCAGAGTGGCTTTGGCACTGTCTAACATAGCAAACACCCACTAAAGACTCAGGCCTACCATATTTATTTGGATTCAGTCATAGCTTGCATGACCAGAGCTACTACCTACCAGACTCCTACTCCATTTCGGAAGCTGAAAAAACTTCTGGAATGATTTTGAAGGAAGATCAGTCATTTTGGCAGAATCATTTCTGTCTGACATGTAATTAGTTTACTTTGGGAAAAATCATTTGCTCCCTATTCGCCCACAAGCTTTTCTGTCTGCACAGTGCATCCCGATAGAAAAGATAGCTAGAGGTTAAAATTAGCAACTAACGCAGATGCCATTGTCTCTTCCCATTACCTCCGCCCACAGCAGGCGGCTTGCGTTCAAACTGAGTGGGACTGAAAAACACAAATCTAAAGCTCATGGGAAAAAAAACCCAAAAGAAAAAAATAGCAACAATAACCCCTCTTTAAAATGAGTGATGCATCAGACTTTTCTGGTCAGTGACTACTTCACATATAATTTTCTAACCAGTAATTACAGTGTGTGACTTCATTAGCATCTTAGGGTCATACTCCCCAAGACCCAATGTCAGCATTAAATTTCATTATCTCAAGACCAGAAAATCAGGAGAATGTGACAATTAAGACTTCAAATATTAGACTTGAAAGAAAACAAGAAGTCTTCTGAATAGCCTGTTTCTAGGATGACATGCTGTAAACAAGAACATGAGCACTGACTTCAGCTCAGCTGGCACAGAAAAAAAAAAAGCATCTGTTCTTCTTCCTGGCACATACTGAACACAACTGGAACATTCTCATATATTTGAGATATACTTACATCTTTCAAAAAATATTGGGGATGGGGGTGGGGGGGTGGTTCGTGTCATTCCTATAGTCACATCTTCAAATAATTTTGAGAGATCTGTGTACAGCCTGACAAAACAGTGAGTGGGACCAATGAATTCCAGCACCTTGAAAAAATTTCAGAGGGTCTCCTACGTGCATCCAGAGGGAAAACAATACCAGGGTTTAGGACATCCCTCTTTGTTGTGTGCAGATCTTACCTATCTAAAACTTGACCAGTGAAACATCTGAATGCAAACAAAATGATTCACTGATCCGTAATTTGCAATTTAGTCTTAGTCATGCCGTGCGTTACTTAGGAAACACAGGAATAAAACACACACATAAGTTTAAGATGTGTGCGTGTGTATAGGCAGAGAGAGAAAAAGACTGGCATTACTGTTGTGATGAAACTAATTCTACATGATAAAGCTCTTATATTTTTGTCTAATATCTCCATTCTATACAGACACAGCTCCTCATCCTTCTGTTCTTACCTGCTAACTGGAGATACTAGCTGGCAGGCAGCAGAGAACAAAACCAAGATAATGTTTGTAAAATGTGTCAGTATCCTTTATAGTGCAAAACATTATGAGTAAATAATCCTTCTATCAAATGGCTGACAGCAGCATAAAGGGTCAGGGTTTATATATACACAGGGCTCCTCTTGAAAAATTGCTAAGCTGTCTCCTGCTCCCAACCAGAAACCAAGAAAAATTAAATCTACATTGCCCCTGAATAACCCTAATAAGCAGATCTTTCTTTACTCAGAAGAACTTGAGACACTACCGAGGGCAGGGGACACAACAGAGAGAGGAGGGGGGAAAGAAGAAGAAGGAAAAAAAAAATCTTAATTAGAGGAAATTTACTTTAATAAAGATAATAAACCAAGCAAGCTCCTGATCACAAGGTTTACTCAGAAATTCATTAAAGTCTAATAACATAATCTCTTTTTAAAAAAAAAAATCAAGATGTGATTTGTTAATACAAGTATTTCATTAATAATGAATTTTAATTACAAATTAACATATATAGAATGTTCTGTATTTCTGTAAGCCTCTGGTATCTTGAATAAAATATATTCATAAAGGTTTCCGTTCAAATCCAACAATACTGCCTATTCATGATTAAAAAAGTGAAAGGTTCAGTGTTCTTGGACGGCACCACTTCCTACCACAAAGTTGTTTCACACAGTACACAGCATGTTATTTACCGGTTACATAAAAGCAAGTGAGCTGCACTGGCTCTTGGAGTATTCGCCCTCAGTGAGGGACAGCACGTAGCTATATGGGCCAAGTCCAGTCCAGAGGATAGATTACTCCATGCTGGAAGGTCACATCTCTCTCACTCAGCTCTCACCTCCCCCTGCAGACTGCCCGCCTGTTGAGGAAGGGACTATAGTCCCACAAAAGGCAATCTCTCAGCTTCTCAGGGTGGGGGGGAAGGAACTGGGATTTGATCCTCCATTTTTAATACCAGCAGTAGCTCTACTGGCAAATCCAACAGCCACGACTTCAAGCTGGCTGGGAGAACCCTGCCCTCTCCTAGTCCACTCTTCAGAAAGTAGGCTTTTAGAAGGTAGGTTGACTTCAACTAAGCAGTCCCTCCAAGTACACCTACCAACAAGTTAACCTCACTGGGACGGCACTGTACTCCAGCACAGAGATCGCCTGGCAGTAAGAAGAGCAGTTTGAGTACAATGATGTCGCATTTACCATCCACTATGGTAAGACATACACATGTAAAGTGTTTAAAATGTGTATTTGTAGATCTGAAGTGTGGAAATCTTATTGGCACTTGTAGAATTGGCTAGATTACACAAAAAGTAGTGGGAAAAGCTAAAAAAAAAAAACCAACAAACCAAAACCCACAAAAAGACTAAAACCAAAACCCCACGACCCACACAAAACAAATCCACAATGACCCTGTTGAAGTTCATAGGAATTTTACTGCTGACCTAAATGAAGTGGGAGCAGACCCCACACCGTTTGCAGAACTGGCTCCACAAGACACAAAGCCGCCATCTCACCAGATTCCTCGTGACAGTCTGAGTGATGTTGCAGAGAGTTAGGAATGGAAAGCCAACAACTTCCCAGAAAACAATGTTCTTGGCTTATACAACTAAAGTTATTGTGTAAGAAACAACTCCAAAATCATTAAAAATTAAGTTTCTGGAATGAGAAGTCAAGCATTTTTTAAATGCAAAAAACTGAGACTGCTAAGAATGAACTGTGCTTGGTTTGGACAGGATAGAAATAGCATCAGTCATATGATTAGAGATAAAATGTTTCCTTTTCAATTAAAGACTAGAACTGAACGGAAATTGAAAAGCAGAGATATGTTGGGATTATGACCCCTGAAATTATGTATAGCTCTATGCCAGGCTCAGATTTGAGCCACTGGAGCCTCAAAGGGATATCCTCAACTGGCTGATGTTTAATATAACAACGGGATTACAGAGGCATTAGTATCAATGAAGAGAGTAGGTTATAAAGCATTTGGCTTCTACAAGTAAAAAGGATAATGAAATTATGCAGCTCCTTTCTTCCCCCGCTGTCAGCAGATCCTTAGTTAGCTGCAGACTCATTGCCGTCGCTCTTGACAGCAGCAGTACAACATGGGAACCCTTCTAGGGCTCAAAACACCATAGTGAAAAATCCCACCCATGTGGCTGAAGCGACACTAGATCTATGCAATAGCACACACTGACTTATTTCAAACAGATGCTAAGACTTGCCAGTAACTGCAATATCTGGATCTCTGGAAAATATACCAAGTTCACAGGTATACATGCGGAATGACCGCTGGGACGTTGTAAAAAACAAGAGAACTCGTACACAGCACCATTACACACAGGGCCTCCTAATGGATGTCCGTAACTGCCAGAAGAACATACGACATGATTTTCAACCCTGCCAATCAATCCAGGGGTCACATCTGTGAACACGGAGAGCCATTTTCTTGACCTTCCCTCACACGGAAGGAAAAGAGTGGTTGTTCTAAAACATAAGGGAATAGGTTTGCACTCTAATAGCTGATGGCAGCTGCGTTTGCTGTGGTCACCTTCCCGTTGACCTTCTTGCATTTATTATCCATAGTGCACATTTTTCAAAGATGCATATTAGATTGGAATTTTACTATTTATTACTGTAACAAAGACACAGGCTTAAATGGGATGCACTGACCCACACTCAAGGAAATATTACAGTGATAAAGCTTTGAAAGAAATTCTAACAAATGCAGACCTAGATACCACAGCAAATCTTCAAGATTCAAAAGTATAGTTTAGACTCTTCTTTTCTTATTTAAGAATAAGGTATATAGTTAGCCCAGGGACCTATGCCTTCTTCCTCCTCAACTCCCCCCCACATAATACATTAGTAAGCAGGACAAAACTTGGTCAACCTTCCACTATGTTTCAAGTAGAAAGCTCTAGACTGACATCCTTCTATCTTCCCCAACTCTTTTTTTCCTTTCTTTTTCTCCTACCCTGCCCTCACTCTTTTCCACCCACTCCACTCCCATCCTTTTTCCGGCCCCAATTTCTGGTGTTATTGTCTTTTCCTTGATTAGTTCATTTCCTAGTTCCATGCTCTTAAGTCACACAGCCCTAATGTAGCTATCCACTTGTCACAGCTGGCTTTGCCAAAAGATGACAAGGCTGTACTGAAGCGAGCCTGTTCCTTCATTTGCCTGAGAACAGCTCTGTAAGAGTTAACCGCAGTGGGAGGTTCAAGGATACAGCCTAAGCATTCATGGCCATTTACCTTCTGACCCAGCAATGACTTGATGAGCAACTCAGTGCACAGATGAGTGGAAACGAGCAGCAGTTCAAACCCATCTGTTGGCAGAGCTTCCTACATCAGACACAAGCAGTCCTTTAAAGGTTTCTTGCATCATTTCTTATTGACAGCAAGAATATACTCCACAATTTCCACTGAAGGAAAACATTACCTCAATGCTCACTAAAATAAAGCCTGAGCAAACAGCTGTTGCTGGTTTTTGCTACCATTTCCACAGAAAAAAAAAAAAAGTGTTGCTACCATGAAAGCTCTGTCCCTCACTTCAGGAGGTCCTAAATTCAACCAGTGTTTCATGCAATAGGATGCTGTCTCTGAGCAGTACCCTGGGCTCATTTTCTTTCTTCTTGAACAGACTGAAAGCTAGCATTATCATCCAAAGGAAAAAAAAATATATGTTTTTCAATGCATATGTGGGAAGCCACATTGGAAGAGCATCACCCAGTGTAAATCAGCATAGGAAGCAACACATGGCAACTGTGGCTGCTGCACTGCCTGGGGTAGAGGGTGCCCAGAAGGAAACCAGGGGGAAGACAGAGCTACACACAGAGCTCAAAGCAGACTTTCCATGCAGAATATATCTATTTGAACACCTACACTGATTAATCCTAGCAGGCAGTTTGACATCTTTCTTCAGTTTTATCACTAGGAATTTGAGAAAACTGGATTAAGACACTATCTAGAGCTCCAGGAAAGTTCAGCCCCCGAACGTGCCAAATCCTCTGCCTGTCTGACTTTTTCTTTGTTGCTTTCCCGAAGAGCCTTGGCAAGAGTCACCCAACATGTCTGTTTCTTCTTTTAGAATCCTGACTCCTCAGTGTGTTAAGTACCAGGACACTAAACAGCCATCTTCTTCTTAACAGTGCAACTCCTTGCTTCAGTTCACACTAAAAGCAGACAACCATCTTGTTTTGCAGATCACAAGCACTTCTTTGCAAAAAGAGACTGTGCCCTCCTCCGACCTTTTGATTTTCTATGCACAAAAATGCATCTGTGATCCAGACTCAGTCATAAAGAGGGAATGAAAACATTCTTGTCAGATGCACTTAACTCCTTCTATTCCTTATGGGAGCAAGACAGCAGAATCCAGTTATGCTTATCTGTGCAGCAAAAGAATGTCCTACACATTGAGACAGGAAAATTAATTAAAAATTTTCTATACATCAGCTTGCACTCAGGTTCCCAGAGACAAGAGTTTCAAAAGTTCATCAGCGCTTCTCCTACCTCCTTTACTTCCTGAACAAAAACTAAATCCAGAACAGTCTGTAGAATTTCATTTTAAATATAGGTTTTGGGGTGGTTTTCAATGGCGCAAAAAGAGTCTATCAGCTGAAATCCCCGCTTGCTCTGCCTAGATGATCATAAGGGAGTTTTCCAGAATCACTCAAAAATTACCTACAGAAATGCCCAAGCAAGCAAAGACAAGAGGCCTCATCTAGTTTTCTGACAACTTTGATGAAACAATTTGACATAAACATCACACTTGCAGGAGCAAAACAGAAGACAGTGTGCCCGCAGAAGTCACCACAATAAGTTTTGCAGATAATGATTAGGAAGGCTCTTCAATGCATTGAAGGGAAGCAGGTATTGGTCCGATATTTCTTATGTTTTAAGAGGTAGGTTTAAGAGGGTTTCTTCACACCCAGGCAGAAGCTAGCTACATGCAAGAAGATAGAGCAAATCCAGGAAAATATATGGACAAAGTATGCTGTTGTGTTTGTATTCATATTAACATGCTACCTCTGTACACACAATAAAGGTTGAGCTAATCTGATCCAAAACAGAGATTGTTCCAATGGAGGCCAAGAAACAATCACTGGTCACACACAGAAGTTCACATGCTCAGATATACTACCTTTCAGATACTCATGGCGGGGGGTTGTACTGGTTGCCCACTTGCAGCAGCAACAGCAGACGCCTTCTAACACACAGCCTTTTAAACGACAGAAGTAACTCAGAGGCCCCTGAATTCAAACCTTTCTCCTAATCTGAGGATAAAAAACATGGAGCCTGGGAAGGAAATTATTAGCCATTGTGTAGCTATGTAGAATACAAGAATGGAAGGGCTTGCAACCCCAAGAGCTGTCAGTTCAAGATTTGGGTTGTCATAGTGTTAATTTGCCCAGAGCCAAGTCCCAGCTACCCTCCCAAGCAGCTGGTATTTTCTAATAGCACAAGCCTTCTTTTCTGAGTTAATTCAATGACACAAATAAAATGAAACATGACCGATATTGAAGAACTCTCTCCATAACTTTGATGGGAACATAAGGTACAAATAACTAAATTACTGTTTCTATTTCATTGAAGTGACTCAGAACTTAGTTTTACACCAAAAACAAAAAGCAAAAGGGCATGGAGTTTCAGTCCATGAAAGCATTTGACACATCCTGCAGCTCCAGAGACTAAGTTCAATCGAGATGTTATTTTGCTGCCTAAAAGTCAGACCTGACATCAGAAGGAAACGTGACCCTCTGACTGCCGTTTTCTGGTCTATTGAAATGCACCTTCACGAGGGAAGGTTTAATCTGGTCTAACAGAAAATGTCAAAGCTTGACTAAATGTCAAGATTTCATTATATTCTGAAACAGTGTCCCAAAAAATAGCTGCAACTAAGAGTCACTTCTTTAAATACGTTTACTGATACTACACTCAAAACCAACAAAAATAGTTAAAAAAACCCAAACAAACAAACATAATGTGACTAAAATCCGGATTCTGACAGAAACTGAAATGACTCTTTGTCATTCCCTAGTTATTTTACATTTTGACAACCTCAGTCTAATTTACAATTTTTAAGTGTTAAGAACAGCATTTCAAAATAAAATTTACCAGTAAAGACCAGATATTTATGAGGTTGTTGTCTAGCGTGCTATAAATGAAAATAAAGCAACAAAAGTTGAAACCCAAGAAATACCAAACCTAAATTTCCCAAGCAGGGAAGCAATTAAAGCCAAAATAGGAACCCCTGAAAAAATGCTACTGTCATATTTTGACAACTACACATAAACCCAAATAATTGCTAATAATAGACAAGCTGATGACCAATTCCCAACAATCAGATGTGTAATCATGTAACTTTTGCAAAACAAGTATTATTTGTTTCATATTACTGCAGTTATCATTGATATTATATTATTTATTTATGCTCTCCTCAGTAGATAATCTTTTCCTTAAGTGAAAATGGGGAGGGGGGGAGAAGAGAGGAAATATCCACAAAAATGGAAAAAATACCAATACCATGTAGCCAGGATGCTCTTAATCCATTGCTGAGACACCCAGCAGCCTAAGCACTACCCTCATCCTGTCAGTTCAGCTCCTGTGGAACAGGTACCAAATCAAAGAAAATTGTAACAAGCACCACCACCCGCCACCTCTGAGGCACTGAAACTGAACCGCTCTTTTCCTCTTTGAGATGCCACCCTTCCGATAAGAGTGGCTGGACATTAGTGAGGCTCAAGTGTGTTGAGCTGTGGCCACTCAGGAGGGCAGATGATGAGTAACTGCATCACACTATTTAACCACACCACAGGTGCATCTGTCTGCCAAGACTGATTCTATAGCATCCTTTGTTCTTAAACTAGTTCTTACATTTCAAAATCCCACCTGTACTGCAAAACTAGGCAGATGCTCCTCATTTTTAGGTGCAATGTAATATTGCTCATGGACATTCACCGTCAGGGAAATAAATATTTTGTGCCTTTATCTGAATTTTAAAGAGATTTGGTCTTTGAACTAAAAGTGACACATACCCAGCAAGCCCCATCTCTCAAAGGATCCTTTAACTAGCAAAGCTTCAGTGAACTGTATGCAGTGATAAGCATGACTTTAAAATGTGCCTCAGTGCGTCTGCTTGATAAATCAATTTCAGAAAAAAGCGTTGCGTAGCTGTGCAAAAGCAACCCACCTGTGGGAAGTAACTCTGAGTGAGAATCACATGTCCAAGAGTGTTCATATGAGTTCCAGTGGGACTGAGTCCACCCTTCACTAGAGCAAAGCAGAAGCCAGGACCATGTATATGGGCACTTGTATAGACAATTTTTGAACAAGTTTACTTAGCTTAATAAATTAAAATAGATACCACGCAGATTTTAAACTGCTTTGCATCAAGTTTATAACAGAGGAATAAGTTACGTTACCATGACATAAGTTATAATCTGTATTAGACCAGTAACTGTGCCCTTCTCATAGCCTGTGGTAAGCAAATTAAAACAACTAAATACCTGCCTGGGCTGTCCCTGGGCAGGTACTGCAGACCAGTAACTGCCATTACTCACATTACAGCTCTTTCAGTATATGGGCCAAAGATTGTAGGTCCAGGCAAAAGCAAGTGTGGTCTTGAGTGGGCAAAGAACTCACGCTGTAAGCACATTCAGAATCTCACCAACTCCACATAAAAAGCCAGGGGGAGTTAGATACCATGCTTAACCCAGTCCCTGCTCTGCCCAGAAGCCTTCATGCTTAGAGACTCATTTAGGTAAAATAACATCATAGACGCAGATCTTTTTAAAGGATGAAGGCCAACTGAAAAAAAAAATTGTCAGGAAATATTGAATGACCACTTGTATGTTTTCTCACACCTCGGTCTGAGTTACTGTAGGTACTCACATACCTGAGCTTAGCAGCCAGCAGTTTTTAACATAGTGTAACAGATGAGGCATATCTCTTTTCTAGTCATTAACATCAAGGCCATTCAGCTATATCAAGATACATCTCATTTCTGTCTCTAAGTGTGAGGAAACTATTTTGCACTATTTATAAATACAGGTAAAATAGGATGCATTTTGGGACCCATTATCCTCCATAGTACACTTATTGTTAGCTAGCCAGAATTATTCCTCCTACAACTCTGACTTCATATTCCTTATCCTCACAAACTGCAGGTGTTGAGCAGCTTCAGACAAAAAGAATTTGCTACCAATGCAGCTTCTAAGTAAACCATGCCAAAAAGGGGAAGAAGAAGAAACTAGTATATAATGATACACCTGCTTCCTCCTGTGGATCTCAGAATCAGTGAAGTTTCGAGGCTGCTTCCCTTCCTACCTAATTCTCCTGGCTAAAAGAACCTGTTAGGAACACCATCAAGTTTCTTCTGTTCCCTCTCTATTGTGAATTTTACTAGATGATTAATACGCCTTTCAGCTATAATTTAAGTTGCACATCATTTCCAGCATTTTGAAAAGGACAGATTTTTACTAGTAGTATCCAAAAGGTAGCTGATATCTTCTATTTCTCTTTGCCTGAACAGAGTTCCTAATGGAGCAGGAGGAGCTACAGTCCATGTTTGGGCTGTATAATAATTCGTGAATGCGGACAGGATAAACATTCAGGGGCATGTTTTCCAGACACCACCAAGCAGAAATCTTCAGAACAAATCAATACACTTTAAGTCGTCAATACTACTTCTACAATTGCTTCTATTCCCTATTAGAACATTCAGAGGTTTAAATTAGTCTCATAAATTCTGCAATTCACAGTACAATACCCAAATACAGTCTGCTTCAGTTTGTGATTAGTGAGCTTTTAAGCTAATTGAAGTCAGACTGAGCTACTCTGTGTCAGTAAAATGGCTTACATCTCAGTTTTCAACATGATGAAAACTACCGTTCATTTTCCTACGGAAGACATTTTCCTTGTATTATTTGAACAGAGCTTTGCATTCAGGAATTCAGAAGAGGAACTAACATTTCCTTTTGGCACTGCTTCCTTGAAAGGCTGTATAATCAAATGTTATCTCTCATGCAAGTTCCCTAGTGCAACATATTACTGCATCGCAAGTGTGTGCTGGAAAGATGGATGAGCAGAAGGTGGCAATAAAGCATCAAATCAAAATCTGCATACATTTTATTCATAATTAAATGCTTGCTGTCACCACAAAACACACATATATGCATGGGTCATACATCTCCAGTGAAAATGCAATATGATTTAGGCATGGTTTCTTATGGCTATGTTACTCCTGGGTAAAAGTAAGTGTAAGAAGAGTAACTTTCTCCTTGAATAGCTGACATAATTACAAGACTTTCCTGACCACTTCAGTATGCTGCCTACACAGTTCCCTACATCTATTAGAAAAAATACTGAAAACAGGGGTTTTGTGCAGTGTGTCAAGAGAAAAAAATTTTATAAGCCTATATACTTCCAGCTGAAAAGCTAGATTTTAAGCATTTACCTTAAAGCTAGAGTTGGAAAGTGCTGATACATTTCATACAGTAACATTCCCCTTCGTTTCTAAAAAGTTACCTCTTGAGCACTGGTGGAAAGTGTACAGAAAACTTCATTTTACTCTTCCCAAGATGAAACACATTTTGTTCAAACGCTAAACTGTTAACCGGGTGACCACACAGAAATTAAGCTCATCTGAAGTTTGCAGTTTAGCTTGTCAACGTCAGCTCACCAGTACCCAAAACTGTCATTTTGTGCGGCTTCACAGAGTCTTTGCGGATATGTAAGGGTTATCTTAAATTCCCTTTTTCTTTAGAAAAGCGTCCTGATTTACAGCCTTTCACCAAAGGCAGAAAACTACTATTACTACTACTATTATTATTATTATCGAAGAAGGGAGGACGCCGCCTCCACACATGAGCAGGTTGAGAGGTGGGAGGGCAGCCCCCCGGGGCGGACGGACCCCCCAGCCGCGCCGCCCGAGCGAGGGGAACCGGGAGAAGGGAGGGAGGGATGGAGGGAGCAAGGCAGGCAGAGACCTCCCTCTTTCGGCCAAAGGGACATGAAGCAAGCAGAGTCACCACACACTGCCATAAAAGGGATGACGATGTGAAGGCAACTTGTATTATTCTTTTTTCCCCACGGTTCTGACTTGGACAAATACAACAGGATAAAACAACGGGGGGGGAGGGGAGAGGGTTGTGGGGTGTGTGCATGTGCATATATATAATTTTTACCAATATCTCACGAGCAACATTTCAAAGATGCCAGATGTTATACTGGAAGCAAAGATAAGCCTTTTTTTTTAAAAAAAAACACTGATCTATAGTGTTTCAACCTTTAGAACTTTTTCTGAAGTTTCAAAACACTTGATTTTATCATTTTGAAGCTCTGCATAGGTTTTCTGGTTTCACACCTCTTGAAATAAAGATTCTTTGTAACATAAACATGGCAATCAAAAAGAAATCTTTCTTGCATGCCCCAAGCTGGTACCCACCAAACAAGTAGTCCCTGCCCAAAGTGCTGCCACGGCTAGGTGCCAACTCCAGCCCCTCAGGGTTTTTAATGGCCCAAGTCTTCCCCAGTAAACCACACAAAATTAAACCCCACAGAACCCTGCTTACTAGCAACTGTTTAGGTTTAAGGGCTAACGTTACAGGCACCAGGAGCTGAAACCCACGAAGTCTATCTTAGTTACGCAGGTTTCCCCCTTGCACATACATCGTGGTTACTACACGCCAGCCAGCCAGCATCACCAAAGGTGAGGAGGTCACATGAAGGCAGCCCTGAAGGGGCAGTGGCTGAACTTCCTACCTCAACAGCCAACGGAGGGGAACCGAGAAGCAAAGCGTGAGTGAAATTCTCCCTGGCTCAGTTAGCAGTGACTGTGACCAGGGACTGGCAGGTCTCCATTCTCGCCATCCATCACCTGAGGCTGGAAACTAATACATTGCAGGCAGCAACAGTGTCTTCCCTCACTTCTGTGCGGTAATTATAACAGGCTCAGTAAACATTTCTGGCAACAACTCTAATGGTCTGCAAGTATATCAGCACCTCAGCACTGCCAGGTGTGAATACCGAGCTATAAATACATTTGCAGACTTTGGTCACTGCTCATCCACCACAAAAAGCATATCCATTGCTAGACACATCATTTTCTCTGCATCACTGTAAAAGATCAGATTTTAAAAACCCGCAAAACGAAGCAAATAGATATAGTCAAAATATCTAACATCTCAAAAAGCCTACCAGGCTTAAACACAATGTTAGCAAAAGTTATTGAAGTGGCAAAGAGAACAAGACCCTCAATTAAGATCTCAAAAGACTAAACCTCTAAGCACATTGATGTCCAGCTGTGTAATATACCTGAAAGCAATCTTTGAATCTGTATTTTAATATTGATGCAGAGTTTATAAGTTGACCATTTAAATGCCATGATGAGCCATGTAGAACAAGCATCGGAGGGAAAATGAGCATACATGAAAGCCGTAGTTAAGTATGCACATGCACACATGTTCTTCTAAAACATTAAAGAAATATCTCTTAGCAGCTATAATTTCAGCTTGCTCAAACAGTAAGCCAAGAACAGACATCCACACGTGCACATGTGTCCATTCATCCTAAACACACACTGGTCTCCCTCACCATTTCAAGCTAACCTGTTACTGCTGAGCACGCAAATACACGAAAGCACATTTTTAAGGCATTCTCAGATGCAGTTTTTCCATGGCCGTATCATCAAGTCACTGTAATCCTTCTAACTGATCGTACTTAATTTATTAGCATACCAATTTTCTGATAAAGGTGGGGGGAAGTTGGAGGCAGCTGCTGTAAATCAATACAGCTCCATGAATTTGGGCCAAAGCGCATACATTCAGCTTTTTATCCTAGAACTATTCCATACATTCATTCTTTGTGAATGAATCTAGCTTTCCAATTTTGCAATCAACCTATAAAATACCTTCACCTTCTGCTGCTTTTTTTTCTCTACATGAAATAAAGAACTAAAATCCCCATTAAGAAAACCCAAATTAATATGCACCATGAAGTTATGACAAGTTATTCAAATGATACCATTCGTTTCAATAGATAGGCAATTTCAATGCCATGTCCTCATCATACAGCTGAAAACCACTTCCAAATAGCACACACTTCTTCCACTGAGACTAAGGAGTTTAAAAAAATAATAATAATAATCACAGGACAATGATCCCCCTCACCGGGAAATAATAAAATTATTAGTAGACATTTTCTGAACAAAACCGCCCAGTTTGCTTAAATATGAGTAATTTATTTGAGCAAAATGAAGCAGCTAAAATGTAAAATAGGAAACAAACTATTAACTAAATATTGGATATTCTTTTAAAAAATCGTTAAAGGGCAAGCTACATGGCATAGCAACCAGCACTTACCAATCTCTTAATTAACAATGTTTTTAAATAACTTCACTACTGTCACAGCTACAGCTTCCTGACTGGTGAACAGATAAAGAAAATTATTCAGAAGCTATTTCTTGCCCTGGCTTGTTGTCTGGCTTCGTGACAACATTACATGACCCCAGCTCTCCAACAGGCTGGCAAGGGACTGTCGCTCCCATTTAACCCTCATTCCAGAACACTGGCCTGTATCAGAGAAATGCTGCACTTTAGTGCCATATAAATAACTTTGCTTCCCCTTGAAACATGGACTTGGACAGAGTTTGGGAATTAACTGCAGTTGTTACGTGCTATAATTGCCTTAATATGGGAGTCCAGTGTAAGGGAAACGATGAGTAGGATACATTTTGTTCTTTGGTGGTTAGTAGCTATAAAGTAGATTAAACAGTACAAACTAATTTAAATAAAATGAGAAAGTCAGAAAGGTATGAAAGACACTTCCTTAAAAAAAAAAAAAAGAATTAAGAATTCCTAAACATTACTTTTCTTAATTCCCTGCGTCCGTATCTCTTCAGTGAGTTAAAATTGACTTACATGACATGAAAAGACTGTCACACACCCAAAAATAAACTTAATAATCATCACCCACTCCTCCCCAAACCTTGAAAAATCTGCACTTTCAAGCTGATTTTATACCAATGACGTAACAACAAAAAATGAATTGACGTATATGGTTGGAGAGAGCAGCTTATTTTTGAGAGCATATCCCAAAGATTGATAGCATGAGTTTTAAAGGAACAGTAATAGGAGACCTGACAAAACTTCTTACACTCAACACACATGCAAAAGTAAATGAAACTTCATTTTAGCCCAGCGCATACTTTTACATCAACATGGTACTTACATAAATATGTGGACTTGTATTTTACAGTATCTACAGACCTTGAAAGGTACCACCACATACAACCCAAATTCAATTCCTGTTATTATACAGATGCCTTCTGGAAATATTTATTTTAATAGTAATAATTTATGGGTAATACTTTCATGTACCAAATTATTTAAATGAGTCTTTTCCTCTACTAACACTAGCATCCAGTTGTTTTGCTAGATAAGATTATGACTCCACAGGGCATATGAACAGCAGCATTTGAGCAACTCCTAGCACTGCTATAGTACTGCCAAGGAGTTCTAGAGAATATCAGACGTCATACATGGATAAAAGTTGTATTACTGCACGTGCACTGTTACTGTTCAGGACATGCTGCAGCCCAGAGGCCAGATTTAGGCTTAAGGGACTGCGTGCTTTGCTTCCTTCTAAAATTGCCATGATGTTAGTACATCAGTTCAGCTCTCAGCGTTTTCATGGTTTTTCCCACTTGCAATTAAAGCAGAAATTTTTTAAAGAGCAGCAAAACATTACCTTAGAAGTTCCTAACTAGGAACTAGACAAACCAGACTAAATTCTTATGCTCACAGATGCTATTGTTGTGGTACAGAGAGCAATGTTTGCAGACTGTCTAAAAATTTACAGTATAAGGGCAAGTTGCTTGTTATTATACCAAACTTAAAACACCTTCAGTACTTAGTCTCTCTCTCAGGCTGACAGTCTAGCCATATTTAAAAAAAAAAAAAAAAAAAAGCGTGTGCAGAACAGATTATTTTAAGAAAATTCTTACCACCATTTTGCTGAAAACCTCTAGAATATTCATGCTTTAAAGCACAGACTTAAAAATTGGGCTGCCACGTCAGAAATAAGCTTTCTGCCATCTCCATGAAAATTCATCCAAAACCGAACAAGACACAAGCTTCTAAAACTACAGGTTACATTTAACATTACAGATCTTTTCCTCTGTATAGCGCTACTCATCACCAGTTCTGGACACGCTTTCAAATGAGCACTTTGCCACCATTTTGCCACTTCTTTAAACAGACCTTTAAAGGTTAATAATAACATTCTGTAAGATTCAGTTTGCATTCGGCATCATCTGCCCCTTTCCCTCCCTGCTGACTATTGAACCGTACTTGCGCTATCGCTGCATGTTGCTCCTTGCAAGCAGGGCACACAGCTGGCAAGTGCTTCTCGTGGCGCTGGGCTCCGGCAGAGGAGAGCAGGAGGAAGATGGTCTCTCTCAGTACTCCTGCCATGTGCTACACATCAAAGAAAGGGACAGACCACCCTGCATGTGAAGGGCTGAAGAGGAAGAGAGCGAAAGGAAGAATGCACTGGGAAAGTGTGAGGACCAGGACAGGGCAGAAACTGAGAAGAATAAGCTATATCCACTTAGAGATGCTACCAAATGTTCCTCTACAACCCGAACTGGTGTACAGTTCCTGTCTTATCCCCCCAGTGCCGCCAGCTCAGAGACTGGGTGGGAGCGTGCCTGCACTCCCGGGTGTAGCGTTAGTGCGGATGGAAGAAAGCTGTGCTGTACTGCTGAGGAGTCCTATCTTGCCAGGGACCTACCTAAAGGGAACTGCTTTGGTTCCAGTGACCTGAGGTTGTCCCCCACTTTTGAAGCTGTTTCTAAGTTTCTACACTTTAACAAAGTTATTTTAAAATCAGGAAGCTACCAAAAAAAAAAAATTATTATTTTTCCAATATTTGAAATGAAAGACAGGAAACAACATGTAATGGCAAAAATAAGAAAACAGAGTACATTAATTTCTTGTGTTACTGAATCAATAGACTCTTTTTCACAAAACTCCTGCATCACTCAGCACACAAAATGGATGAGCGCCTCAGTAAGAGCTTGCTATTTTATCTTCACTTTTTAAACCCAGCTGCGACTACAAAGCTATTCATTTCCTGATGACTTCCCTTTGAAAGCTAATATTTTATAAATAAAGCCATACTTATGAGAGCAAGAGAACTGACAAGACAAACAGCTACTGCAAAGACTCAAATGCCTAGTCATTTGTACAAGGATTTCTGGTTTTGGTACATGGTGTTCTTTTTTTAGCATTTTGGTTTTGTTCTTCATCATATGTCTGTATTCAGCACAATACTTCAACTGCAGCAATAACTATCCATATTCTTTAACATCACTATTTTTCTTTTTAAATTTTGTATTTCCCCTCCCTGAATTTAAGAACACATCCTATGTTCTAGCTAGGACAGCAGGCTTTGCATGTCCCACCCCAGCGGCGGGAACAGAGGCGGTGGCAGGAATTTCCCTTCATTTAGCAAGATGGAAGGGGTTTACCCCAGCTCAATGAGGGACAAGTTTGTGAAAGAGATAACTACTGAGGGTTATTAAATACACAGAGACAATATCCAGCTCAGGAAATCCCCTGAGCCGAAAACAGCTGGAGGCTGGGAGATTATTCAGGGGAAGTATCAGATATGCTTGCCCTGCTCTTACTCTTCCCCAAGCAGCAAGCTGAGGATATTGTTGAGAAGACAACACTGAGAAACACAGACCCTCGGGTCTGATCTTGAAACACAGCTCTTACAGATGACAAACATGGTTAGGGTCTGAACGCCCTGACAAAGTTTATTTGATTGTGTGCTTTCAGACTGTCTGAAGAATAAAGCAAGCAACAGTTCATCAATTAATAGTGTACTTACAGTTTCAAGACTATCACTACCACTAAAGTGATTTTAAAAACGGCAGTTGATAAAACAGAAAGAGGAATGAGAAGAAAGTAGCGTGGTTTGTAAATTTTTGGCCACATTAGAGGTCATAATCTTCAGACAGACAAATTCCTGTTGTAGAGTTATGAGAAGATACAGAGCAAATGGCAGCTGCCAGCTAACCCTCCTAACAGGGAGATATAAATAAAACTGTCACATACTCTCATGTTAACCTTTTCTTAAATGGCAGGATCATTTCTTCCTCCTCCTCCAAAACCACCACCTGTGCCCTCCTGGATGGTACTAGCCTTCCTTGGCCAGTTTCTGTTACTGTTTCCAATACGTTTTAGGACAGCTGTCCAGTGTTGAACATTATTTATAACGGATCCTACATTAGACTTTCGTTCAGTCCAATTCTTAACACAAGGCAAAATCCAGGTTTTCCAGCTGCTACTCAATTTTAAAGTTTTGGAAGTCTAATGGGCTGGTCCAGAAATCAGCTTTCCTCGAATAGTTACTAAATGTGGACCCCAGCAACTTCTACTGCACATTACCCCACATTCATCTGCAAATGATTTCTCCTGTCAGAAGGTGCAGCTGTAGGTTCTCAGCAGCTTCACAACCACTGACCTAAGTTTTGCATTGCTCAAAAGGCATGGCTTAGTTGTTTTGCTTTAATTCCACTATTCGCACTCACTTGAAAATCTCTTCCAAACAAAGCGTAACAGAGTCTTCAGAAAGTACCCAGTTCCCCATGTGAAAAATGGCTGTTTATGCCTAAGTGCTGAAGAAAAGAATTAAAATGTAGCAGAAAGTGTCTATTACCTACTACTGTGCAGGATTTTATCCAAGTCCTTTAACTCAACTGCATCAGCTGACTCCCCTCTGAGAATTCATAGAAATTCATTAACATTTGCTAATCTCAAACCATGAATATGGTCTTTGTTCTATTTAATGTACACTTACACATTCTATACCCACTCATATGCATATATACATACACACACATATATATACATATACACACCATTTTTTTTTTAATTAAAAATGTTCGGGAAAAATACTAATTGCACAGCTTTGATATTTAGAATACACAGCTTCCTCGCTATCATTTTTATGACCTTTATAGTTAATATAATTACCGTTACAGCAGATCATAATTTGTTCTCATGGCTACAAATTAATGAGACAAATTGCTGTGACGTTACAGTCTGAGCAAAACAAGAGCAGACAATGAGGCAGCCCAGCTTTCATCAGCTTCTTCAGCTAAAAGGTTCTGAGTATACAAAGGAAATAAAAATCACTTCCTCCACCTTTGCATTCCCACCTCTGCAGTGATACAGGGCTCTGAACCACAGATGTTACAGTAAAAACTACAGGGTAGGTTTGCATTAACTAAAATATATACCATGTTAGCCCTTTCCCTCTTTCCTCTCTACCCAAGTAAATATGGAGAATGGATTTTGTGGGGGAGTAAACAGATTGGTTATAAAACAGTTCATTAAAAGCTTTGCATTCCAAACCAGAAATATACACTGGGGGCAATATTTTCTTACCTTAGCTTGTTCAGTGTTAATACATTAAAAGATTGGAGGTATTATATTTTTTTTAGGTTTTATTTCATGCCACTGTAAATTAGTCTAGGGAAGCCAATGATTTATTATTAACTACATGCCACTAATACTTTCTGAAGGGAAAAACCCCTAGCCTATCCATTACAGCAAAAAGAGTGATAAGACTGACCTAGTTCACCCTCAAATGTGCCAATGGAAACCTTTCTACCATTAACACTTATATCCAACACAAACCTCACTTCCAATTGATTTTGTTTGAAATACGGCCAATGAAACAATAACCTGCGGAGAGATGAGAACATGCATGAAGCACTCAGATTGACAGAAGACCAGACGTGCATTTTTAAGTGGCACTTCAAAACTGAAGAGTGAATTTTCTGCAGTATAGAAACACACTTAAAATGTAGGCACAAGTTTAAAAGGATGCCTTTTGACACCCCCAAATCTCTGGTGCTGTTTGAAACCCTGACAAAGTTGTATACCTTGGACCCACCCTCAATCTCTACCTGTGCCCAAAATAGCACGGGAAGATGGATGGAGAAAAGCAGAGGCAACAATACTCTCCATTTATGTTTCATCTAAGATTGTTGCTACCCAAGTTCCAGTTTTTACTCCCAGCCAACAGTTAATATCCTGGGCAGACAACATAGTATTGCCTCCTAGGAGGTTTTGTCTAACCAGCGAGGGGACCAATTGGAGACAAGAACACCACAAATTAGTTGCATTGCAACTTCCAAAAGACACCAGGTGTTATCTTTTCTTGATTTACTGAGCTTATCTGTTCAGTGCTACAGGTACATAAATTTGTCACGCTGCTAGATAAGCATTATGATACGATTGCAGGACCGGTTGTCAAGGTAGCTCTCTGCTGTTTTTTGAACATAAAAGAAATGCGGAATGCCAAAAACCTACTGGTATCCGATTAAATTGTCATGGTATTTGGAGGAAGTTTATAGTTCCCCATTCTTACTCACCTCTCAACACAAAGCCTCATCCAAAACTGTCCATTTACAAACATTTTAAAAAAATAGCAACACACCCTGACATACACTGGCATACATGAAAGGATTTGCAAATTGCAGGGAGGGAGGGTAAAGCAACCAATAATTATCTGAAACATTAAAACAAGGAGAGTAACTTTAAAAAGTAGCTCTGCAAAGTGGCCAGACCTATGTTTTCATCTCCTCTGGCACAATAAGGAAACTGCAAAAACTGCATTAGTATGAAGTGTTTTCTCAGCATATGTTTATAAACAGAATGTAAAAAATTTGGCTGATAAGAACTACCCATTCTCTCACTGCAAAAACATAATGTCCTTTTCACTGCCATGCTTGTACTAAAAGACAATAAATAAGATTTTGGCAGAAAGGCTAAGACAGATTTTAAAAACCCCAAAACTGGCAGCCAACCTGTTGTTCTTTGCAGTCAATGCTTCACATGGCAGGTTTTACTTTATGTCTGGAAAACGAGCCATGGAAAGGCTTAGGACCTCATCAGACACCTCCTTAGTATTTATACTTCGGGCTCTTTTTTAAATAAAGCAAAGCCGCTTTGGGAGATCTTAGCCTATTTGAAGTGGCTCCTTCCTTCTATTTTTATGCCCAGGGAAAAAAGAAGAAAACAAATGAGAAGAGAACAAGCCACAGAAAGGCCATGTACAATCTGCTGGTTAAACAGTAACTGCTTCAAGCAAGAGATGCTTTCCGCATCCATTTTCTTCCCAGCTACTAAACCGAAAGCTATTTTCAAGCATGGCTACACAACGTCTTAAAACAGCTAATACTTGTTCACAGTGCATCAGTCAGCCCTGGGCCAATGTCTCGAGCTTCCCCACTCCTTCTGGTGGCAGTCTAGGTTCAAACCTAGCGCTGGACACTTCAATTATCCCATGTGCCTTTACGGCCCATTAGCTTCAATTTCTGACAGAGCAGTCCCTCTTCGGTTCTATTTAGCTTAGCTGCTAATTGCCCCAGCATCTGAAAGCATTCCACGTAACAATCAATAGCAAGAGTGAAATATTTCTAAGTTTTTATAGAGACTCTGGAATTTCTCCCATTTTGTAGTCACAGATCCCAAGAAGATAAAAAAGATATAACCATGACTTCTCTGCGCTCATTTTAGTTGTGACCAAAAGAAATGCTTTTACTTGCATTTTGTAACACAGGCCGGATCACGATGGATTAAATTAACCATGAAGAAAATGAGCCTCTTACCTACCTACAAAGAAATACAAGGCGGCAAAAAGCAGTACAAACTCATCATATACCGTTTCATTCTTGTTTTGAAGGAACTCTAAATCAAAGGGTAATTTATTCATTATGCCCATTTAAACTTTCACATCCCCTGAAGCTGCCAACAAAAGTAGCATTTAACATGAAATCCTATGCTGTTATTTTCAGATGTAGATATCTGTTCCTTAGAAAATTCAAACAGGCAGATAATGGTCACAACTTAAAATCACTGTATATCTAGACAGAATTTAAAGACATGCATTTTCTACCATTTTTAAACACAGCACAAAAATAAACATTAAGCTACAGCAACGCAACTGGAAAGGAGTACAGCAAAAGCTATGACTTTTCACAGAATCACAGAATGGTTTGGGTTGGAAGCAGCTTTCAAAAATCATCTAGTCCAACGCCCCTGCCATGGGCAGGGGCATCATGTTTTGTGTTTGTGCATAAAAGCATTTCAGACAGACATCAGAAGATGCAATTCAACTTTTAATGTACACTAGCAAAGAAAGAAAAACTCCTGAAGTGCTCCTCCACTTTTTAAGGAGGAAAAAACTATAAAATAAAGGTAAGGTGCAGATGTAAGACCCTTCTTGACAGTTCTAAAACTTCCATTGCTCACTAGAAAAATCTTAATACATGCATACATGTCCTCCACTTACAGCCTTTTTCACTAAAATGACAACAAAGTTATCTAAAGGAAAATACCACCAGTAGAGTGTGTGACACAGTACTCAGAATCAGCTTGGATTAGAGGTCATCTCGGGCTCAAAAATACTTGGTAAGACAATCAATTGTTCACACTGAGGAAAAACAAGTTTCCTTTCCTCAGACAACTTCTTTACCTACATATCACCATTACTTGACAGAATACCAGTCGCGGTAAGCACTGAGTGGTGTAAAACAATTGATCTTTGCTATTTGTTGAAGTAAAGAGGAAAAGTAGCATTGCATTTGTTACTGAGCCTCTATGAATCAAACCTTCCAACAGATACAAATAAAAATGTGAAGCGTCCCATTATAGACTACAGTTAATCAACACAATTCTCCAGGTGAAACCAGGCTGTAGAGCATGGCCAATTCTCAACTCTCCAAAACAAAACATGGGATCCAATTCTGTATTTGTTTCAGTAAACCAAATCTTCCCCAATGCTTGTAAGTCCACTTATCAGCACTAACCAATGAGTCTGTTTTAAACTAATTAGGCATTATACAGCTCCTTCCCAAATCTTTCAAGTCAGGCAGACATATATCAGAAAACAAAATTAAATCCTCCCTTTGCTCCAGTTCCAAAACTTGACCCCTCTCCATTGATGTTAGCTGAATTTAGCATGTAGAATTATAGTCTTTGTTCCACAGAAACTGAATCTAACAAGCATGGAGTTTTCCCCCCAAAATGATACTACATTGCTTACAGTGATCAATACCGACTGACTACTGTTGTAGTAACCTCATATTCTTTAGTATTCTTTGCATTAAACAAAAGTAAATTGCCAAATATTGCTCCAGTGATTCTTACAAGCACCAAATCACTCTTTAAAAGTTTACTAGCACAAACAGAAACAGCATACTGCCAAGCTACAGAATTTGCCAGATGTTTCAAAAAACAAAAAGACACAGCAAACACAGCTGTACCTTGTCTCTTTAGGAATCCAGGACAGATCCTTCAGCAGATAAATTCCACTGACAGGAGCTTTGCACTGCTGCTGACCCAGCAAATCTGTACCCATATATTGCAACATCAAACTGCACGGATGATTTTTCCTTCCCCACTAGGTCTGTCCGCTCAGATTTTTAATCCCATATTTTCCAGTGGATGAAGAGATTATGGTATTAATGTGGAATAAAAATCATAGTGGCTGAATAAGCTTAGCATGTAGAAGTTGCACACTAACATATGTATAGCGCATTAGTTCATAGAGGAATACATACATTCATAAAAGAAGCCTAAGAAGAAAAGAAACAGGGCAGGGGCAATAGAGATAGTTTTAATGTAAAGATAGCAAATAAATAATGTCTTTTATATTTATCTTGTAAAGTTATTCAGCAGGGAAACTCTTACTGCCTAGCTGTGGGTCTGGAAAAAAGGTTAAAACCAATTAAGGTAAATCCTGTTCAGGAATTCACCTGTTCTCCAGTGTCACTGCTTAGCTCTATAAACATTATTTGCAAATTCAAGCAATTACAGTGCAGCACTCTTCAACAGATTTGTATAAAAAAATATAAGCCAGTTTGGAAAAATACACAGGGTTTTTTTCCCACTCTTATTTTGCCTGCTCACCAGAATAAATGCTTGCACCCACGCCCCCAACTAGAATCCAATTTTCAAAGTGATACATTGTCTTTGCCTCACTTTGAAGTCAGAGGGTAGACACCACAAGTTCTCGGCATCCTGAGCTCTGTATTCACCTGCACAGCAGACAGAAAGCCACTCCAGCGAGACCTGCTGTCCTGTTGACCACTTTTAGAGTTCTATATTTTTTCGTTGTCTCACAGTGGCCCCCTTGCATTCCAATGCTCCTGTGTAAGCTTACTAATTAGGAAGCGGAGATCTATTGATCCCTGCATTTTCTAAACACATGGTACTAGAAATAAAACTTCTTTCCTTAGCGAAGTCCAAAAAATAGCTTCTTAGGCCCTTGAATAACAGAAATCCAGTGTACCTCTGTTCTCTACCTGGACATGTATCACAATACAAAATCACATCACTTGGAAAGAATAACTGTTTTGAGTTGACTGCAAAGAGATTCTTTTATCATATCTAAATTGTAAGACACAATAAATGTCTCCCAGTTAGGAGATCTGACAGATTTCGCCATTCAGCTACTATTCATATAGGCTTTTGGTTTTCTAATGTTGAAAAATTATCAGGATGATCATTAAGAGATTCCAGGCAGACTGTCTTGTGAAGCTGGATGTTGAACACCCCACCAGTTGACTCAGTTCAAAAAAAAAAAAAAAAAAAAAAAAAAACAAAAGAAAACAAAACAAATTACTACATCTCTCATGATTTTATCAGGTGTTGTAGCAACTGCCTCATTCAAGATTACCAATGAGAAAAAAATGTGGCTGTTAACAGCCAGGCCAGAGACAAAAAAGGAAAGAAAGGGTGATGTCTGTTCTGCTGCCTGGCTCCATGGAAAGCTGGGCAGACAGAGCATGTACCATAAACCCACTAAGTGTCATTTATCAGAAGCTTGAAGGGTAAAAGACAGAGCAGCATTTCCCTGCTGCATAGCACAACACTGGCCACCTTGTTACCTGCCAATGACAAATAAACACATTTTGTTCCACAATATAAAATTTATATACACGCAGAGAGGTCTGATGGCTGAGTCTTTAGTGTCCTGAGAAAGAAGACAAGAACACCTACCTCGCATTTCAGGCAGTACAAACGCTCAGTGGAGCGCTGGGTACATCCGTGTGAGCACAGTTCTGATTTCCACTCGTACCTCTACAATCACACAGACTAGAAACTCGTGTTTTAAAAAGGCAAGGCAAGGTCACCACAGAACACCGACACTCTGAAATCTTAGAGGATTTTGACTTACTGTTGAGAATCCCTCATCTTAGCATATTGTTTGGCAATAACCTAAATGAACTGTACAATCTCCCTATCATGTTTAAAATCTTTTACTGAGACCTCAAACTCGTGCATATGGCTTGACAAATATATAATGTAACAGACAAAAACAGGGGGAGGGGAAGCGGGAATTGCATCAATACTTCCAGAACCAATATGGCAGATTGCTTGAGATGGTGATGATGCAGCTCACAGAACAATGCCTGGTTTACTGAGATGACCTCTGAAAACTTTTAAAGACATAATATAAAATTGGATTATTATTCCCATAAAAATTAAAGGAATTCTGTATTCCTCAGCAGCAGAGCCTCTGCTTGCTTCTGGCATAACGCACATAGTTAAAACGAAGGAATAATAACACATGCAGATGATCATTAAGGCAGACAGGAGATGACATGTTTCCAAGAGGAACCTTCTAGTTATGTTTCAGAGACCTAACATGTCAAATGTAATAAACTAAATTGCCTGAAACAAATCACTCTAATTTCATCTTTTTATATTATTAGTTCTGTTTCCCCACATGTATCCTAAGGTAACACAGGAGACATAAATCCATATGGGACAAACTTGTATTAATTTTACCAAACACGTGAGGTACTCAGTAAGCATTGCATCAGATCTAATATTTTTTGTTTGACATATAAAACCAGTGCACAAGTAATTAATGCTGCTTTTTACATAGATCTTATCAGTTCCAAGTAACTGCTAAAGAAAAATCCCAGTAATGCAAAAGTTCTACTCTACTGTATTTTCCGTGCAGTTGTGTGTCTGCTATACTGTGAATCCTAAGCTCACATCACTGACTGAAGGGGAACCACTCCCTTAAGTGGGACACATTTCAGCCTACCAAAAGGATCAACTTTAAAGAGGGAACTCTAGCTCTTTCAAAGCCTGAAACCAGTTTTAAACACTTATGCGCTCAGGCCTTCACATCAGTATCCCTACACTGGAGAAGGTAAATGTCAAGAATAAGGGAATGATTTGGGGTGGTCAGATCGCCAGTTTTAGAAAGCAACAACTACAGAGCCCTGCAGTCTCCACCCATCACTCCCAAGTTACTGGAAGTTTGCCTCTGATTCATTACTGGAGGTTTCCTTAATGTTTAGCTGCTCAAATTGAAAAATAATTCTAGAGTAGCCACAACTAGCAGCATTTTGTTTTAATGCTAGCCAAGTGATTCCTCTTAAAAGACTAAAACAATGTTGTGGCATTTTCTGGGGACTTAAAAGAAATTTTAGTTCCCACAAAGGCATTTATTCACTGACAATAAGTAGGACTCTGCCATCACTACCTTTTACATGTTGATTTGTCTGCTTCTGTTCAGAGAAGGGTCTCTGAACTAGTAAAACCACAGCAAGCTTCAGGAGGGAAAAAGAGTTGATTTGTTTTCTTGCTTAGCTGCAACACATTTATACCCCACCTTTCAAAATACTTCTTGCTTAAAGTGCAATCAAAGTTTTAGTTGGACAGATTAATTTTTTAATTTTTTTTTTTTTTAAGATTAAATATTCCCAAACTCCAGTTAACCGAATCAGCTTCAGGTGAGGCTTTGTTTCTCCGTGACATCTCTGTGTCAGTAAAATCCCAGCAGACAGAAAGGAAAATTAGGAAGAAGAGCAGAAAAAGATTAGAAAGTTACGTGCAGCCAATGGTGGAAAGTCTATAAAAGGCAAAGCCAGTCAGAATTTTTCAGCTGAAAATCTTGCCAGATAATACTTAATCTTTGCGTCCAATATAGTTTTGGGGGGTTTAACTCAAAATCTAGGGAAGGAGAGCAACCAAAAACCCAGTAGTTTCCATCATCTTTTCAGAAATAGGAAATTCAGAGTTAAACCTCAGTTCTGCCTTATTGAGATCAGAAATTGATTTTATCTTCCGTATCCCAGACACACTCCTTAATCAAAAGGCCTGTCCTTCTCTTTCCACTCTTCTGTCAAAAATATTAAGAAGTATAGCTTTCATTCAAATGGGAATAATTAGGAAACACTGACATTTTTATAAGACAGAATTCTTTTTTCTTTAACCAGCCTTTCTGAAGATTCTTCCAAATAATTCTGCATTATCATCCCTAACAGACATTAACTGGAATTACTCTATGAAACTATTGCTCTCCCATCAGCCTACACTGTTCTGATGGGATTTCACAGACTACCACATTTGACAACAAACATTCTATAAAATTATAATTGATTATCAGTAATCTAAAAAAGAAACAAAGAATTGGTAGGACAACTATTGCAAAGAAAATATAGCAGGGTGTGCTTTGAAGCTTATGTGTGGGTGTCACCAGCAGAAGCTCAAGAATTTTGTTAGCAACATATTTACAGTTACTGCTTCCCAATGCATGATAAGCCCTTGCATACCTACATAACCATCTGGCTAGCAAGGAAGTGGCTGTTTAGAGATCAGATACTGGTTTAGCTTTCTCAAAGTTACAGGGTGACATCATCTCTTAGAAATCATATGTGACACCACCTATCAACTTTATGATTGGCATGTAAAACAGACTTTCCAGTGACCAACAGCAAAATTAGCAATATCTCGTCTGACCTCAGGCAAAGTCTGGGGCAGATAAAGATTTCAAGAACAGAATATGTAAGTATCGTTCATCGTGTTATTAATCCTACTACTTTTATAGTAAATAAAATAATTTTAGCCGATTAGTTAAAAACAGGTTCTTTTCTCTTCTCTACAATGACACAGTGAGGACCTCCTGCCAGTCCAGATGTCATTTGATAGTGAAGAAGGATTAAACCTCTGTATAGGGACGGCAAGCAGAGCTCAAGACCCCCTGCCCACAGCTGCTTTCCACTACTGCATGGTGCAGTGTGTGTTAACTTGAAATAACCTGTGACCTGCAAGCAAAGCACCACAAACACTTTACCTGCACGCTCAACAGTACCACCACGAACCAGAGAGGAAGAAAGACTCACACAGGTTGGCATTTGGTCAGCTGGCATGGGTTACATTGATAAAAGCAAAGAGAATGGTATCCAGCTTCCCATTAGATGCTGATGTCAAGTATAACATGAACACCAAACACAGTCTTGGTGATTTTTACTGCTTTCAATCATTCAGTGAACAAAAGCTTTAATCAATTATTTTTTAGAGGAAAATATTCATTAAATATTTACTCAAATGAATTATTCGTGCATTCCTGTTCAATCTAAAGTGAAATACCTTTTGCAACATGCTGGCCATTTAAATGTCAATTCTTCATGTCCCCTTCAGTTACTTACCTAAAAAGAAAAGGAAAAATACATTAATTTCCCATGTTCTCAAATCTATCATGAATACATACCTTGCTCTCCACTCCAGTAAGTTTTAAGTACTTATAAATTAGGTAAGGCTAGTAAGGTAATGGGTTTTGGTTATATTATTGGTTTAGATGACATGTTTCCACTTCGCTTCAGCTAAGCAGTCAGTAATTGAATTTAAGAATTTTTTTCTTATTATTGCTTTTTTCCTCCCCAGTAAATGATTTTCAAATAAAAGCTACCTGATGCCCTCAATAATTTGATTTCCATATTTTCTGTATTTACTCTGGGAAAAGTCATAATTGCAGTTGCAGTAATGGAAATATAAAACATTCAGCAGAAGTACCCCAGCGTGGTCTTCAGTACAGAAATTTGTGCAGATATTTGTGCAACTTCCTAACAGCTACTGGCAAGAAAAGGTATTTGAGCAGACAGAACACAGGTCAGCAAGCCATGAGATTTCAGTGACAGAATAGTTCTAGGAACTCAGGTACAGCTTTCCTGACAATTTCCACAGGATCTGTATTTTGACCACTGAGTTTCTTTTCAGTTCTGTCATTAGTCTCTCATGGCTTTAGAGATTAAACAATGCCCTGTAACAACAGGTATCACTGCCTTTCTGAAGAACTAGTTGCTAGTTACTACAGAGAAAGTAGGAAAAAAGCTTGCTGTCAACAACGCTTGCCTCTTTATTCATTCACTACTCCATAATTTCATCCTCCTTACTGGCCCGCCCTTTTCCTCCCAAGCCATCAAAACCATTTAATGAGTTGGTGCTCTTTTCTTGCTTTTACCATGCTTTTTAGAAAGGAATGGTTGCATTCATGGCTTTTCCCATCCAAACTTCAAATTCTTAATGATAACCATCTAAATACCCAGAAACAGGCAAAATTTGTAATTCTTAAGGGATTAAATTGAGGATATCACAAGGGATTAGAACTGTACTTCGTATTTGTCCAAACGAAACAACAAATAATCCTTTTTGCAGTCCTGTAATTCCCTACACTGTATAGAAACAGTTTTGGTTACTTAGAGCATTAACTACTGTCCTAAAGCACTTTTAGAAATGACTGCAAATTAAAGCACAACTTCTGTAACAGAACAGAGAGCTTTTGAGATGTACTTGACAACACTAGCAAGCAATATATAACAAAAATGACAAAGATAGATTGTCCAGCGCACATAATTTTCCAAGCAGGAGTCCCACCAGGCTCCTGCCTCCAACAAGTCAAAATGGTGAGTTGGTTCACAAACTCATAAAGCTGGGTTTAGTACAAGGAGGCTTGAATTCCTTTATTTTACAATTTTGTTTGCTTCCTTGCTTTATAAGGATCTTGTCTTTCAGGCTTTTTGCTTAAGGAAAAAGGACTAAAATCGCATCTGAAAATCTAAACCTGAAACAGTCATATAAGCATATATTCCTGGGAGGAAGAGCTGTAACGGTTTTATCAATTGTTAGGTGAAATCCCAGCAAAGCAAAGAGTACTAAATTCAAGTTTCATCTCGAAGACACTGGAGCAACAGTACATATAAGCTCCCAAAACCAGTAACAAAACTACACCCTCTCGTGAGGAGCAGTGAGAGCAGTGTATGCATGACAAGCTCACAGTTCTCTTCCACAGAAATATGGTTTTCTATGTCATTATACGTTGCATCTGTCTTCAACAAAACCTTTCCAGACCAGCCCTGCAAAACAGGTAGGCATGAGTTCAGAACCTCCTAGAGCTCCCATCCTCCCCTTCTCACCCAGGAGCACTTGCCCAGAGGCTGAGGACCCAGACGGGAAACACACCAGCACAGCCTGGAACCAGCCTCAGGTGCCCAGCACAACTGTGCAGACAGAAGCATCTTTGCTCAAATCTAGGTGACAGCACCTGTTCTTCTCCATAACCCACAGCAGGGGCCAGGGCGACCACCACAGGTGTCAGCATCTGCAAATCTCAAATGAATCGCAACTCTTATTTCTCCCATCCACACATCATCCATCGCTCTTCTATGAGTGCCTTGCGTTTATTGCTACTTCTGTTCTATACTGAAACTTCAAATAATTTTAAAAGTTTACAATGCATCCTACAAAAAGTATGATTGTCTTCGATGATCCTTAAACTACTCAAAATATATCCTTACACGCACCGATTCTGAAAAGAAAAATATTTCATATTGCATCCATACCACCACTTTTGCCATGTGTTGGCTTTTCAGATCTTTTCCTAACTGATATCACAAGTTGAAAATTATAAGAAACATAGGTGAAACCCATAACAACTAAATATCTTTCATATTTGATCAAAAACTCCTCTGAATTTCTTTGAATCATAACACCATACTTTGCAGCATTATGCTTGCCGAAGCTTTCTGAAAAACTTCAGATGGAAATTTTATTTTTTCACATTATGTGCTCACACTGAACAGAGTGTACAGGCTCAACATTAATTCTGCCTGTACTCAACTAACTTTATTTTAGACTGAATTTTAAATCACTGCCAAATTCAGACATCTACTGCACAAGTTCTGCTGCTTCCACCTCCTGCCAGCCTACTCCGATGCCTCTGAATGAACACTTCCCCCCCGCCCCCCCCGGCAGAATACATATCATAATCCTCTTTTAAAGCAGAAAATTTTGGTTCTCTAGTCCATATGCATGCACATGGTTAACCTTTTTCAAGAGAAATTAACTGCCAGCTACAATTCATACTTTGCCAGTGTACAAGCCCATTTCAGAATGTATAACGCTGTTGTGTTTTAACTACAAGATGTACTTAGCTGGATTTAAAATGTACTACTACATATTTTTGTTCTTAAAATGACAACTCAATGCTATTATTGCCATCTGACTAGAACTATCTGCTTAAGCACGCCAGTTTTTAGGTTTGGTTCATTTTTTTCCCCCTTTCCCTTTTAAGAAGCAGCATAGTTCTCAAGGTTAGCAAGAAAACAGCAAATCCCGTTTACCACAGGCACTCTCATTGCTAGTTTTCCTACGGTTGTTTGCAATGATTACCCATACACCCATTCCACAGGCAATTTTGAGTGATAATAAAGACTTGAGTGACTTTTTTTGCAGTATCGTCTTTGCAATTTAAAAAGTTGGGAATACCCATACAAAAAGTACATATTGAATTTTAAGTAGTACAGCTAAAGCTTATTTCTGTGGAAAAAATATCTTTGTCCTTTGCCATTTGGCAAGTGTCACACTGATTCAGTTGCCTGGAGCTTATACCAGAAGAGTTGAAATCAAGACAAGCATCCCTTGTTGTGCATTAAGAGTAATCACCAAGAATGCACATATTTCAGCTGTCTTTTGCCCATTCTAGCTGCAGATCACAAGCATTCCACTCAGATGAGGTGTACATTTCTCTTTTATCAGTGAAGAGTAGTTATGCAGGAAACCACGATCAGACAGACTCCAAATGAGGCGAGTCATATGCAAATAATGAATCCCATACCATTTCTTTCATGTAACATCCTTCATTTTGCACCTTCGCAACCCAAGTCATCCAAGACTCTACTGATTCAGGAATCAGTTCAGTGCAGATATAAGTAAGTAAGCTGTTAGACTTCATTTGGCATCTCAACTGCTTCCTTCAAGGAACACCAAGCCAAAGTCAAGCTGAAGGCACACTTGCTTGAGGACAGGCATTGCTTGCTGTTCCTAGGTTCTTCTATCTCGGCTGTTACCAGGTTTTGCAATTGTCACTACTTATAGTTGACAACAATAGCTAAAGAGCTTGACTTGTTAAAGTATGCCAGTTCTGTGCACTTAAACACATGATTAAATGGGATATAGACATGGTTTGAACCTCTTCTTGTTCAAGAAAGCAGTTAAGCACATAGTCGACCAACAGAGTTCTGAAAATTTGTTGCATGCATTATCCCACAGAAGAACTCTCTCTCAGTAACTCTGCTAGTGCCAAAGTGTGCAGTAGATCCCCACAGATTTATTTCAAAAACACTTAAAGAGTCTTGAAGAGTACCCTCCTTCCTTCCACCACTCCCCCTCCTACCTCCCAAGAAGAAGACAAAAAAAAAAAAAAAGATTTATTTGATCACGGCTAGCATTCGGTAGCTAAACCAGCCAAATACAGATTTCATACTTAGATTAGGCTGTAGGCTCAAGGTTGGGGGTGGATTATGTTGAAGATCCTGCTCTGAATCAAGTAAAACAAGCATTTGAGCTTATGATGCCAACACACCATGCAAGAATCCTTCCTGATCACCAAGCTCTGAGTTACTCTGGACAGGCATCTCAGCTTCTTCTGTGAAGCTGCTCCACTTTGTATAGTTAAATATTTATTGGGTTGGGGAAAGAGGACGCATAAAGTGTGTCATAAAGCAGTGAAGAAATCAGAGTAATTGATGAGCCATTAGAAACTACATTACTGTTTCCTTAGGCATTTGAAGTGAATCTAGCAGTCCCGATAAAATGTTAAAATGACTAATCTGCAAGGCTGGCTGCACCATTTGTTTGAAGAGCCGATTGTCTTTTTCACACTCCCTCCCTTCCTCTTTCTCAATACCATACCAGCATATTACAAACAACAGGACTGCCAGAAATGTTACCGTACACAATAAGCATGGTTTTCTTCTTCTCCAATACTAAATTTTTTAAGAGAAATATGATATCCACTGTAGAGAAAGAAATAATGACCACATTAGCAGCAGGTGTCATAATACCACTTTCACCCATGAGGCTCTAAGCCTCACCTTCCTCCAATTTTAAAGGAGGATAAAGATGCAATAGTTACCATGAATCAGGGAGGAAATCAGTATATAGCTTAAACATCGAACTTCTGGTGAAATAGGATTCGTGCTACCGGATGATGCTGTCTCTTTTCTGTCTAACAATTAGAAGCGATCCTCCAAACACTCTGACCGGAATTGTATTAACCAGCAATTACAGACATAAATATAGCTATGAGGCTGAAATCATGTTTTTCCTACTACTGCAGAGGACTCTAAATGAAAATAGTTTAGTCCAAATCTGTGTACTGCCATCTGCTCTGTGAAACACTGACAAATCTCCTTCCTTCAGGATCTGTGTCCACCAAAATTAGACTAACAAAAAGCTGCCTTACCTTCAAAGTATTCATACCAAGAGTCAGCAGTGACTGGTAAAGCACTACTGTTATACAGTGATCCCCCCGTTATCTGCTTTGGCTCATCCCATGTCCACCAAATAGTCACGTGCTTTGATTTCCATACCAGGTTCTTGCATCTGCTTAGAGTACCTTATGCAAGAAACACACGCTGTGGTTTGTTTTGGTTTTTTTAGATTAGAATGTGATTAAAAAACACATTCTTACAACCTAGTCGCTTTTATCCTTCACTATTACATATGTTGTGTTTAAAAATCTTATTTTTAACTAATCTTTCAAGAAATTCAGTGTTATTTTCTGCAGCAATTTATCTGCCTTCCCTTACTTTTGTTCCTTGATACCTTTACTTGTTTATCCCAATACCTGCAGCTCACTGAGGGAGCAGCCTGAGAAAAGCTATATTAAATCAGATTTCATATTCCTCTGGTACTAAACATACCACACTTAGCACAACCATAGTGCTCACCCTCAACGTTCCTGTGTGGAAGGAAAGTAAACAGAAGAAGATATTTCCCACTACTATATGTCTGAAGAATTGTGCTTCTCCTATATAAAGGAGGTAAACATTGTTTTACCTCAGAAAACAAAGCTCTATGACTCTGCCTAGGTGCTTGAAAGAGAAGGGAAGAAGCAGAACTGTGTTTCTCTACAGGGCTGGGTTTTGCGGTTCGGTTGGGGCTTGGTGGGGGTTTTTTTCAGATTCACAGAAGGTTTTCCATGTAAAAAACACGTCTGTGTGAAGATTCCTGTATCATTACAGAAACAGTCTCCATCTACTGATATCCCCTGGCATATCCGCGTCTCTCTAGTTATGTCTCTATAAGCAGGGTCTTTGTAGTTAAAACCTTAACCTTCTACATATTGGCTACCAGGACAGAGAGGACAGATGACAGGGAGAAGCAGGCACCCAGCCTAGTAATGTTTTCCTGCTTTTAAAGATGTCGGTGTCATGGCCTAGGCAAAAAGAAAGCCTGGAAAAGGAAACTTAGGACAGAGGAATCCAGGCAAGAGAGTGAAGATGGCACAGAAGCAGCTTTATGGGGATGAGAGGCATAAGAAACGAGGTCAAGAAAACCCAAGAACGAAATGTTCTGAGAAACAGACGCTAAGGATGTGCAAGCAATCACTACATAAGATAACATACTTATTAGCACACTACTACGTGGGATTCCTTTACATGTATTTCTCTCCAAAGCTGCATGGAGAATCAATTATCAGCACAGGCTTCCTGTGAAGAGAAAAGAAAGCAGGTGCCATGGAGAGAGAAGGCCAGCAGGCATGGGCAGGACGGGCAGGCTGTGGGAGAGGTCATGGAGGACAGTGCAGACAGCCCAGGAATTCACACATCACATGCATGCACTACACTCAGACGTCACTGCCCTGTGCCCTCCAGCTTGGTTGGTCTCACTCTTACCCTTTCCGTGCAGGAAAGGCACCAAAAAGTGCGTATCAAACCAGAAATTGAAGCCTCAGATCTTCTTGTATCTTTGGAGTTTTCAGCTTTTGAGACATGATAAAATGCAAGCTTTGGGAGAAAACAAAATTGAGATAAAAATAATTATTCTGTGGAGAAAGAAGATTTTGCCCCCAGCCAACAGGAACAATCCTGGTATACTGACTTCTGAAGGATGGTGTAGCTTCATATGAACTCAGGCTTGGAATGGGGATGTGCTTTTAACACTTTTAGATCAAGTTCCATCACAGCACTCTCAGTTCAGAGAGTCAAAATCTGTACTACTGCTTTAATCTTAAATGTTTAGATAGCTGCATGGGTTAACAGGAAAGGCAAGAAGCAAGAAAAACTGCAGGACTATAGTGATGACAATAACACCAACAATTACGCATCAGGAAGTTTATGAATCCTGTCAAATCACTAAGACCACATCAAGCAAAACCTGAAGCTACTACAAGAATAACAAACTCGCTCAGTTCATCTTACTGTTAACTCCAGTGAGGCGCATTTGACTCACTTTGAAGAACCATTAACACAGAGCAAGTTGCAAGCCAGAACAACAGCCTACGAGAAGACAGAGAAATCTTGATTTACATATAGCATTCTGATACTGAATAGATGGTCCTTGGTGGACTTCTTGCATGCGGGACTTGTCCTATAGGTACCAGATGCATAGGAGTAGGGGTGCATTAGCTGTCAGAACCTTAGCTTCCTATTTTCCAACCAAAAACATGGCCCCTGAGATTTAACTTGGTGTTGCTCAGTTCTTCACCCACTCATAGTAGTTCAAATCCACCCCTGGTTACCATTTCTAACATAGGAAGTGAAATATTACACCCTACGGTGTAGTAACCATTGAATACAAATCTTAATTTGTATCCTTGAGACCATTATACACTGCCTAAAATGTTAAAAGTGATACATTACAATAAATTTGCTTGTATTTCTGCTAAAGAACTTTCAAACTAAATGCCCCTGCATCTTCCTCTTCAAGAGCTCTACAGTCAGCTTCTTGTTTTTTCCTGTAGCAAACTGTTTCAGTGCCCTGGCAGGGCACCGAGTCACTGGGGTCACGGAGAAGGAGAACAAACACTGCCTTTGTGCAGGTTCCTTGGAAGGCAGCGAGAACTCTGCTCACAGATACAATACTGTCAGGGACATCAATTGTACAGTATGCCTGATATTCAAAGCACCAGTAGCATGAACTTCTTCATTTTGGCACAGGCCTTCAAAGTCCAAAGCTGCTCTTAATATTTTCAGTTTAAAATAATCCTCAAAAAAAAACCAATGCTTGCATACAACTGGAGCTTTAACACTAGAGCCCGATTCTGCAAACTCTTTGAAGACATCCGTATTATTTACAAGAACAGCAACGGTATCAAAATAGTAATTTACTCTCTCTTCCTCCTAACCCTAAGCAGCACCACGGATATTTTGATAGGTTTTAAATAGTTTAAATCCACCATGTACTTAGAGCTATCTGCTGTAGAGACTGACTAAGTTTTGTATTAACAGAAAATTAACAGTCTTGCAAATTCCAGTTAAAGCTTGAAGGTGGGGTAGCAACCCAATATACTTTTTTATATACATACACACACTATCTATATACAGCTATAACGCAGTATTTTATATTTGGTTTCATTTACTGTGATTACAGCGTTATTCTTAAACACACTAACGTGCAAGAGTCTAATATCTGGATCCAAGGTACCTACTGAAGTAAATCTAGGCATTAGCTGCAAAGTAATCTATCTAATCCTTTAGGGAAAGGGAGATAGAATATTTCCGCTCCTCCAACACAAAAAAGAACAAGCAAGAGAGAAAGCTCATAGCATCTTTCTTTCCAGAGGAGCCCTACTGAATTCTCCTGCCATACCATCTTTTTGCAACTGATGTAAGAAAAAATCATTTGAAATTAGGGCTCCTCACATAGAATGATACTTAATTAATTCCAGTTTTGCTTAATGAAATCTATACATTGAGCAAAAAGAGATTTCATGGGAAAACACAGAAACCATTTACTAAGTGCTATACTGGTGTCAACCATTCTGAGACATCTGTTTTAATGCTACTTTTGTTTTGATGCAAGTAGATGCAGTGTTACTAGCAGTACAGTTGCATGATGCAGTTCCACTTCAGCTTAACCTTTCATTAGTGAAGGGATGGTACCCATTACTTTGTCCAGGCTAGCTAACAATCATATGCTTGCTACCAGGTAGCTCTGAAACACCTCACCTCCAGAGTTCCCTTTTGGAAGTTGCAAAATGTCCTGAAGCACTTCTTATTTTTCCTGCCCCAGGACAAATTATTTCACAGACCTCAAGGAGATCATTGGGCAAGATATCTTCATGTCACCCCTACCACCATAATCTTTAAGGGGTTTTTCTTTGTTTGTTCAGGTTTGTGGTTTTTTCCTAATGCAATAGAAAAGACTTACTATAGTTGATCCTATTTCTGCAAGCATTGCACCAGAAGCTTTATTTCAGGACCAACGCATCATCGTGCCCCACACAGACACAGCTCCAGAAGACTGTAATCCAGGACAGTGACAGCAAAGTACAAGGAAATTATGTTGAATAGTGCCTCTTCGTAACAAATGGACAGAGGCTGAACACACAGTATCATAAAACATACTCACTGAGAAGCATGCTCCATAGAAACCACGGTAAAACACCATCAGAAGAACGCTGGCCAAAATAAAAAAAAAATAAAAAAAAAAGGCTTTGCATATATCTGCATACAGGGAAAGCAGAAGACAAACACTTGTAAGCTTCTGTTTGAAGGGCGATGAATATTGTTAATTCATATTATGATCTGATTACAGAGAGAAATCAACAGTTTATTAGTAAACAAAGGGTGGTGTTTTGAAGAAGTGGGGAGGGAAGAAGCTCTGGAGAACTCTGAAAGTGATACCTGTTATATTCCATGCCAGAGGAAAAAATGGAGCCAGTAGAAGTTAAAACAAAAGAATAAAGTTAGTTTCACGTTAACACTTTACTTTCATACTACACCAAAAGCCTTGTTTTGGCAAAGGCAGCCACTGCATTCATCACCGTAATAAAAACTTGAACAAGAGCTGTGAGGATGCTCCAGAAAAGCACATGCCAAAAACGCCCTGCAAGAAAAATCCAGAACACTCAGGTTCTATTCACGCAACTGGATTAAACCCATCTAAGTCCAGACTGATACTAGAAGAGGCATACCTACAGAGACATACGCCCACTCCCAGTGCAAGATGTCCTGAAGTTACAGGCATAAATCACAGGCATAACTGAGTTATTACAGGGGAAAGAAGAAAAAAAAAAAAATCAAGAGTGGAAGCGTTAAAAAGGAAATGCAGAAGTGAAAGCTCTGCTGTAGTCATGTCACCATGACAATCCAAATATAGATAAGGTGTCTAGAAATGGCTAGGATGTATTTCAGTTTGGACTACAGACTCAACATTGTAAATATCTCAATGTTTTCAGGTCTCCACATTACATAATACTCAGTTTTGAAAGATGACTACATAAAACTGACAGCTATTCCTCAGACCACTAGATCTTTTTCCTTTGAAATATTAAAACCCCAAACCTGCCATTTTCTCTCTGACAGTGACATTTCAGAGAGAGAGAGAGAGAGAGAGAGAGAGTCTCATTCATCGCTACATCAAAGCTAATAACTATTGGAACACGAGGACAAATGAGGATTTCCGCAAAGCCACCCCGTCACAGAAGACAGGGCAGTATCAATGAGCAGTAGCGAAAAACTGCATCTGCCTCCCTCTCCTGCTCAAGTCCTGATCCAACGTGCTGACTTTCAACCCTGACAGAGAAGCAGCAGCCGGCACAAGGCCAGCTTCAGCACCTGGGCGGTCACATCAGAAAACAAATCCCACACAGAGAGGATCCTCTGAAAGTCTGTATCTTTAGCAACAGCAAGTGCAACAGTGTTTTTCCCTTGCCTATGGTACATAGCGCAGAACTTGGCCTGTAATATTGAACAAGGGAGAAAGGAGAGAGAGAGAGGGAACAATCAATCAATCTGACATTCCTCAGGTCTCTCAGTAGGGTCACAGTAGGTCAGAGAGAGTACAGATACTCGTTAATAGCCAGTAATTGGATAATTGTCCACCACAAATATACACCACTGCTTCCACTGAGAGCACAGAGATTAATGCCAAGAACATTTGAAAAAAACCTCTTAGCAGGAATGACTGTTAATTCACTTCAAAATTATTGATAAATTAGTTTATAGCATTGATTTATTTTGACACATTTTCCGAAACACCTCACTAGCTTTCTTGCTATGTGACCCAAGATTTTCTTACCGGCCCTCTCAGGACAGGTGCTCTCTAATGACCGTGCTCACGGGGCGGTGAGGGACTCCTGAGCCCCAGGGTGACAGCATGGCTTGCCGTGACATTCACTGGGTGCCAAGTAGCTTTGGACTTCAATATATGGTTTAGGAAGCGAAGCTGAAGGACACACAGTTGGGGCCCCTACTTGCAAGATGGAATTATCTCAGCGGTCATTTCTGTTTAGCTTCCTTCCTATTTTTTGTGCTATGTGCTCAAGAGACTTTAACTAGCAGCCTTTAATTAAAATTAAGATGCTAATCTAATTTTTTTAAAAGGAAACAGAATATAAATGTAGCTTGGGGGAAAAAGAAAAAAAAAAAAAAAATCTTCTTTACTGAGTCTTGCTAGACTTGCAAGTTACTGCCTGCTCTGTGATGAGAGATTATTGGGGAGCAGGGAGCCACGAAGCAAAGGGGGCAGTGGCAGAAATTACTGTTTTATTTCAGTTATACAATTCTCCCAAAGCTGGTAGCTCTAGCAATTCCTGAACAGAAAATAAACTGAATGGAAGGTCACAAAGCTCTCTAGCTGAGGAGGAAGGGATGCCAATCATTAAGATATGCCCTTACTATATTAAGGACCACATGGGACTTTTAGTGCTCTTTAGTTGACAGACATAGGTATTTCATTCCTCTGGCTAGTTACTAAGCTATTAGCATATTATGAAAATGTAGCCATGAGGATGGCTGTACACAACACAGTTTGAACATTAAGCCACTTATGACCTTCAGGATGACATTTCCTTGTTCAGTATGAAAAGCCTAGCAAAGGAAAGTTTTCTTACAGTCTGGGGAAGCATAAAGGGCAAGTGCCACAGGGCAGAAACAAAGATTAAAAACAATAATTGTAATCCTCCTCACAGTCGTTTTTCTTTCAATATAGTTTAATTCATTATTTTTATT